>JAVIWB010005984.1:0-600000 GCA_031893035.1 Dermolepida albohirtum
TTACGTCTAATGTTGACTTATTGCAAAAGCATCGATACGATTTTATCCAAGTTAAAATTTATAGTAGAAACAAAAACATACATGACCCCATTTACACTAATTCAAGGAATAGAGTTTCTACGGGTAGGACAAAGCAAAATTAGTTTATTTCAATTATCCTTCCAGCAGAAAATATTAGGACAAATGTAACATAGAATGGCACAGTTACCAATTGAAAAGTGTTTTATAAATTGAAACATCTGCATATGCATCAGCTTAAACGAGAAGAGAAGCTACTAGAAACCTTCCAGAATAGACGTTGCGCTATGAGCTGGCTACATACTATATACTCAGGAAACGCAACAAGATTACAAATAAACAGATATTCAAGTGCAGAAAAAAGTGGGTAGGCCAAAGATACGTGGAAGTGAACAATAAAAGGTGGACTAAAGGCAATTCACGTTTATATGAAATGAAGACAAAAGAAGATCCAGGAGCAGAAGTGAACGGAAAGCACTATTAAACAGAATTGAGGAAAGACATACATGAGTAGTAGTCTAGCGTTACATTAAGTTCATGAAACGTCAATTATGATACTCTTTTCACACAAGTCGCCCTGTCATTGTTAAATCATCATATTGGGTCTGGGAAAAAGTTCGTGCGCGATAGAAGCTCACTGGGCGCAAACCGCTTTAATCACTTTGGTTTGTCAGGTTCGTCCATTAAGTTATTCACCAATTGGTTAGGGTGTGCTAACAGCCGGTTTTTATATGTTTGGACAGTTCGTTCAATTTCTTCCTTTATGGTGGGTATACGCAGGTCAGTTAAAATCACTTTATTTGGCACATACCATGAGGCACTAACCAAAGCACGAAGCACCTTGTTCTGGAATCTCTCGATAATGGGTATGTTGGAAATACACGCGGTTCCCCACAGTGTAAGTCCGTACGTCCAGATAGGCTTTAATGTGACTTTATATAATAATAATTTGTTTTCGAGAGTTATTGCCGACCTCCTTCCAATCATCCAGTAAATTTTCCTGTACTTCAGTCCAAGCTGTTTTCGTTTATTAAATATTGGGTCTGGGAAAAAGTTCGTGGCGTTTCTTCAGTAAAATTCAACTGGTCCCCGCATGGCGCGTGGACGAATTCATTTAAACCGAATATGCTCCATTATTATCGACAATGTTTCGCCATTTTTTTGGTAGATCCATGATCCCATCGGTGAAAAACTTCTGTGGTTTCTGGTCGAAAAACTGAATCAAGTAGTTTTCACAGGCTTCTTTTGAAACCAACTTAATTCCATTGAGAGAGTTCTGCAGAGATCGAAACAGATGATAGTCAGAGGGTGCTATATCCGGACTGTAAGGTGGGTGCATCAAAACTTCCCAACCAAACTCTCTCAATTTTTGACGGGTCATCAAAGAAGTGTGTGGTCGGGCGTTGTCATGATGGAAGACAACACTTTTCCTATTAATCAATTCGGGCCGTTTTCTTTCAATCGCCTGGCGTAATCTCTCTAGTTGTGCACAGTAGAGTTGAGAATCAATCGTCTGACCAGTTGGAAGTAGCTCGTAGTGGACGATTCCCCTCCAGTCCCACCATACACACAGCATCACTTTTTTTGGCGTCAATGTTGGCTTAGCGAACGCTTGTGACGGCTCACCATCCTTTATCCACGATCTTTTACGCTTCCGATTATCGTACGTAATCCATTTTTCATCTCCGGTTATTAAACGTTTCAGAAACGGCTCGATTTCATTCCGTTTCAGCAGCACATCGCAGATGTTAATTCGGTCCATCATGTTTTTCACGCTCAACTCATGAGGAACCCATACGTCAAGCTTTTTTTTGTAACCAGCTTTGTGTAAATGGTTCAAAACAGTTTTGTGGTCAATGCCTAGCTCCATGCCAATATCGACACTGCTGATATGCTTATCTTGTTGGACTTTTTCAAGAATTTCATCAGATTTTTCAGTGATTGGACGACCGGAGCGTGACTCATCTTTCACATTGAAATTTCCAGAACGAAAGCGAGCGAATCATTTCCGCGCAACAGATTTCGATAAAGTACCTTCACCGTACACAGCACAAATTTTATCACAAGCCTGCGCAGCGTTCTTCCCCTTATCATAATAATATTGCAGAATATAGCGAAATTTCTCATTATTCTTCTCCATTTTCAAGTGCGAATAACTTTCCAACCACTGCACCGATTACAATGTTTCTACGCTCAAACTAACGTTCGGAAGGTCATCTAAAAAACGAGCCGTCGGTGGTGTCGCTGTGACTTGTTGTTCTTTAGTTATCGGCAACCAATGCCATCTATCGGGAAAAACGCCACGAACTTTTTCCCAGACCCAATATGTTCCAAGTCATGAACTTCGAAGAGATTGAAGCATTCTGATTACTATAAAGGCATCAAAAAAATTCGTTTTTAAATATTTCAGCAAAAAAAATGGTTTGCAAAATTTATACTAATCGAATTTGATTTACGAGGGTGGTCTGAAAACTTTCCGACCTAACAAAGGTACGAGACATTTTTTTCTTAAAATTTATATTTATTTTTCTACATAGTCTCTCGTAACTCTACACACTTCTCCCGGCGATGCTCCCATCTCTTTAACCCGTCCAAATAACACTCGGCGTTCTTCTCTGCAAAATAATTGTTCACGAAGGTGATTGCCTCCTCATTTGATGAAAATCTCTCTTCTCCGAGCGCAATTTTTAGATGAGGGAACAAAAAGACGTCGCTTGGAGCTAGATCTGGTGAGTAAGGCGGATAGTCAAGCAGTTCAAACCGTAATTCGTGGACTTTCGCCCTGGTGTGACACGGCGCGTTGTCTTAGTAAAACAGGATTTTCTTTTTATGAAAATGTGACCGTTTTTCCACTATTTCTGCCTTCAGTTTGTCAAGTAATGATGCATAGTATACTCCTGTAATAGTTTTGCCTTTTTTAAAATAATCGATTAAGATAATTCCATGACTATCCCAAAAAAACAGTCGCCATCACTTTCCCAACCATAAAGACAATTTTTGTTATTTTGGAGCCGGTCCCCCCTTTGTAGTTCCACTGTATTTTTATTTCGGGCGTATAATGGTGTATCCATGTTTCATCTACAGTAATTAATCCGCGCCAAAACTCTTATTAAACCGTGCCAAAATTTGGTTAGCTAAGTTATGTTTTAGATTAGCTTCCCGACACCACATTGAAGACAATTCCCCTATATATTACCTGAAGAAGTGGGTGAAAAACATAATTGCGACACATCAACTGCTTATTTATACATATATTAAAATACTCTATTTCTACTCGTAGAAAGTACAGGTGTGATCTCTCATGTTGCATGAAATTAATAAGGTCGATAGTATATCGTCGAGTAAATCTTATATTAAAGTGTGCGTAATTATAGAAAATGGAAATGGATACACATATGAGAATTTTTAGCTCGAACGAAGATAAAAACATACAAATAAACTCTTTTAAATCAGCTTATAGTCTAAAACAAGTTAACAAATAATATTTTCAGAAAGTTATCTTCTATGCCTCGCCTTTTTCCGAGGAAACCATCTATTCCAATAGGTATTGCTATGAATCTAAAGAGTTAAATCGAATAAGTCAAAAGAAACAAAAAACGTTCAAATTTGGCAAATCAAAAACAAATGGTTTTCGTTCATGATAATATGAAGCCACAATAATTGTGATGTTCTTATTCGTCTTCTTATAGAACAGTTTAGTGAAGAATACTCCGCATCTTTAGAAACTAAAAAAGTCACTTTAACTTACTGTGTTTAAAGCAGCTATCGTAACTTTCACGACAATGGTATTCAAATATTACCAGATTATTGATGAAAAATTGTTCGTAATGGAAATTATATAATTTACGGAATAAATTTTGTCATTTATTAATTATTTATTATTTACTTTATATAAAATCGCTTCAAAACTTTGCAGTTACTCAGAATAACTTAATTATTATGTATGTGGTGCAATTAAGCCAACTATATCATTTTGTTTTTTTTCAATTAGTATTATCTACTGATAATTTACGCGTATTGAATATTGAATATTCAAACGGTGCAGAATATATTTCATTTTATATTTGATAATCCCAAGTTCAACATAACTTGATAAAATTGCCTGCTATATATGTAAGTAACAACAGGAATTATTTAATCAGTATTGTAGTTAATGGAAGTGGATTTTATAAAGTTCAAATGTTTTTATTATTAACGTGAAGGTAGTATATTTGGCGCCATTCCACTTTTAATATTAAAACAAAGCTAGAGCAAATACAGAAAATTTTAACGTAAGATCACTTTATAAATCTAATTGTTTCTGTTAATATCACCTGATATTTTAATTAAATTTTGTGTAATTGTCTACCATAACATAATTTGCTCTTTACAGATGTTTTTATTTTCCATTCCCTTCCACATTTTCTCCCGTTCTTTCAGAACCTACAATGTATGTCAATTATAAAGAGTGTTTCAAATTTCGCGGTTTTTTTTAAAGAATAAATAAAACACATAATTTGCCTTCACTTTCAAAAACTTTTTATTGGTAATTGAAGTATCAGTTATGGCATTTATATGCGAAAAATAATATCTGCCAAAGGGCCTCCTCTTGCAGCTCTATAGACGTCCACTCTTTTGTTAAAATTTTAAATGACATTTTGACATAATTGAGGCTCTATCTCACCAATGACACGAATAATTTCATCTTTCAAAGCAGGAACTGATTGTGAAATGTTTTTATAAACCTGACTTTTCACATAACCCCAAAGAAAATAGTCTAACGGTGTCAAATCACATGATCTTGGTGGCCAATTAACATCACCGTTTCTTGAGATTACACGTCTAGGAAATTTTTCTCTCAATAAATCAATTGATTCGTGTGCAAAGTGAGGCGTAGCGCCATCTTGTTGAAACCACATATCCTCTAGATCAATATTCATTAATTCAGGCCATAAAAATTCAATCATCCGACGATATGGATCACCATTGACAGTTACAACTTCACCAGCAGCATTTTCAAAGAAGTAAGGTCCAATTACACCACTTCAAAATGTGCCTCATCGGGAAACATTATTTTTTTAAGAAAAATCAGCTGGCTGTTCATTGATGAAATCGACAAATGAACGACGTTTGAAATGATCTAATGGGTTCAGTTCCTGTGTTATTTGAACCTTATGTGCCTTCAGAGCTAAATTCTTGTGTAAAATACGCCATGTCGTTGATCCACTAAGTCCAAGTTGTTGTGAACGTCGTCTAATAGACATTTCAGGATCTTCAGAAACACTTTCACGAACTAAACCAATATTTTCTTATGAACGACCAGTACGATTGTATTTTTCACTTTTTTGATCTTCCATGGAACCGGTCTCTTGAAATTTTTTTATAATTCGACCAATAGTGCTTTCAGGTAGACGATTATGTAAATCATAAAATTCACGTAATTTTCTGAAAACTCTTTTCACAGAACGCTAATTTTCATAAAATAATTCAACAATTTGAACGCGTTGTTGTACCGTGTACGAAGCCATTTTTATAAATGTCATACATCACACTTTTTAAATGCCCACATGCCCAGACAAATTCAGTGCGCCAACCATATTTTATTTATTCTTAAAAAAAACCGCGCAATTTGAAACATCCTTTACTATTCCAGTATCCATAGTTTACAAAGTTACTTTAGATCATATCATTAGTTCCGTACTTTGATTACCTTCCAACTTACTATACATATTTATTGCATTTAAGCAACCGAAAATTTCAATTTCTTCATAACAACAATGATATCGAAACAATATAATTTCTCATTGTAAAGTTTCCGATTGTCGCATATCATTCATATTACGTACGATTTCTAAACATCACTACTTATTACTTTTTTTACTTTGTTTTTGGTTAGCAGGTAAATCATTCTCAGCTTATGTAAAACAATTGTTTTCATTTCTCAGCGTATTTCGTTGCTAACTCGATACGTTTGGACCGGTGATGATCCAAAGTCGGCCTTAAAAATAGTTCAGAACTCTGAAGTTTGTTAAAATAAACATCCACGCTGCTTTAACATAATTTTCTAATCTTTAAAGCATTTTCTTAGGCGTGTATTCCAAAAGAAGGGTGTGGGTGCGGCATCAATTGAAAGCCAAATTCCTTATTTTTTTACCAGAGCAACAACACTTGCATCGAACTGTACTTTATGGAAAATTATTTCTTCTTAGCTAAACCAGGAACCACTTCATTTATCTTTAGCATTAATTGAAGGCGTACGTGTAATATGCACCTAGATGTTAGGCCTTTTTGAAGGTAATCAACAATAAAAAATACCTTTTGAATTGCATTCGCTCCTATTTTTCATCAGCACTGACTTGTGACCGCACCCACCTCGTGAGCAGTATTTTCATAACCAAGTCTTTATTCAAAATGTAAGTTGTGGGGTTTTTTAGAAATGTTTGCAGCTTCCACTTTTCATTCTGACGTCCACTATCTGGGTGGCACATATAACGGTTATATAACAAATTTTAACTTATGGAATCTCTATGAAGAGTAAGAAATGAAGACGCTGAGTTCTTTAGATTATCCTTTATCCCATTATGAATATTTATTTGTTACTGGTAAGCATTTTAAGAAGTATTTAATGACAGCGCAAATTTCAATCTATGATAAAATTTGCCGCCGCATCACAAAAACAGTCCGAAACTCCACCACCCATCCATAATTCTACGGACTTTTTAACCTAGCCTCGTATATGTGCTATATCTTTATGATCTCACCATTAGAAGATCATGGGGTCAACTTCATGTGATTTAACTCCTTTCCTTAGTTCTTACACTTCTACTGGTCTTGTAATTAGTACAAGGTAAATATTGACGCTTTCATCGCTTATTGAAGTTAATCTACTTCCTATTTCCCCATTATTGTCCAAAAACTACAGTGACCACTACCATCTAGCCTAAATTACGTCATTAATTTTGTTTTTATCAAATACATAGCCACCATAGAAATGTCCGTATTATTCCATCCAATGTCTCCTCTTATTCCTTATAGGCTGCCGACAAATATTAATTTTACTCAATACCCGAACTGCCCTGGTCGCCATTGTTTATGTAAGTTAAGTACCGTACCGAAATTAATAATCTAGGGAACGTCGGAGATCGGTCAGAGAGAAAGGGGGGCCACCTGGGTTCATGGGAAGGAGTACTACGGCAGAATTGTGTACATATAACGTATATTCGAAGTGCAGATCCGGGGGCACGACCATCCGTTCGAGGGGGTGGATTATCCGACGAGGTGAATTCCGCACACGAATGCCGAACTGGAAGCGCTGAGACAGTCGCACGTGACACGCATACCCACATATTTCCCCCTGTTCGGCCCTTCCCTCAGCACCACTAACTTACATATACAGACACGTTCACATGCACATACAGAGGTAAATCTAAAACTTTTATGTATCGTCTTCATTGTTTATTTTATATATTAGTAAGAGCTGGTAATTTAAATGCGTCAGTGTTTTTGAGAATATTATATTACGAGGGCTGCTCCAAAAATGTCGGCATAGAAGAGGACGAAAATATTTAAAATAGATTATTTTATTAATTTAAGTAACCCCTAAGTAACTCCGCCCCTATGTAACCTATAAACGCAAACTTGAGAAGACTATACTTATCTCTATCGTTACAAACAAGCAATGACTTCATTGTCTCGCAAAAGATACGATAAACTACAGAGAATAGTTTGTTAATGGGATTACAGGTTGCTTGATGAGAGTTGAATTACAGGAAACGCGTCGCAATCAGGATCTCATTATTATTTGAATCATTATCTTGCATGTCCAATAGCAAACTTGTTTCTGAACAAATTCGAAACTCGCTCTATTAACACGAGGTAACGCGAAGTGTTACCTCGTGTTAATATAGCGAATCCCATCATATCTCAATAGTATTCACTTTAAAATGCATTTCACAATGTAAACGGAAGAACGAAGCAGACTATTTTTTCTGATTGTTCTAATTATCAGAAAACAACGACTGCCTAAGATACACAATATAGACACGAAGTTCTCTGAACGCACAAACCCACCATCAATCTGAATAATTCTAAAAGTTGTAAAAACTGTAGTGTCGAGATCACTTGCACTAGTATATAATAGCAGAAACTCGCAACGCGACAAACGTCTTGCTAGCCAACGATTGGAACAATATTAATAAAGCAGTGCGACACGAAAACAAAAATCCGAAAAAACAGGAAACGGAGAAAAAAGTTACTTAGCATATACATTGTCTGGAAAATTATTATAATTATTATTGTATAATGTGCTAAAAACTTAAAATTCAAGGGACATAGAGGACGCCATTAATCCAATGTCAGTTCTAAAAATTAACCTCCATCTTTAGTTAACCTAAATCCAAAGTTTTAGTGCGATATGTGTAGTGTTGTAGCTACAACGAACTGTCAAAGTTGATAAGTTGGAATGGAACTAAACCATTTTCGCGAAATAATTTTTTTATAATTTTCGAAGACAATTATCTTGCCTCGCCGAGTTGGTTTTTATTTTCGGCAATGCAGCACCACATCATTCAACAATGTCATGTAGCAACAATTCCTCTACAAAATCAAAGAACTGTTACTGCCGAACTCCGAACAACGAATCATCCTTCACTAACACAATAGAAGTTTGCACACAGAATGCAAAACAATTGAATTTTTAACGCAACAGAATGTCGAATTGTTGGACCATCCTCCGTATAGTCCGGATCTAAGTTCCAACGCTTTCTTTACCTTTCTGAAAATCAAAAATAGACTGAGCAGTCAAAGGCTCTAGTCATCAGAAGGAGCAGTCGATGCCTTCAAAAACGCAAATTTAACTGTACTAACAAAAGAGTGGAACAACTGCTTCCAGAGTTAGTTCGAGCGCATGCAAAACTGCATTAATCTTCGTGAAGAACACTTTGAAAAACAAAGAAGTCTTGAAAACTATCTGTTGGTTTATTCCAGTTTTATATGCGAAACTTAAAAAAGACAACACGCGTACTGCAAACGAAGATATTTTAACAAAAAGTATGATATTGCCTCTACCTACTAAATAGCTCTAAATATTTTTAAGAAATGCGAGTGTCCCTAATTTAATTCCACTTTACTGTACTATTTGAACATCGGTTTGTAATTTTGAGGGATTATTACGAGCTCAAATTGAATTGTAGAGTTAATTTCTGCCACCACAGTCACAGCTTGTTTGTTAATATCGAATAATTCATGTAACAAAATTGTATTTTTGAAAATCGATTACTTCCATATTTACGCTTTATTGCTCATACTGTCGCCAAAAAATATTCTAAGTCATTAAATATTTCATTTAAATCGTGCATGTGCGCAGCAATTTCACCAAATTAATACATTTTTAAAGGTACTCTGACGTTATATATCATTTAAAGCATATTTTTGCAGAAATTACGGCGCGAAACAAATATTAAAAACCAATTTATCCAAGTTAATTTAAAAAGTAATTTAAATTTATCACATGAAAAACATTTTAAGGTGGAAAAATAACATTAAAATTAATAAAACCCTGGTTATTCATGGATTTTTTTATGTAATTATCGTAAACGTATTTAAAAGCTCTTCTTAAGATTGAGCATGAATAAAATATCAATAGTAACTTTTTACTGTTATTCCTCGTTTTATCATTTAAACTTTGCAAATTTGCTCTTTAATAACCGCGGAAGAACATCCCATGTGTAATCAAACCTAAAGATTTATGAGGTTTATTTTGCGAAGGATATTTGGGACGTAATAATGTTTATATTTAACTACATTGGCCATCAAATTTCAACTTTTGATTTTGCCATCAAGTAGCGTGTACTAATTTTTATGGAAGACTGTTTCGCTGCCTTCTATAAAATGCAAATGTTTAAATGCAACAGTTTATTTTAATAAGAGGTAGATGATCATATTAGCCCTAATTCCATTTGGGTTTTAAGACTTCTAAATAAATAAGATGCAGTAGTAGGCTCATGAAAATGAAATTTGTTCTGTTATGCGAGCTGAAATTGTGTGTTGTTCATTACGATTAACAAAAAATTCATAAATTTGTAAATAGATGTGTAAAAGATATTCTGAGTGTTTTGAAACCAAAGATTATTTCTAGTCAACAATTTTGACTACAAGAAAACGCCAAGGCCTAAAGAAGAGGAAGAAAACTAAGTTATTTAGGCTATAGATTATGAAAAAATAGTAAATAATATTAATCACTGAAGGCTGATATATAACCCCTTTCCATATTGATTTACGTATTAGGTATACGTATTTCGACAACTAAATTGTCATCATCAGCAGATAATTAAACAGTGTCGCACCTGGAAAACTACGGCAAAATATCCGTACGAAACAAACTCCGCACACGATATGTACCGTCGAAAGCCAAAACGCACAGTGTGCTACGAAAAATGTTTTAAAATAAAAACTTTTGCAATTACTGCAAAAAAAAAACTCGGAAACACTTCAACTAAAGAATATTATGGACAACAAGGTTTCTTACTAATACCGACTTTAATTATTTATATTTCAAGAATACGAGGGTAGCCGTTTATGTTTCAGGAACTGGCAACACTGTTAGTGTTGCCTCCGATCTGGTGATTGCATCGTGAAGTTTGTCATTTTTGACAATATATTTACCTTGACAGTTTTATTATCCGGTCGCTATTTCTATTGTTGACAGTTACTTGAAAATTTTAGGTCAGCGAAAAAATAGAATTAACTCGCAAACATTTCCGTACAATTATTTTTCATAACTTTCGGCGTGGATTATCTCAACAAGAATGCATCGACGAGGTGATGAAACACCATTGAAAACTACAGTATATCGTTGGTATAGTGAATTCAAACTTGGACGGCGTTTCTTGGATGATGAATTTCCCACAAATGTTGTTGTGTCGGAAAACATTAAGACCCTCATGTGGCATACCGTAAGATCGAGGCTTCTCTAGGTATTAGTAACACCAGCGTGCATAAGATCCTGCATGAAAATTTAGCCATTAAGAAGCTATATTCACGTTGGGTACTACATAATTTGACAACCGCTCAAAAAAGGACTCGCGTCGATTGGTGCCACGAAATGCACAAAAAATATAATGGCGGTGGTTCAAAGAACATTTATAAAGTCGTCACAGGTGATGAATCTTGGATCTATATGTATGAGCCCGATAATAAACAGCAGTCGGCTGTGTGGGTATTCCAAGATGAGCTAACACCAACAAAAGTTGTTCGCCCTCGGAAAAACCGGTCACATTGGAACCGTGCCTTTAGAGAGTTGTAGAACGGTAAATTCCGAATGGTACACAACTACTTGTTTGCCAAAAGTTTTTGAAGAAATCAAGAAAAGAAACCTAAAACGACTGATCATTCTCCACCATGACAATGCGAGCTCTCACAGGTCGGTTCAAACAATTGAATAGTTGACCGGGAAAACATTGAATTGATGAGCCATCCGCCGTACAGCCCTGATCTAGCACTCTGTGATTTCTTTTTGTTCCCACACGTGAAGAATAAACTTCGTTGTCTACGGTTTTCTATGGGGAAGAGGCATTTGAGGCATTCAAAACTCATATTTTGGAGGTACCGCCTTCACATTGGCAGCAAGGCTTTTCGGATTGATTTAAGCGAATGCAAAAGTGCATCGATTTTCAAGGACAATATTTTGAAAAGCGATAAAACTATTTTCGATAATAATTTTTTTTTATTTGTTATTCCCGAAACATAAACGGCTACCCTCGTATGACAATGATAAAATTAATAATTTTGTAGCTTTTACATATTTTTGATTTTATTATTTTAATTATATATGTTTACTTATTGAATAAACGTTACTTATCGACTTGTCCTCGTATATATAATTGGTTCTCGTATACGTCTTTTGTTTCGCTTTCCTCCCTAAGTTATTTCCCTCCTTTTTCTTTTCATACCTTTATCCTATTTGTATCTTTTTCGTATTCTTTTCTGTATATATCGAACTGCCATCGCGAGTTATTCCCATTTTTATGCAAATAAAATTGCATTCAATTCCTTTCCGAAATGGTATTTTTCAATATTACCAGGCAGCACAACACCACAAATGCACAACATCGCACATATTTTATTGTTGCATTTACATAAAACTACGTTTTATTACGGGACGAATTTATTGCCCAGTTATTATGACGAGGCGTCTTTTCGTGAAATGCAAAAATAAATTTATGTGCATTTTTCAAGTAAATGTAACTAACAGAATATTTAAAAAAGAATATGTTTCCAATCGGACGGAATGGAAATATGTCTTGTATAGTATTACATTTATTCGGATATTTGTATGGCATAAAATATAAAAGTTTGAGGATATTTCGATCAAATTATCGGCTAGATTAGATAGAAATTCCTCACATTTCGTCTTTTATGTAGTGTCATTAAAAATGACCGCTAATAGTCATTGTTAAATTACGATCATTACGAGCGTTAATTAAGGAAACACAATTTTACTTCCAAAATAAGTATATTTATCTTCTTTCCCTTTTGCTTGCAACTCTCCAAATTGAATTCAACAGTGTTTAATTTTTTTTATACCCTCCGTAAATTAAAATTGTTCGAGACCCTCAAAATAAACACCAATTTCAGAGATTACCTCGTCGCTTGACTCAAATCTTTTTTGGTAAGCCATGTTTTCTAAATTTGGAAAGAAAAGAACATGTTGTAAAATAGATCAAATACGAGGGTCATTTTTTAAGTAAGACTCGTTAGTCAATATAAAATAAGAATGAAATAAGAAAAAAAAATTATTTATGATCTATTTTTCTACGTCTACTAACTGGTTTAATCATTTATTGCTATAAACAATAAGTTTTTTGGTGATAGTTATTCACGGTCGTTTTTACTTCTTCGTTAGTGTCGAAACGCTTTTCATCCGGTATTATTTAGCTTATGGCGAAGTACATATCACGACAGTGACAACAAAGGTGTAAAAAGAAAATATGTAATGAGGATGACATCATATAAATCTAGATTAGTAAAAATTCAAATTGAGATTTTAGAAGCTTTAGGAATCTTACGAAGTCTTCTCTAATGCTCGACCATATTAGTACACTATGTATCTGATTGTTTGGTTCTCCGCGCCACATTCGCATACAGGGTAATAATAAATTTTAAAAAAGTTGATTTAATATAAAAAGTTTGAATGTGATCTCATTGAAGAAAAGTAAAATATTGCTTTTACAGAAGCTTTTATGCAATAATTCTTACAAAAAAATAGAGATTAATAATCTCCACGAACATCTAAAAATCTTTTTCATCTTAATACTATGATCCGTATTAACATTCCTCCTCATACCAGTACATCATCACCTTCCAAAGATAACTTGTGAATTATTGGATGTTTCAGGTTCGCACCAACTCACCTATTATCTGACTGCGACCTAAATCTGAATTCATCACTGAATGATGTTCACCCCCTTCATTTAGACCTCAATTGATACGCTCATTTGCCCATATTCCATAGACATCTTTACACTCTGTAGTAAGAAGAATGTAAGCTCAGGTCTTCTTCAGGCATATAAACCAGACATATGCAAACGATTTTTTATTGTTTGCGTTGATAGTAGGTTTCCATTGACGATAGCAAACTCATTTCGAATCTGGATTGCATTAAGAGCGCAATTTTTACGTGAAAATTGGGACAAACATCGATCGTCTCTTGACGTTGACGTTGGCCGATCTTATCCCTGCCCTGTCAACTACTTCCAGTTTCTAAACAGCGATTTCAAAATCTGAAAATTACGCTGTAACTCACTTCAAACACTTTGGCATTATTCTAATTTTTCTGCTATTTACATGGTATATACAAATGCAGAAATTTTTGAAAAAATTTCCAGCCCTCAGGTGAGATTCAAACTCGCAACCTCCAATATGCTAGACCGCTATTATAACCGTTGAACACAGAGTACTGTGAGCTTCAAATCTATTAACATTTCATAAATTGTATTATCGGAACCTATATTAATTAGGAAACCCAAATTTCGTATGCCTATGCACTTTTACGCTTTATGCCATATAAATAGCAAGAAAATTTTTCAGTTCATATTGTAAAAGCGCATAATTATGAACAATACTTTGTTGTTATCTACTTCTGGGTTTCCGGACTGGAACCGCGTCAATTGTATATCTGCCGACGTTTCGTACCCATTTGTATGGGATATCTTCAGGGCTGCACTACTGAACTGAAACTGACAGTTTCAGTGCAGTAGTTGCAGATAACAATTGACGCGGTTCCAGCCCGGAAACCCAGAAGCAGATAGCATGGACCACGACCGCGGAAGTCTACGTACCAAATACTTTGTTGTGTTTTTCCGCTTTTCAACAGATCGCGATGTGTTTCGATTTCAGGCTACAGTCAATATTTCAAATCTTCACTACTAAGCACAGAGCTGAACTTTTGGATGCTGACCGAGGAACCTGTGAAACGCGCTCTTATATAATTACTTCATCTTGGTTTACGAGTGAGAACTGCGTCCTCGGTATTTCTACTACCGACGTTTCGTCTTCATTTGCATGAGACATCTTCAGACCCTAATTCCTATTGCTGTCGTTCATGCACTGAAACTGGTGAAAGTCTACTGCGAATGGGTCTATACAAGGATGTTATTTGCCATGAGAACCAAGATGTACACTGGTTCTCAGCGGTGTAGATCGCGTACGAAGTTTGTTTTCATACAGGTATTTTTCGCCGTGTTTTACCAGGTGCGACACTTTGCAATTGTCGAAATGCGTATACAGAATTACAAAAGTTAATGTGGAAAGGGGTTATATATCAACCTTAGTGATTAAGTTAATCAACCACAGGCAGCATTAAATTCAACATAGATCAATAGAGTGTAATGGTTACGATGTAGGAGATAACCGTCATCGCAGTTTAGAGATTGTTGGAATACTTTGATATTTCTGTTGATTTGCGGATTTTTCGTCTGTAGTAGTGACAAATTCGGTATAGAATTTTGGTAGAATTTAATTGAATATGGTGCTGTGTATGAAACTTAGCTCAGCAGGTATATGTTTATTCCAGCGACGATCGATATAACACACACGTAAACATCTCAAGACGCGTCTGTATATTTGTTTCCTTGTAAAATCGGTAGAAGCTAGTTTATAAAAATATTTGCAGAGGTTATATTAATTAGTACTGCTTTTTAGTATTAATTGTATGGAATATCCGTTACTTAAGCAGTGTATTGTATTATTTTCTTGAAGAAGCATTAAAATATTACAAAAGCTCAGACAACATAGAAAGGAGCTATGTTATTTTTTGCACTTTGGTTGCTTTATTGAAATAATCTTTTTTTAACGAGTGTTTGCAGCTTAGTGCCGCTTCTCACACCCCAAACGCTGTCAATTTTTGTGGTTAGCTTTATTTATACAATTATCTCTTTCCTATTTACCTTTTTACATTATTTATCCATTTCTTTCGCGATCTTACACGTTTATTTGTCTGTCCTGGTGTCCAGTCCCGTACCTTCTTTGATACTCTTTATTAATTCAGTCTGGGTAAGTATCCGTACTGTTTCAGTTGCGTTCCATTTAGCGTGTCCAAGTTAGTATCTATGACTTCCACTTTATCTCTGATATCTTTGTTTCTGACGTTATCATATATTATTCAGCTACATCGTCTCCGGTAAGCTATTCCAGCTGAGAGTAGCTTGTTATTCATATTTTTATCTATAACCTATGTCTCCAACCCATATATTACAACCGGCTGTATTATATTAGGTGTGCAACTAAGTTCTCGCTGTTTTTCAAGAGATGGCTCCAGTAGTAAGTGCTGGTCGATTGTGACATAACCAAAACGTCATGAACCACGCTTAGACATATGGTAAACAAACCGCTTTGACACATTAGTGATTTTGTTTTTGCATCATATACTTTTGGTTGTGTGAAAATGTCTGATTTTGTGCGAAATAATCGTCATTTGCGGGAAGTGTTGCTTTTCTTCTTTCATTCGAAGGAAACGGCGGCTGAAGCGCATCGAGAACTCCAAAAAGTTTACGGAGATGCTGCTCTAAGTGAAACGACGTGCTTTGATTGGTTCCGTCGCTTCAAGGACGGTGATTTCGATGTTGACGACCGTTCACGTGAAGGAAGACCAAAAACCTTCGAAGACGCTGAATTGGAGGCATTGCTCGATGAGGATCCATGCCAAATGCAAAAAGAGCTTGCCTCAGCATTAGGAGTTACCCGTCAAGCCATTTCCCAGCGATTGTATGCGTTGGGAATGATTCAAAAACAAGGAACTTGGGTTCCTTATGATTTGAAGCCAAGGGACGTTGAGCGTCGTTTTTTCGCCTATGAACAACTGCTCCAGCGGCAAAAAAGGAAGGGTTTTCTTCATCGCATCGTTAAGGGTGATACAGAATGAATTCATTATAGCAATTCAAAGAGAACAAAATCATGGGGACTGCCCAGTCATGCTTCTATGTCGTCGGTTCGGCCGAATATTCACGCTGCGAAGGTTTTGCTGTGTATTTGGTGGGACCAGGGCGGTGTTATTTATTATGAGCTGTTGAAACCGAACGAAACCATCACTGGGGAACGATATTGAACTCAATCGATGCGATTGAGCCGAG
Organism: Dermolepida albohirtum; assembly: GCA_031893035.1. Classification (NCBI taxonomy): domain Eukaryota; kingdom Metazoa; phylum Arthropoda; class Insecta; order Coleoptera; family Scarabaeidae; genus Dermolepida; species Dermolepida albohirtum. The sequence goes on from JAVIWB010005984.1 coordinate 16,623, forward strand.
CACTGCGCGAAAAGCGGCCACGATACGAGCAGAGGCACGAAAAAGTGATTCTACAGCATGACAACGCTCGGCCTCACGTTGCCAAACCCGTTAAAACCTACTTAAAAACGCTCAAATGGGAGGTCCTACCCCACCCGCCATATTCCCCAGATATTGCGCCGTCCGATTACTACTTGTTCCGTTCGATGGCACATGATCTGGCTAATCAGCAGTTCCGCTAATATGAAGACATCTCAAAATAGCTTTATTCGTGGATAGCCTCAAAAGACGAAGACTTCTACCGTGACGGTATTCGAGCTCTGCCAGAAAGATGGGAAAAAGTTGTCGCTAGCGATGGGCAATATTTCGAATGATTCATTTGTAAACATTTTTTCACAATGAAGTTGCATTTTCATCAAAAAAACAGCGAGAACTTAGTTGCGCACCTAATAGTATAAAGTATATTTTTCTTTGTTGTTTTTGTTAAATTTTCATTGCACAGCATTGGAGTTTTGATCATATTTTTTTGCCTCTGCTCACTATTTCCATTATATCTTTGCCATCTTTTCCATCTTCGCAAATTGTAACTCCCAGATGTAATAATTTTTATTATTCCCCTCTCTAATATTCTCCTTTTCTCCTCATAACTTTTTATTGTGCCTTAATCCTTCTTAATCAATCAGTTAATTAGCTATCGGATTAAAATTTTATATTCTATTTCATCTGAAGTTATTATTACAATAATAATAAAAAAAAGTTTGTAGCGAATATTTTACGACTTTCTCCATTGTATCTTACTGAATACTAATTTATATTCTGTCTTAGTCTGCAATTCCACAGTCCGTTTCAGTAATTAACATATTGGTATCATCCACATAGTTTGCAACCACACCATCTTCCACATTAATATAGCTTCGCAACTCATATATACTGACAATAACGCAAAACTAATTCAAGAGTCTTATTGCTTTTGATACATGTATGCACATATGAAATTATTATTTAATTAAAAATTAATTTTAAAAAGTCACTAAATTTGCATAACGCTGCCTGTTTAAAAAAAAGCAGAGCGTCTACGTACACTTTAATATATTCATTTTTGCAAAACTGCAATATATATTTGGCGCATTCAATGGAACGATATTAAATGTTTTGAGCTTACTTGCAGGGAACTTAATGTTTATTAACTTCGTTTTCGGAAGTAATTGCGAAACATTAAAACACTTTTAAAGAGCTTTTATCTTTTGTTCTGCGCCTAAATTTCCATAATTAATGCCCGAAGGAAGTTTATCTAATGTATTTCGTTGTCCTCGGCGAAAGAGATGAATAGATAGACGAAAAGGGGATCGTAAAATGAAATTACACAAACTGATGGTGTTATTATTGTATAGATCTATCTACATCATAATTTGTTACGTTTCGTTTCTTTATTGTCTTCTTTTTGTTTATCTTTTTATTCGTACAGTTGATGTAGTATTTAAGACTGTTATATACACTTCTCAGAACAATTAAGAGATAAAAATTGTAATAAATTTTTTAAAAGAATTTATTTTTTGGTTTCATTATATTCGTGAACAAGTTTATGAACACATTATTTTGTTTTAACTCGTTTGACAAGTCTTAAGATGTTTTCATTGAGAAATTGTTAAATGTTACATTGTTAGTGCCAGAAAAATACAGAAGTATTCGATTTTACAGAAGTATTTGTCATTCCTACAAGAAAATTGTGATGAGCAATATATATGATCTCCATGTGCATTTAAAAATGTTTAATGGTATTAACCGATTTAGCATATCGAACATTTCACGGGGTATCATATGCAATTCCTCTCTGACACAGTTCGTAATGACTGAAGCATTCTGGACATAAACAACGCCTCTATCAACAACACCCCATGAGTGTTATATTGGTAGACCATCTGGGAAAGTATTGGGTTGGCAACTAAGTACTTTCGGTTTTGTAGTATAAAATAAAACACTTTTTTTTAAATAAAGAATAGTTTTTAATCAATTATATATTTTCCATTTTGCTCAATGACCTTTTGCCATCTTTCTTTCAGCTGCATGATTCCGCGCTCATAAAATTTCTGGTCCTTATCAGCAAAAAACTGAACCAGGTGCGAGTGAAGGTCATCGTCATTTGTGAAAGTTCTACCATTCAAAGAATTCTGCAAACTTCGAAATAAATGGTAATCAGATGGTGCTAGATCAGGGCTGTATGGGGGATGTGGCATCACTTCCCAGACAAGCTCCAATAGTTTCCCACGAGTTGCCAAAGATGTGTGAGGCCTTGCATTATTTGCTCCATGATCGTTTTCGAACTATGTTACTGTACAGGACCCATTTTTCATCATCAGTGATGATTCTTTTTAAGAAAGGGTCGGTTTCATTTCGTCTAAGGTGCATATCGCAAAAGTTGATTCTTTGTGTTAAATGAATTTCTTTCAATTCGTGAGGTACCCAAATATCAAGCTTCTTAACTAGCCCAAGACATTTTAAATGTCTTTCAATTCTTGTGTGCGATACATGTAGCCTCTCCCCAACCTCTCGAACAGATATATGACGATCCTCTTCAATTATGACTTTGATTTGGTCATCATCAACTTCAGTAGACCGATGTTGCTCATCTTTGAGGGAAAAATCTCCAGAACGGAATTTTTTATACCAATTCTGACACGCAATTAGCACCATAAACTTCACATATCTTTTTGTGAGCCGCAGCAGCTTTCTTTCCTTTACGGAAATAAAATAGTAAAATATGTCGAAAATGTTCGTTTCTGCACTCCATTTAAAATTAACCCACAACTAATAGCTTTAATAAAAATCACGCACTACTTGCTTCTGAAGTTACGTCAATGTGACTAGTATCACGCGACAAACGGTAAAGTACAGCACTAACATACGTTATACAAAAAATAAAGCAACGCTCTCTATCAGTAAAAACCGAAAGTACTTAGTTGCCAACCCAATATCTAATCATACCATTCATCAATCCAATTGCGAACATCAGGATATTTAGTTTACTGGGAAGAACATTATCGTTAGTATGAAAGAATTCTTCTCCTATGAATGTTGCATACGGAAAAACACTTGGTCACAGAATTTCATTCAGAAATTTCTGGGCAGTGAAGGTCTGGGTACTCATCCAATACTCATCCCGACCGATAACCTTATGCCACTTCTTACATATAGTGCTATTGTGAGTGCCAGATTCACACATATTATCTGACTGCAACGTAAATCTGGATTCGTCGCTGAATAATATTCGCACCCATTAATTATTAACCTCGTTTGTCCACATTCTGCTCTGAAATAGGAATCTTCATGTATACAGCCAGACATATGCAAATAATGTCTTATTATTTGGGTTATATTAAACGTGCAGTATCTACATGTCAATTACGATCGATATCAATCGTTTCTTGGTGTTACTGAAGTTGGTCGACCTTACCTTTATCGAGCTCCTTCTGTCTCCAAAAATCGATTTCAAAGTCTATAAATTGCGTTCTGGTTTACTTCTCATACTTTAGTGTTGTGTTCTTCCACTTTCCAATTGACACATGACCCTCCAATGTCTATCTCCGATAGATCGTCATGTGCTTCCATTTCGGACTACACTTTTTCAAATATTTTGTAGTAACCACAAAATACCACCTGAGGTGATGTAACAACTTATTATATTTCAACAGAATACACTGGCTAGATAACCGAATTAAACATGTGACATGACAAATAAATGTAAAGATGCTACAATCCAATATTTCAGCACAAGTACTAATACATAGTCTTGAAAGAAGCAAATGAATAAAATGATTCTAACCTAACATACTAGGTGTACCAGAAAGTCATCACCTGTTTTCCTAATAGATGTCGCTAGGCTTAGGTATACAGTGTTATGATTTAACACATATATCATTTTATTCTACTGACATATAGCTTTAAAACCATACATGTGATACTTTGCGAAAGTAACACCATCATAGATTTACACCTCTTTGAAAATATCGAGTTCCGTGCCTGAAAAAGTGCAAAAGTGCATTTGCACGCATTACTTTTCTTATTTAATCAAAAGAAAAAAGCCGCTGAAAGTCATCATTTGCTGGTAGACACTTACGGTGAATATGCTTCAGCCATAAAAACATGTGAGACGTGGTTTCAACAATTCAAAAATGGTGAATTTGATGTGGAAGGCAAACAACGTTCTGGTAGACTGAAAAAATTTGAAGATGCGAAACTACAGGAGCTATTAGATGAAGACCCAACTCAAACTCAAAAACAATTGGTAGCAGCGTTAAATGTGGCCCATAAAACGATTAGCAATCTATTACGAGCAGTAAGAAAACTCCGAAATATGGGAAAATGGATGCCACATCAATTGAATGACAGACAAATGGAAAATCGAAGACTCGTCTGTGAAATGCTGCTTCAAAGGTATAGTCGGAAATCATTTCTGCATCGAATAGTGACGGGTGGTGAAAAATTCATTTATTTAGAAAACTTTAAACGCAAAAAATTGTGGTTTATCACCTGGCGAAGCCGGCCCATCGACATCAAGGCCAAATCGTTTTGGTCGCAAGACATTGCTCTGTGTTTGGTAGGACCAAAGTGGCGTGGTGTATTACGAACTGTTGAAATCTGGTGAAACAGTTAATACTGATCGCTACCGACAACAAATTATCAATTTGAACCATACATTGACAGAAAAACGTCCAGAATACGCCCGAAGATACGGTAAAGTGATTTTAGAGCACGATAACTCTGCATACAGCAAAACCAAGGAAGCGTTGAAAGCACTTGGATAGGACATAATATCGCACCCGCCGTACTCTCCAGACGTTTCCTCGTCCGACTATCATCTTTTCGCATCAATGAGACGCGCTTGCAATGTAGTACATCGCCAATTTCGAAAAAGTTAGAAAATGGCTCGATGAATGGCTTTGCTCAAAGAACAAACAGTTTTTTTGAGATGGCGTCCATAAATTACCTGAAAGATGAGCAAGATGTGTAGAATCAAATGGCCTATACTTTGAATAAATAAATTTTTCCATTTTCTTGAAAATTGTGTAATTTTTTTACGAAAAAGACACTAATACTTTTCCGGTATAGCCTGTACATAGAAACAGTTAGTTAGGCTGTTTTTATCGTTTTGTTTTTGTTGAAGTACGTTTGCAATATCATCGTTCAATTAATTTTAATGAAACATATACTAGTTTTTGTAAGAATCGAACTCACGCCCTCCCACTTGCCATTCGGATGTCTTTTGACCACTAGGCTAACAAGTACTTGAAATTCAATTCTCTAATTATGCCATAAATCGTATATCTAACCGATTGGGCCTCCACCGAATTTATAACTATGATTGCGATGGGTAATTATTTGAATTATTTCCATCGTTTATTTTCTTCAATCTCATGTCTTGAGCCAGATAAATTGCACAAATAAGAGAGTTATAAAAATGATAATTAATCAACAATACCACGAGTGCTTAGCAAGCAAATAAAACTCTTTTCGCGTTTCGCGTTATATAATACGCTCTATAAAAGTTACACATTTGAATTAGGCCGATGACGTTAGTTGCCCGGATTAAAAGATAAACCGTAGATACAACTTGCGTGACCAAATACTGTTCCAGCCATACAATTCTAAAAAAAACATTTCGTTCCAAGTGATTAGGAAACATGTGATAAACTATTGTTATTGTCTTATTAATCTAGATTGAAATTTCTCCTTCGCATTAGTTTCCTCTTTTCCATTTCGATTCTGATCGCCCCGCTCGTGCCTATTCTTCGTCCTTTTCGGCAACAAAACAAACGTAAATAAGTAATGTACATGCTTCGTCGTTCTAATACACAAAAGTAATCTAGTGTATTCGTGTTGCCGCTTATATGGACGTACGTATCAGTAAATCTATGTGAGAAATCAGAAACGGCATTAATTTAAATGAAGATGAATGAAGGTTCTGTATTTCATTCACGAATGTTGGTCTGGTGCCCGGCCTTTGTCTGTTGACTAATGACTGTCATGATAAAATACTTCCGTACCTTGCGTAAATTCTAAACTAAGACCGGGCGGACGGTAGAACGAGAAACCAACCGGATCAGTCTCAAATGATAGCGGGGTGATAATCGTATTTACTTTTCCTGTAATTGTTCTTCCGAAATCCTTTATTACACTAATATACTGCGTATTTGCCTTATTCAATTAATAATTTAGCCAAAAGAAGTAAAATACAAAAGATATTCCAGTTAAAACCAACTAACGATAAGATATGACGTTCAGATAAAACAAAATAATTTAGAAATATAAGGCAAGCAGTCTTATTTGATACAATAGGGTAGTAACGAGATAAGTGCTACGAACCAATCACCTATTAATACCCCAGAGTTGAACTCTAGGTGCTCGTTTTCAGCATCTGGGAGCAAAAAAAACGCCATCGATGTTATAGGCATAACCAAGGTTTGAACACGGTACGTTAACCACTGAAAGTTGATATATAACCCCTTTCCACAATCATTTTCGTATTCTGTACAAAGGGTACTAGGAAAGTTTTGCAATACAGCTTTGTTTATTTAATTTTTTCAAAGTAATTTCCTCTATACTCAATACACCTCTCCGTCCTCCGAAACCAATCTATAAACCAGTTCTACCAAGCTTCACTAGGGAGTAAAGCACACTCGTTGTCCCAATCTCGCTGAAGGTCCTCATCATTGGAAAATCGCCTCCCTTTTAGCTTCATTTTCACATGCGGGAACAGTGCAAAGTCGCAGGGAGCAAGACCTGGACTGTAAGGAGGGTGCTCGAGAAGTTTCAATCCTGTTGCGGTCAATTATTCGGTGCAGGCTTTGGCGCGATGAGCTGGAGCATTATCGTGATGAAAGAACCAGGTGTCCATTCTTGACTTTGACCGCAGGTTCTCCATAGATCCAATGACTTTAGGCAGGCACTATTCAGTATACCACCTAGTTGTGACTGTCTTCTCTGTGTCCAAAACGACGTGTTCCACAATTCCACTCGATTTGAAAAATACAGCTCATCACCAATCATTTTCTTCTTTACAGATCGGGATTTTCTGACAACTACGGGTGTGTCCTCATGATCAAAGACCCAAACTTTGTTTTGAGCTTTGGTCGGCACATCGTAATAGTACAGCCAACTCTCGTCACCTGTCACGATGTTTCACAGACAATTTTTCGATTTTCCATTCGCCTGTCATTCAATTGATGTAGCACCCATTTTCCTATCTTTTAAAGTTTTCTCGTTGCTCGTAATCGGTTGCTAATCGTTTCTTCGACCACATTTAACGCTTCCGTCAATTGTTTTTGAGGTCGAGTTGGGTCTTCATCCAATAACTTCTGCAGTTTCGCATCTTCAAACTTTTTCGGCATACCAGAACGTTCTTTGCCTTACACATCGAAATCACCACTTTTGAATTGTCAAAACTGCGCCTTGCATGTCTTTATGGTTGGAACATGCTCACCGTAAGTTTCTACTAGCAAACGATGACTTTCGGCGTCTCTTTTCTTTTGATTCAATAAGAATAGTAATGCGTGCCGCAAATGCACTTTTTCAGGCACGAAACTCGACATCTTCAAGGAGGTATAAATCTATGACGGTGTTACTTTCGCAAAGTATCACATGTATGGTTTTAAAGCTTGATATCAGTAGAATAAAATGATATGTGTTAAATCATAACACTACATACCTAAGTCTAGCGACTTCTATTAGAAAAAGTGGTAATGACTTTCCGGTACACCTGGTATAACAGCGTATGTTGAATTATAGTTCTGTTTAACTTAATCTTGTTGACATTAATTTAAATCTTATCATATTGTTTCATACTAAAGTCAATTGTTCCATGCTAATGCATCATCTATTATTCATTCCGTGAATATTGCAATCAATCCCCTTACATTACCATGACATAAATATCATCACCATATTATAAAGTTTACATCGGCAAATTAGTTCGACATTACTCGAACATAACTGTGAATCATTACGGCAAATTCACATAAACGCAACGATGATTGAGCTCTATCGATCTCACGTGAAGTACATCACAACTGTGCATGGAGACTTGTCATCCATCCCTGCACAAAACTTCAGTGGATGTAGCCGACTTAACGGGCGGCGCATCAACGATCCAAGGCCAATTGAAATTTAATTACTTTTATAGGTTCTCGTGACGTTCGGCGCGAACGTGGATCACGGGCGATACATGTCGGACGCATCCACGAGTCACATCATAAAATCAAAGGGATTTTTTGTCACATGCACACACATATACGCGTCCGTGTATTCGACGCGCCCCAACTAATTTATTTGCACCTATTTTTTAATCACGAACAGCGTCAATCAACGACGGCCCTTTTTGAAACGTGACGCTGTCAGATTCTTCTTTTTAAACTGCTGGGTATCAGTTTGAATGTAACTTAATAAAAGAAAAAAGTGTAGCGTTTTAGCAAAAGAGTTACTCAAATTACCGTGAATTATTCTTAGTGGTCTAATTAGAGTCAACGTTCTATCAAAATTAATATAAAAATTTATTAAAAATATTGTAAATTGTAATGGAAATAGTAGCTGATTGAATTAATCAAAAAGATTAAACAGAACCACACACCACATCAATGGTCGTATTCTGTATAAGTATTTCGGCAACTAAGTTGTCGAACTTAGATACACTGTAAAATTCGTAAAGAACAAATCCGTATTAAAATTTTAGCCGTCGAAAGCCAAATATAACACACAGTATGTAGTACAAGTAAGTTGTCATCATCAGCAAATATTTAATCACAGTATTGCACTTAGGTCCTAGGTAAAACTCGCACAGAATAAATCCGCACTAAAATTTTAACTGTTGAAAGCTATATATACACACAATGTGTAGTGTGTACTTGGCTTTCGGCGTTAAAATTTTAGTTGTCATCATCAGCAGAAAATTACTCACTGTGTCGCACATGGATTCGCGGTGAAAGTCGCACAGAATAAATCCACACTGAAATTTTAACTGTTGAAAGCCATATATACACAGTGTATAGTGTATTTGCTTTCGACGGTTAAAATTTTAGTGCTGATTTATTCTGTGCGACTTTTACCGCGAATCCTTGTGCGACACAGTTAGTAATTTTCTACTGATGATGACAACTTAGTTGTTGAAATACGTATACAGAATGTCTACATTGCCATGGTAAGGGATTCTATATAACCTTTTTGATTAATAAAAATATAATTTCCTAAATATTAATTAGTGAAGGTTGATATAATGGGTGTCATAAAATTAACGCAAGATTTGAATTTGTCGCCATTTGTGCAGTAAAGTGTTGGCAACCCTAAAAAAAGCAATTCGACAGCTGACTGTTTAGGGTTAGTAAAAATGGGGCGTTACACGATAGAACAACATGTCTTCATTATTGAACAATGTTTCAAAAATAATGAAAGCTTGGCGGCCGCAGTTCGAAAATTTTATAGAAAATATGGTCGAATTAGTGTTTTAACTTCGTCAACTGTGAAGAGATTAATTGAAAAATTCAGGGAGACTGGATCCATTGGAGACGCCAAACACGCTGGTCGCCCAAAAACAAGCCGTTCAAATGTCAATATCGAAGCAGTGAGTGAGAGTGTCGGTGACAATCCAGGAACCTCAATTCGGCGTCGTCAACAAGAATTGCAAATTTCAAGAAGCTCTCTACAGCGTATACTCACTAAAGATCTGCGTCTCCATGCTTACAAAATGCAATTAACACAACAACTGAAGCCTAATGACCATGCACAGCGAAGACAGCTCGTTGAATGGATTATTGAACATCAACAAATGGATGCTGATTTTTCGAGCAAAATCATCCTAAGCGATGAAGCACATTTTCACCTTGATGGCTTTGTTAATCGTCAAAATTGTCACTTTTGGGGTTCTGAGAACCCGCATGTGATTGTCGAAAAACGAATGCATCCACAACGTATTACTGCTTGGTCTGGATTTTGGGCTGGAGGCATAATTGGACCATACATTTTTGAAAATGAGGCTGGTCAAACAGTGACTGTTACTGGTGCTCGATATCGCGACATGATAACACAATTCTTTCTGACGAAATTGGATGACATTGATGTGGTCAATATGTGGTTTCAACAAGACGGTGCCACATGCCATACAGCCCGTGAAACAATTCAATTACTGCATGAGACATTTCTAGGTCGTGTACTCTCTCGTTTCGGTGATCAGAATTGCCCCCCTAGATCGTGTGATTTAGCACCATTAGATTTATTTTTATGGGGTTATTTGAAATCACAGGTTTATGTCAACAAGCCCACAACCACCCGTGCATTAAAGGAGGAGATTCAACGCTGCATCAACGAAATTCAACCACATTTATGCATAATGTGTTATTCCATAAATAACCCTAGCCTATGTACTTTATGATTCAATAAAAAAATAACAATCAGAAGACTAAAAACTGTGCTTTCTATTTAATTCAAATCTTGCGTTAATTTTGGGACACCCGGTATAACCCTTTTCCACATTAATTTTCTTATTCTGTATATCAAAATTACCTCCTGAATATTAATTAAAACTCAAACACGATATTGCTTCTTCAAATTCTTAATTTCGAAGATTAGTTGCTGTAATTCCGCATTTTCGATATAACTTATGAAGACTTATTAAGACTAACTTAATCTTAGTGATTAATAGCATAGATAAAACAGAATGTAGACAACCAATTATACTTGCACGCCCAATGTTCATATAAACGCCGTAATACATTTAAATCTAGGCTTAAATAAGAAATTAACTGTTGCATTCATCGACCTCTTTTTTTACGCAACATCGAATGCAAGTATCCATTATTTAATTGAATGTTAGCACAATGTATACTTTATTAATCCTTAAATGCATGGTGTTGCACATATACAGTACCGTGCAACTGAATTAGAACCATCTGTAGTTTTAAGATATATATATCTTGTGTGTTTTTTTAAGAGCTTGAGAACTTAAAATGGTAATACAAGACAGAAATATTGTTGGAATGAATTTCTTTTTATTATAATCTGGTAGATAATTTCATGGCATTTGCTTTTTAAATATAATTTCCGGCATATGTTCGCCCCGGCGTATCGTAAACAGTTATCATTAATCCCAAATGTATCTAGGATAGATGCGTTGGTGCGTTTTTCGGTACAGAGTATACGCAACATACGACACCATCACAACGTCTCAAATGCATCTTTCTTTTTGCTGTCGTAGACCTTGAATCATCCATAACTTTATTCCAAACAAAAGGATTGAGACACTTAAATGACATAATTTTAGTCCTTTCCATGATTGTCGGTCTTTCTATATTTTGTTTAAGTTGGCTTTAGACCCTCCTCTCTTCGCCTGTTGTGCTCTAAACTAGCCTCGTGCGGTAAGGCCTCCCTTATGACTTATGTTGAACAAACTTCTGGTTTTCCAGTAGCGTATAACCTTACAGGAGAGGATAATGTTGCTAATAAAACACTCTTCTATGTTCTAAGTAATGAAATCGATTTAGAAATTTATTTACACTCGTCGAAATTAACAATCCACTTTGCGTCACTGACATGATTCAAACTATCAACGGTGCATACACGCATTAGCCCTCCCTCCAAGGATTCCTGTCGCTAGTTACTCAGAGGCTTATTCAACCATTCACATAACACAAAGTAGAAATAATGAAGTATATTAATGAATTCGAAGAGGAAGAAACAGACCATGACGTAACAAACCACACGTACATATGTATGTATTACTACTCTGTAGTACCTGAAACAAGTACAATCAAAATCCTGGAAACGGGTTACCTGGAAACCGCTCTCCTGGCATTTTAATATTAATTAGTTCTCTTTCCCTTACAAAACACGTCGTCAATATAGAGGAATTTAAATACAAATATTTATCTGAAACGTCGTTGCCATAGGTAGTAAAAACGTCGCGATATCCTACGAATTACACGAGGGAAAACGATGTGTTTACATTTAATTATTGTCCCCTATTTACCTGTCTAACGGCGCAAACACTCTTATTTGATTTTCTAAAGTAATTATAAACTCCGCCTGAGCTAAAAATAAGACTTCTCCTCGCGGATGGCGCGCGAAACGTTCAACAAATGAAATAAGGGCGTCGACATCAACATCAGTCAAGAGGAATATAATGAAAATCTGTTTAACCTAAGACAAAGGGAAGATTTTCTATAAATTTTATTTTCGCGAGGTACGACGGAAGGTGAATGCTGAACGAGTCCCGTCTCAAAGCAAACAAAATGCGGCAAATGTCGTTGTGTGTACTCGGACAAAGTTTATTAGAGATTGCGTCAGCTTACAGAGACGCAATACAGGTTTTCTTTATTATTGCCGAGAAACGTGGAGATAAATCCTTTGAAAATATTTTAACAAGGAACCGCATTTTATAATGTAAATATATATTAAGGTGTATATCGAGAACAAAACGGTGCCTTCGCACAGCAATTTCTAATCTTTGTATTTACGAATCGTTTAATTTTATGTTCATATTTAATTAAAATAATTTAATTCATCAAGTCAAGAAGTTTGATTCGAAACCCAAATAGTTTCTTTAAATCAATATACAGCATTTTTTTAACAGTTTTTGCAAAAATTTCTAATAAAAATAGAATAACAGAATACGAGGATAGTTTGACAAGTAGTGAGAACGATACATAGGTGGCGCTCTAATTGGTAAAACAAATGCACTGTAATTTAGGTTGCCTGCTTATATGTTTACATTCCGATATTTAGATAAGTCGGTTGATTAGTTTATTTTTAACAACTGATTGAAAAAGAAGCAAACGTCGTTTTGTTAAAATAGAAAAAGTAGAGCATCGTACGGTGATTAAATACTTCGTAATTAAGGGTATGAAAGCTACCGAAATAAAGGATGAGTTACGAGAAACATTACGTGAATCTGCTCCATCATCCGCCGCAATAAGTAGATGGGTAAATGAATTTAAACGTGGTAGAACAAGCTGTGTTGATGAAGCGCGCTCTGGAGCACCCTAAATCGTGACTTCTAAGGAAATGATTATAAAAATCCATAATATTATTACCCAAGATTGACGACTCAAAGTGAGAGAGATAGCGGACATGGTAAACATTTCAACAGAACGCGTCACCACATTTTAACGAAAGAATTGGGCCTTTCCAAGCTTTCGGCAAGATAGGTGCCGCGATTGCTTACGAGTGATCAAAAGTTCACTCGTTTGCGCATTTCCAATGAATGTTTGGACCTTTATAAGCGGAATCCGGTTGATTTTTGTAGGCGATTTGTTACTTGCGATGAAACTTGGATACACTACAGTACACCCGAAACTAAACAGCAGTCGAAAGAATGGTTAGAACGTGGTTCTGCACCTCCAAAGAAAGCGAAAACCACTTTATCGGCAAACAAGGTGATGGCATCAATTTTTTGGGATTCAAAGGGCATTTTGCTCATTGATTACCTTCAGAAAGGTGCCACAATAAACGGACAATATTATGCAGAACTTCTACAAAAATCCCCGTTTTGTTTTTATTCGAGCTTCAAAAATCCTCCTTGCTGGTATCTTATCTACCATACGTTGTAAATAGCCCCACCAGCTCAGTTGCTTTTCCTCAATATATTTCATTATAGAACCTATATGTAACTCAAAAATTAGGGCCATAAGAAAAAAATTAGTTTCGTTATGTAAACGTATTAAAAAAAGCACGTTTTTATAAATTATTTAAATAAAAAACATAGATGTATAAAGTATCTTGATTCGTATTTAATATTTCGTATGTCGTCTCCCTTTTGCTTTAATGAGAGAAACAATTCTTCTTGGCATACTCTTAATTGCTATGGTGATACTGTTCTTAATTTGATCACTACTTCGCCAAACGCCTTCAAGATTCTCCATAAAATCTTTCTTTCTGGTACAGTTCCGTAATGCTACGATATTTTTAACGTACTCATACATTCTCAATTGGATTCATATCAAGAAAATTTCCAGGCCAATCCAATAACTGTAAGTTTACTGTATTCAAGCGTTCTTTCATAGATTTTTATTTACGACATGGAGCATTGTCGTGCATAAATATAGTCCGTTGCTGCCATCCAAGGTATCAATGTAAGGTATTAAGAACTCATCGAACATTTTCATATTAACTTTGATTCATTGTACCTTCGACAAAGTAAAATGGTCCAGGAGTTTCTTGTGATACATAACTATATCATCACGAAAGGGGGATATTTTACTATTTTTGTGGTACATTCTTCTTTGAATTGTTCCTATGGTGATCTTCTTACACATTGAGCACGTTCTGTGGACATTGGACCTATGAAAAAGTTCAAACGTAAGTAAAAGTGGGTTAAAAAAATTTAATATTGACATTTACTTTTTTTCCAATCATCTGCTGTGTAATCTTTGTATACTTTAGCAAAATTGTACCGTCCTTTCTTCATCATTTACGTCCATTTATCTCCGAATAGTTCGTCTTGATATGTTTAAACTATTCTCACACAGGTTTTGACGAATTGACTCATTTGGCATTTTTCTGTATTCTTTTGCTGTTTTGATAATTATACGACCATCAGGGACTGTAATTGTTCTTTTTTTGTGACAATTTTGTCAAGATTTGTGGGTATACAGAATGTGTTCTTTGACTAATTTTGCAACTCTTATTACAGTTTGATGAGAAATTTATTCTTTCACTACTATTTGACGTTGCAGAATCATTCTTATTACCAATATGACACTGATTCTTATCTTTTCTCAAGTGTAACATTGCTTGTTTCACCCATGTTTGTATGAGACAGAAAAAAAATTTAGGGAAAAATTTTATTTATCTTTCTACATAATCCCTTTTAGCTGTACAAATTTTGTCCAATGCCCGTCAGGAACTTCAACCCTTCATAAAAATAAAAAATATCTAAACCCACGAAATATCTATTTACAGCTTCAATGATTTTTAGGATTTAGTCAGATTTTTTTCCAGCCAACCAACAACCAACGAGTTTGTGAAGGAACAAATCCGACAGAGTCAACTCTGGTCAATAGGGTGCATGTTCAACTAAATGGAATCCTAATTCATGCAATTTCGCCATTGTAGTCGCAGACTTGTGACATGGATTGTCCTGATGGCACAGGACTTGTTTCTTTGCCAAATAGTTCCTTTTAATTTTGAATCCTTTGTTCAATCTATTTAATAGCGACGCATAATATTCGCCAGTTGCGAGTGGTCAATAAAAAATATTTCTCGAAAATTCCAAAAGATGTTAACCATCACTTTTCGAGCACATGGAATCGTCTTGGCCATCTTTGGAATGCCCTCACCACACTTTGTCCACTACTGTGACTTCTCTTTTCATAAAACGTCGCAAAAGTCTATTTTCATTAATCGTAATGAAAACGATAGTCACTACTTAATACTAAGCTTTCTCATGCCCTTATATTGATATAAGATGCAATGTTCGCGGTAGTATGAATTTACTTTACTCGGCGAATACTCATCACGATTTTATGGACATTTTCAGTTGTTTCTTCAGGTAGCTGCTTTGGTTTCCCAAAAAGTGGTGCATCGTCTATACTTATTCTGCTGCGTTCAAATTCAACAATCTAATTTGCAACCGTTTACGAAGGTAAAACTCACCACGAACTTCGACTAACTTCGATTTTATTTATTTAGTATTTAAAGCTTTTAAAAAGAAATACTTTAACACGGCACGAAAGTTGTTTTTATTCACGATTAAGGATATACACGAATTGTTTGCTTGGATCAATTGTAACGGCGTGTGTTTATTAACAATTTGTTTGAAAATTTGACAAGAGTTGTATGAACAATGGTGTTTTTAAGACAAGTGACCATGCGTACATAGCAACACCTTTTGATTCGTTCTAGAAACTTTTCGATCTGTCCTGGTATAGAGTAGAAATTATTTTCGTTTTTATATGATACTTCCTTCCAGCTCTCTAATAGGTGTAAAATTCTTGCATTGATTTGTAAAAATGTAAACAAATTCTTGATGCAATAGCCTCTAAAACATTCATTTGAATATATCGACCCATTAAATTATCTGTTAACGCTTCCGTTATTTTTCAATACGTTTGTAAACAGTTATGTAGAATGTATATTATTTGCATGAACATTAATTATGTATGTCTTCGTATTAATACAACATTCTCTGGAACAGATCATGCCGGTCAATATAAACACTTTTATGCGTATAACTGAAACTTGGTGGTCCAAATTTGCATTGCAAATCACGAGGTAATTTAATTCAAAGTAAAACAATATTACGTATTCCCGAAGCGATCGTAAATAAAGAGAAAATGGTAATATCATTTCATAAGAAACGGCATAAATAAATACGACGCACGAAACATAAGGTATAATTAAGCAGCGGCCGTCCATGATTTATGAACTTTAAAATTCTCTCAAAAATTAAACCAATCGTCATGATAAGATGAAATTAATATCTCCAATTTCAGAGCAAAAGTAACACTTGTGTGTTCTTAGTTATTAAAATGTATACCAGGGACGTTTCTTTAATCCAGCTTTGGATGTCTCTTTTGATTTATCAAATGTTGTTCAGATTAACTTTCTCGTTAATAAAAAAGGAAAAACGTACAAATTTTAGTTTTAACCGCTTCATGCATCGTATGTATATTACAGAAATTGTCGAAAAAATTTCTGTTTTCCACGTTGAACTCGAATCCATCTCAGAAACGCATTATTATACCGTAGGTATTCATTTAATAACTGTTTCCATTATGGCACATTAGAAGAACTGGAATTAACTGTCTCCGTGGTCTAATGGTGATGCACATTCTCGAAGAGAATGAGATCATCTCTGCGCGGAGAGCAGAAACTTTTTTAAAAAATTTCTGCATTCACATGTACGATGCATATAGTAGTTAAAATTATAATTTTTCGGTTTAGCATCGTAATTATATGCAATAAGTATACAACTTTCGATTAGCCGATTTCTGTGGTCTTCATCAAAAATCGTTTTTATTAATTGGGTGTTTTTAGAAACGTGCGATGATATAAACGATGTGTGCAAATTTTTTATTCTTTTTTTTACACCTACACGGGTCCTTGAAATAGTAAATTTATTTATTCGTGTGGTATTCCAATGAAATAATTAAGAATATTAAACTTAAAAACAAACTGCGAAAAATATAGACGAACCCATTACGATTCAGATTTAAGGGCTTTTAAAAACTTACGCGCTTCAGTAAAGTCGCAAATAAGGATATAAGATCCCACAAGTTTCTGGTCGTTCATTGATTCTAGAAGAGATCACGTAGGATATCGAATACCATCCACAAAGTTAATTTTTCTTATAACAATTCGAAATCGATTGTCGATCATTTTGTAGTGTTTTTTGTGACTCTTCCAACTTTGTGATGAATAGCGACTGCTTCTCTAATAAACGCTTTGTCGATTTTGAAGAAAAGCAATTAAGTATTCGGGTCTACCATGTGAGTCTGCTCTAATCAAAGTTTTTCGTGAAAGAAGCCATAATAAGGAAATTTTCGCTAATTTTTGTTAATTTAATAAAATGCTTTTAACTTAATCACTGAAAGTTGATATATATCGTAAGCCCTTTCCACATCAATTTTCTTATTCTGTATACGTATTTCGATAACTAAGTTGTCTTCATCAGCCAATAATTAAATAGTGTCGCACCTGGAAAACTTCGGCAAAATACCCTTATGGAAACAAATTGCGCACAAGATCTGTATCGTTGAAAGCCAAAACTCACACGTGGAAAGGGGTTATATATCAACCTTCTATGATTAAGTTAATCAACCACAGGCTCCATTTAAATTACCAAATGCTTTTAAATCTGTTTTCTTCGAATGTAAAAGAATATTCAACTGGTTGTGGGTTAGATTTTCCACAGTTTAACTTCCGTTCAAAAAGAATACCGTATCAGGTGATTCAGATATACATAGATCGCTTTAAAGTAGTGGATCATCTCACCTAGTGTATATCATTACAGGTGTGATGAATTTTGGATACACTACCATGATCCCAAAAGAATCAGCAGTTTGTATCTTTGAAAATGGGCCGGTACCAATAAAAATTGTTCGAGAAGAAACTGAAACAAGAAATGTTCGCCACATGTTTCAGAATTAACAAATATGTTATAAAATTGCCTATTGCTTATTTCTTTAACATACAGAAATACAACATCTCTCGTATATACAGTTTCTTTCGCACAACGCTAGGAATGACTTTAACTGACTATGTTTATATAAATATGCAGACTTTTCAATTAGCAGTCTATGGCATCTGTTTCAGTCGTCCCAGAGCTCTTTTAAAAGACGTTTCGTTGGTGACACAGTCTTTTTTAAAATTTGTTTCTACACCGTTCAATATGGATAGCCAAAGGAATTATCTGCGCATGTTATGCTTCACTGCTTTGAAAAATGTAATAAGGATACTGTAGACGAAATTTGTACCGTTTACAGGAGTGTTATTATCAGTAATATAAACGTTCGCAATTGGTTTAAAAGATTTAGAGCTGACAATTTTGACTTGAAAGATGAAAACCGCAGCAGTCGCCTAGCAACGACGAATACGTACCTTATCAAGGCCATTCTCACTGAGAATCCGCGATATATTCCCAGGTCAACACCAGCAATACATAATTACTTAGTCAGAACGGATATATCAATCGATGTGAAGTTTCGATTTCACACCTATTAATGAAGACTGGCCTTATGAACCGCGTCTGTACGTGCGAATTGATTTTTCAACGACCTGAAAAAGATCCTTTCTTAAAGAAGTTTGTCATTGAAGATAAGACTTGGATTTCGTATCGAAAGGACAATAGACCTTCAACAGTCTTGAAACCTAGACTTCACCCGAAGAACGATCTTTTGTCCATTTGGTAGGACTGGCAAGGTGTAGTCTGTTACGAGCTCCTTCCTCAAAGTGAAACCATCAATCCTACCAAATACTGCAATCAGCTTAATGAAAGCCGCCATTATGATAGAATTATCAGAAAAACGGCCAGAATTGACGATTCAACAAGGCGTCATTTTTCATCACGACAATGCAAAACCGCATGTTGCATTTTCTGTAAAGAAAAGCTGTTACACTTTGATTAGCGTTCTATCGCCATCTTCCATACTTCTCAGATCTTCTTCCATCCGACTACTACTTGTTCCTGTCATTGAAAGTTCTCTCTCCATGATAAACGGTTCCAATCTATTGGCGAAATGAAACCTCATTTCGAGGAATATTTTGTGAGTAAGCAGAAACAATTTTGGAAAGAGGAAATAACGAGGTTTCCTAAGAGATATAGGAAAGTGATAGAGCACTTATGTATATAACACAATAAATCAACCTTAAACAACAAATATTGTGTATTCATTTCATATCGTAAAAAGGAAAGAAGCTTATGGGACATCCTAATAGTAACATCATCTTTTCCCTCAATTAAGTCAACATATTTAAGTGTAAAACTTTCCAATATCGGAGTTGTTTTGTTAAAACGTAATATTCACCAGAGTATTTTGCTTTATATTAAGCAAAGACTCGTTTCAAACTCCAACACAACTTCCAGAATACTTTTGTGTACTTAATAAATTTACTTTTTACAATTCTTGAATTGGGCTCATCTCTAGAGTCCGATCTAGAGATGAGCGTGTCCGTCTCCTTCTCGACAATAAGTAATTGGAAACTTTCGTCGGGCGCTGCAACAACTCAAAATACGTTACTAGAATGACGAGAAAGTGAGACGAATGTAAAGGAAAATTAGTTGAAAGGGGAAGGCAAACATCAATGTTTTAAGGTGGTATATAAATTACAAGACGTTTGTTTATCGGTTGAGAATTACGTAAAGTGCAAATCGATTGCATAAATACTAGCCTGTAAGTGCACCCGGGCAGAGACAGAGTGTAGTTTTAACTTAATACATGCTCTAGAAAGTAAGTCTGGTCCGTAGAAAAATACGATGGAATTTACTATGTTCTTTAACTTGAAGGGTTTTTTCGCAAAAGTAATGGCTACAAATGAGTGGTTGCAAACTAAAACTATAAAATATTTTTATTATTTTTATTATTGGTATCTAATATTTAATTATAAATAGTAAGTAAATAACTATTACATTAGACCTTAAAACTTTACAGAGGCTAACGTTCTAAAATCTAATCATAATGGTTGATATTATGAAAATGTAAGTTTTGTTAAAATTATCCATTAATTACTAATGAAATATCGTAAATATTCACTTTTAAGGTACCAATTTTTGTTAGTATAATGAAATCTTTCCTTTTGAATTGGTATTGTTATTCAGTTGTTGCAACCTACTAGTGTGGGTGAATGTGTGTGGGCGCGTTTGTGTGTATATTTTAGAAAAACTTATACTTTAAATAGTGTCTGTAGTAGAAACACACTCAGGAAGACTCAAAATGAAATAAGTTTATTCAACTTAAAGTCTCACATGATCAATTTTCCTTCGACCCTACACATACGATCTTTGACAAAAAAATAAAAATATATCACCAAAAGCAATATTTTTGTGCTAATTCGTACGACCTGCCATATTATTATTTAAAATTAATTATGGTTAGCATATTAAAAATTTGCTAAGCATATACTTATATCCAAATCAATCAATCGTTATCAACTTCGTCGAAAGTCGGTAACAATGGCCAAGAACATCGAAAGAAAACCGATGGATCTCAAAGAAGAACAATTACCCTCCAAAACCATCTTTTAAGATAGTTTTAAAGGGCAAAAAATCTAGTAAATTTCTTCGATGGATTTGATAACGAAAGCTGCCAGTAACCCAGCCACATCTTGTATTTGCAATCACAGCTGAATAACCAAGCCGACGTGCAAGCTGTTGAAAGGAAAGTCGGATTGACTTTAGTAATGAATATAGATGTTGAGAAAGGCGCTATCTTCAATTTCACCAAGAAATTCCAACAACTTGGTGAACAAATCTTATGAATTGCCATTGCCTATGAGAGTAAACAGTCTCTCGTGTTCATTGGTGGTACTCTGATCACTCAGCATTATTTAAAAATAACTATTTAACGTCTTCTATCTTATCTTCACAGGTTGTAGAATCCAATATTTCAACAAGTCAGTGCAGCTTTCCATATTGCAAGTCTTCTCTAAGCTTTTATGGCTTCTGAACTCATGTCAACGAATAGAATTTCCAGGCCGAACTAACCTATTTTCTTTCTTACCCCTTCTAGCCCTTTGATTGTATTCCAAAATTTTCGATTGTTTTCGTTATATCCCTTATTGAATTCATTTCCGAGCTCTTCCTATGTTTTTTGTTTGTTTTTCTTTTCACTCATTCTTACTTTCTCTTCGTTTGTTATCTAATAATTCCTTGTCTTTTCTCTCTTTAGTGTGAATATGTTTTTTCCAAGCCATTTTTTTGTCTTATACTGCTCGTTTTACTTCCTTTGTCCAACATCGTATTCTTTTCCTTCCAGTATTTATCTTTCTGTAGCCACATACTTCTTTTGCCGCACTGATTAATATCTCTTTTAGTATCCCCTATCTCTCATCTAATGTCCATCTACTAAACGTTTCTTCTTGCTTTTTTATTTTTGCTTCTATTATCGTTATACATATATTTGCTTGTGTTATCATCTTGTGTATAAATATTTTTCAAATGCTTAAATTTATTTTGAAGTAGCCTGCTTGTTAGGATTTATTTTAGTGCTGTCCAAATTTTTCGTTAGTACCCGGACGTCTGTAAGCGCTAATGTACATAAAGTAAATAGACCCTGAAATTAACAGAAGTGCTTTAAAATGGCCTCTGCTCAATTCCGTATTGCTTCCATGACAAAAATTAAAGAGAAGCATAAATTTTCTGTAAACAAATACTACAAAAGGAAACTAATTAACATAATAAGCTAATCTTTAGTAGTACTATCACAAGAAAGGTTTACTTTGAATAAATAAACCTGAATTATTTTTGACGAAACTAGTAAATATCGATATAAATGAGCACAGTAAGGGTTTAAAATGTACTCGATATGGGATGCAACGGTAGTCGTTTATGTTTTCGTCAAATAGGCTTATCTGAAAACGAACAGTGAGGAGCAGCGTGTTGTGATGATACAGCGACCAATTTCCTACTCGCCAAAGTTCCAGTCATTTGCGTCTGCGCTCTCGTCGCCAGTAATCACTCTTGACAAAAAGTCCACAGCAAGTTGCTTAAGCTCAGTGCAAATGACAATTCGTTCTTGCTTTTGATCGTAAGTCAGAAATTTCTGAACAAATTTCGCGGCAATTTGGTGCATTCCCAGTTCTTCAGTCATAATTTGCTGACATGTACCACATTCGATTCCAACTTAATCGCAGATGCCAAAAATAATTCGACGACGGCCTTAATGAATGAACCGTTGAACTGTTGCAATATTTATGGGCGTGGTAAAGTGCCATCACAAGAAGGGTTCACTTTGAATAAATAAATCTGAATTATTTTTGACGAAACTTGTAAATATCGATGTAAATGAAAACAGTAAGGGTTTAAAAGGTTCTCGATGTGGGATGCAATGGTAGTTGTTGATGTTTTCGTCAAATAGGCCAATTTCCTACTTGCCAAAGTTCGGGTCGTTTGCATTTGATATCCTCACACTTTCGCCGCCCGTAACCACTCTTGACAAAAAGTCCACGGCAAGTTGTTTAGGCTCAGTGCAGATGACAATTCGTTCTTACTTTTGATCGTAAGTCAGAAGTTTCTGAACAAATTTCGCAGCAATATTATGCATGCCCAGTTCTTCAGTCATAATTCGCTAACATGTATCACGTCCGATTCCAAGTTTATCGCAGATGCCAAAAATAATTTGACGACGACCTTAACGAATGAACCGCTGAATTGTTGCGATGTTTTCAGGCGTGATAAAGTTGCCTGTTTGTTCGTCTTCAGTAATAGGCGTTCTACAAGTTTTAGAACGCGTAAACCACTCAAAATTTTGTATTCAGCCTATTGATTGTTAACCAAATACTTGCTGAATCATTCCATATATTTCAGCAACCGTTTTTCCGATCTTTTGCAATTTAATGTACGCGCTTTGTTCATATTTTTTATTCACTATAATGATTGCAAGAGGGCACATTAACAATTTTACGCAATCGCACAAAGCCCAGCCAACTGCGCCAATTACTTTGAAACCTGTGATACGGTCCGTAGGATATATGCCTCCCACCATTGATCGGTGCGCGCCGGTCCTATTTTGGGTTCTCGTGCTACGGTGGCATCTAGATCGCACCTCGTATTTTCATGCAAACTGGTCGATATATTTGTTATTAAAATAACGCAATTTATATTATGCGAACGCTAGTTACTCGAAAGCCACTATTATATTGATAATAGTGCATTCGCGCATTTGTCACCAGACCAACATGACATCAATTAAAAGCTATTTTTTACCATATCGTTCGCACACTCATCGCAACGGCATACAAATCGACTGATCTAACGCGCTAATTGGAAACTGAAACATTCATTTAAAACGTAATGAGGGATCCACGCGTCGGAGATTATACACTGCGATTATTCGTCATTAAAATTAATACTGCATGACGTTTTAGTATTCTACAGTTAATACCTATCGTAATATGACAATTTTCGCATGCACGGAATCGGCAAACTGCAATACGCGATATGGTCACTTCCTTGTTTCACCTATGCACCCTTGCCAGCAGTCCATTTCATCGTGCCGGCTCGGAATCGCTGTTCACACGTAACCTCTAGCACGTAGGCGCTCGCACATATACATATGTATGCGGTTGGTGGTATGTAATACACCATATGTCTACAATAACCCTGATTTATAACATAAGGTAATTTTAGATCTATCCCGGTCTTTATTGAAATTGATTTTTGGAATTAATGTTGGAAACCATTAAATCTGTGTGTATCGCATGCTTTAATATACGGAGTTCCATTAAAATTAGGAATTAAATCATTAAAAATATCCAATTAAATTAATCTCGATGATAAAATAGAGTTGGGTAGTTCCGAAAGCTTTTCAATCATTACGAAAGTCGGTGATATTTAGACGTCTAAAAATCTAGCGTTCGGACAAATATCGATATCGAAGACTCGCTGGCAAGCATCTTGTTAACAATCTTTGTTGAGTGTGTTCGTATATAACGATGCAAGTAACTATAAATTTCCAACTTTCCAGTATGAGCGTTGTAGATTGTGAAGTATTTAATTCAAATAACATATTAAAACCAAAGCCGGCATATTCACTTTGGGTTCGCAGTGTGCACTACTGATTTCCCTATAAAATTTATCCGAGAAAGTTTTTCATGGATACCCTTTCACGTTTAAGCAAATAATGACAGACAAATATCTTAAGTCACGCCACGGGCGCGGGCGCAATAATAATCCATGGTCTGCTAAAGCCCACTGTAATTGGCAATAAGTTGTTGGGGTATGTAAGGCATTTATTATTATTATTGTTATTATTATGACGCACATTTCACTAACTCTTTCAATCTAACATCGAAAAACTTTTCATTTAGTGATGCTTTATTTCTTTATAAGAAACAATACGCATTTTTATCATTATTAATATTCTCGTATTTATATTCGGATGAAATTAAGTTTTTCCTTGTAGAAATCTCCTGACAATTTTAACATTACAAAATGTATACGAGGGTTGCTTATATTTCGGGAACTGGCAACATAGTTAGTGTTGCCTCCGATCTGATGATTGCATCGTGAAGTTTGTCATTTTTAACAATATAATTACCTTGACAGTTTTATTATGCGCTCGCTATTTCTATTGTTGACAGTAACTTGAAAATTTTATGTCATCGAAAAAATAGAATTAACTCGCGAACATTTTCGTGCAATTATTTTTCATAACTTTCGGCGTGGATTATCTTAACAAGAATGCATTGACGAGCTGAATTCTTTATATGATGATGAAGCACCATCGAAAACTACATTAAATCGTTAGTATAGTGTTCTTTGGACGATGAATTTCGTAAAGGTCGTCCCACAAATGTTGTGTCGGAAAACATTAATGCAGTGTCTGAATTGATAATGCATGACCGTCATGTGACATATCGTGAGATCGAAGCATCTTAGGTATTAGTAACACCAGCGTGCATAATATCTTGCATGGACGTTTAGCCGTTAAGAAGCTATGTTGGCATTGGATACCACGTAATTTGACAACCGCTCAAAAAAGGACTCACGTCGATTGGTGCCAAGATATGGACAAAAAATACAATGGCCGTGCTTCAAAGAACATTTATACAGTCGTCACAAGTGCTTAATCTTGGATCTAAACGTATGAGCCAATAGTAAACAGCAGTCGACTGTGTGGGTATTCCAAGATGAGCCAAAACCAACAAAAGATGTTCGCGCTCGAAGCACATCAAAACAAATAGTCGCCTGTTTTTTCGGAAAAACTTCCACGTTGTAACCGTGCCTTTAGGGAGTTGTAGAATGGTCAATTCCAAATGGTACACAACTATTTCTTTACCAAAAGTTTTTGAAGAAACAAGGAAAACAAACCGAAAACGACAGATTCTCCACGGTTCAAACAATTGAATATTTGACCGGGCAAAACACTGAATTGATAAGCCATATGCAGTACAGCCTTGATCTAGCACCCTGTGATTTCTTTTTGTTCCCACGCGTGAAGAATAAACATCATGGTTAACGGTTTTCTACGCCGGAAGAGGCAGCTGAGGCATTCAAAACTCATATTTTGGAGATACCGCCTTCATAGTGGCAGCAATGCTTTTCGGATTGGTTTAAACGAATGCAAAAGTGCATTGATTTTCAAGGAGAATATTTTGAAAAGTAATAAAACTATTTTCGATAATAAAAAATTTTTTTAGTTTGCTATCCCCGAAATATAAACGACTACCCCCGTATTATAATTGGTATAATTTTAACCTGTTTCTAATGCCATAGTTGCTGTATCTCTTCTGTTAGAAAAATATATTTGTTGCGTTTGTAAGTCTGAATGAGCAGATCAGAAGTATGTACATATGTATTATCTGCTTTAGTTTTATTTTTAGCTTTCAACTGAGTATTAAGAAACTTTTGTAAGCATTTTGTAAATTTTTCTTCAATTTGAGTTTTAATTAATGTATGATTAACAAATAGATTTTGCCCTATGTAAAGATATTTATATGTTTCTTCATGATGTAGTCCTTCTATTACATCTGTTTGTATGCTATATCCTTCATGTTATATTTCTCCTTCAATTATTGAACAGTTCTACTCTCAGCATCATTTTGATATTACAACTGATAATTATATTGTGTCTACTAGTGATTGAAGTTGTTGGACTGCGCTTGAAGCTGTTTCATTGCAATAACGATAGTAGTGGCAACAGTTAAGCCCTGAGTTATCGAAGCCATGAAGCGACATTAGCATTTCGAATATTGCCGCGTACGCCACGAAACGAACCAGTTTATTTGAATAGCAACAGTAGCCTCAACGCACAGAATTAGCACCTGGCAAGGTCAAATATTCGATTTGTATCGGTACTATTTTCCAGACGCATGATTAGCTAATACCTAAAATAACCCATCGCATTGCTCGATCGAGTGATAATTACTAACGGCGTACACGAAACAACACAGCAATGCAATAACATCCTCCCAGTCAGGAACGAATTAATTCCGAAAATCTCAACAATTCAAGTTCGACGTGGGGCTCGACGGGGGCTATCGACGGCATTCCGACGAACACGCCACAAAGGAAATTGTTACTTTCGCCAATAATCCTCGTTGCGAACAGACACACAAAATCGAGCGGAGTTCTAAAATTGAAACGCGTCATTCCGTTTGCGAATTCTTACGTGCGACTTGGTCCGGTGTACGTCCGCCGCCAGTCCGGGGAAACAATTTAAATGAAATGGAACGCGCGCGCGATCGAAAAGCTGCAATAAAGAAAAATTTACGATAACGGGCGAGAACGGGGTTGCACGGAACGGAAAGTCGGCCTGAGCTTTCCAATCCGATAACGGGAAAAGAAGACAGAAAATGGAAGAGACAGGATTGGCTTTAGTTACTGTAATTACTTAATGAATATAAATCCATTGATTTTTTTTTTTGTAATTAAAGGAGACTAAATATTAGATTAGAAGGGACTTGGCTACTTCCTAATGAATTACTGAAGACCAATACATATAATACGTACAGCAGTCTTTTAAAATAATAAGGCGCTTTATTTGTGAATAGGTAACAAAAATTGTAGACCTTGGCAATTCTTCGATCTCACATTTGTATTTGATATAAAATTGTAATAAACATAGGACTTAACTTACTGCATATGCAATTTATGTTGTCTATACGCAAAGAAGGTTCATTATTTTAAAAGACTGCTGTACAACATATTTTGCTCTAAACTCAATTACTAAGTAACGGGTGTTTTTTAAGAACTTGAGAACTTTAAATGATAATACAAGACAGAAATATTGTTGGAATGAATTTTTTTTATTATAATCTGGTAGATAATTGCATGGCATTTATTTTTGAAATATGATTTCCGGCATACGTCCGCTGCGACTACGAGTTACATGGTCCATTCGATCAGTCCAATACTTTTTCCAATAAATCTGGCCGTATGGCATCAATTGTGGCTTGAATATTGGCTTCCAACGCTTCAAGTGTTGATGGTTTGTCGGCATAAACCAATGACTTGCTGTACCCTGCACACGTTGCTACACCACCAACTAAAATAAATTTGAAGGAAAGACATTACACAAATATTCAATTCATTTTGAGTCATTTTATTGATTTTGTTCATTTTGAAAAAATGGTGACATTGCAGCGTTTCATTTCAATTCGATATTTATTGAAGTACTGTGGGATACACAATATTTCTTGTTTTTTCATCTGGTGCGTAAACGAATAAATCTGAAGGTTTTCCGACGCGTGAGCAGGCCACATACAGCTGCCTATGTGAGAAGCATGGATTCTCGAAATTTAATCCACACACTTGCAACGATTGTCCTTGTACTTTGTTGATAATCACTGCGAAAGTGAGTCGCACCGGGAACTGTAAACGTTTGAATTCGAATGGCATATCTGTGGAGATCATTAGGATACGTGGCAACAGTACATCTTCACTTTTGAATTTTCCAGTCAAAATTGTTGCCTCGATAACATTGTTCATCATATTCTTGACTGAGAGTCTGGTTCCGTTGCAAAGCCGTGGTGGATGAATGATGGATACGCCAATTTTCAATGTAAGAATGTGCGGTGGCATGCCTGGCAAATCAAGCGAATTCAAGAATTCATTTGGATAGTTAACAACTTCGTCTTGATTCACCACAGTATCGATGGACTTATATGTTGTCGTTTCGCCGGGTATTTCATTCTGAATGGAGAAGTTGATGGTATTGACATCGATGTTTTTGGCCGCTAATATAGCGCGCGTACTGAGCCACTGATGATTTTTGTAGTTTTGTGCGATGTTTGGGAAAACTTTTTGCACTAATTCGTCTATGCTTTCTGTGATCTTACAGAAGTTTGCTGGCAAGGTGATACATTGCGTAGATTCATCAATTTGCACTCAACCATTTCCAATATCCATTAATTGTTTTGCAAAATTTCCAATTAGAATGGCAGTGGCGTCATCTGTCTAAAATTGGTCGTACCAAATTAGAAACCTTCGTGGGCTCATGCACAACAACTTTGCTAAAGATCATCACATGATCAAATGCATAGTTTACGATTCTATAAAAGACATACAGACAAACATTCATTTTTATATATATAGATAAGATGTTTAATTTTCTGGAAGCACTCTTAAACTTATCCCAACAAGAATGCCAGCGTCAATGTAAATGAATGGAAGATCTATCGTTTCTCAAAATATTTTTAGAAGAAAATTTATAATAATAATAATCTTATAAAAAATACAAATTTGATACAAATTAAATCGGTAAACTATTTTTAAAAGTTGGAGCTTAAATTGTATTGGAACAGAAATATTCTCTTAGATCATACAATAATAACATTGCAGTATCAGCCGCGTGCAATTTGAGCTCAAACTCATGAAGATCTGGGTTGAATTATAAGTTTTTGGAAGGTGAGTATGTGTAAAAAACTAAAACTTAATAATAATTTTACTTTTAGAATGTAAATATCGAGGCTTATTCAAACTTATTCAAAAAATATTTAGATATAATATTTTTTGAATAAGTTTTTTTAAAGAATAAATATTACACACAATTTGCATTCACTTTCAAAAACTTTTTATTGGTAATTGAAGTATCAGTTATGACATTTATATGCGAAAAATAATATCTGCCGAATGGCCTCCTCTTGCAGTTCCACAGACGTCCACCATTTTGTTAAAATTTTCAGTGACATTTTGACATAATTGAGGCTCTATCTCACCAATGTCACAAATAATTTCATCTTTCAAAGCAGGAATTGATTGTGGATTGTTTTTATAAATCTGACTTTTCACATAACCCCAAAGAAAATAGTCTAACGGTGTCAAATCACATGATCTTGGTGGCCAGTTGACATCACTGTTTCTTGAACACGTCCAGGAAATTTTTCTCTCAATAAATGAATTGATTCCTGTGCAAAGCGAGGTGTAGCGCCATCCTGCTGAAACCACATATCATCTAGATCAATATTCATTAATTCAGGCCACAAAAAATCGGTTATCATCCGACGGTATCGATCACCATTGATAGTTACAGCTTCACGAGCAGCATTTTCAAAGAAGTAAGGTCCAATTACACCATCTGACCATAATGCACAGTAAACAGTAACTCGTTTAGGATGCATAGGTTTCTCATGAATAATTCGTGGATTTTTCTCACCTCAGATACAGCCATTTTGGTTATTAACATAGCCACCAAGTTCAAAATGTGCCTCATCGGAAAACATTATTTTTTCAGAAAAATCAGCTGGTTGTTCATTGATGAAATTGACAAATGAACGACGTTTTAAATGATCTAATGGCTTCAGTTCCTGTGTTATTTGAACCTTATATGCCTTCAGAACCAAATCCTTGTGTAAAATACACCTTGTTGTTGATCCACTATGTCCAAGTTGTTGTGAACGTCGTCTAATGGACATTTCAGGATCTTCAGCAACACTTTGACGAACCAAACCAATATTTTCTTGTGAACGACCACTACGACTGTATTCTTCACTTTTTTTATCTTCCACGGAACCGGTCTCTTGAAATGTTTTAATAATTCGACTAATAGTGCTTTCAGATGGACGATTATGTAACCCATAAAATTCACGTCATTTTCTAAAAACTCTTTTCACAGAACGGTGATTTTCATAAAATAATTCAACAACTTGAACGCGTTGTTGTACCATGTACGAAGCCATTTTTATAAATGTCATACGTCACACTTTTTATATGTCCACATATCCAGACAAATTCAGTGCGCCATATATATTTTATTTATTCTTAAAAAAACCACTCCATTTGAAGCACCCTTTACATTTCGACAACAATCTTGGTAGCAGTGATTAGAGTATATCAAGTTACATTGCCAGCTTTGAAATAGTAACGCATAGTTATTTCTACAAAGTTACCTTAACGCTACTAACTACTTTTAATAGTGTATGTCATTTCGAATTGTATATAGTCTCTAGTGATGTCATCCAAATAAAATGAACAATTCCATACTTAGAAATTAATATGCTTGGATCCGTCAAACGTAATGATCAGACCTAATAATTGGTCAGCAACTTTGAAAAGGTAAAAAATAAAATTGGATTTTCATTAAAAGAGACAATATAATTAAAACCTGAAAATTATAATAAAAATATGTATATGCTATTTGCAAAAGTCCATAACCAAATACACATATGATGTATTCAAAATTAAAAACAAACCAGAAGAATTTAAAAATACTCCTTTCTATCCGACCTTTTTCCTATTAACTGTATTTACATTCCAATACGATCCTGGCGCTGGTGAACAAGCACGCAATACCGAAAAAAGTACCATCAGAAGTTGTCTCAATTCGATCAGAATACGAAATGAAATTTGTCTTTGCTCCTTTTTCAGTTTGGTAAATAGCATGAACTCGTCCAGGTACGGTTTCGCTGTAAGGACGATAGTCTAAAACAAAATAGTGCAGTTCTCGTATAGGATTGCTCTTTTATATATAGAAACGTATATAACGCGCGACATTACCGAAGCGAGTCGACAAAATCAACTAAAATAGAGATAAAAAACATGAAAAGGAAAAAGACAAGAAGCAAAGGCAAGAGAGGTAAAAGAAGATGTGAAAAAAGACGCACAGAACGCGCTGTACGCTCTGTGTCCGACTATAAAAGTCTTAAGTACTGTTGGAATGGCTCCCGCATGTATACTGAACGACATTTTAGATCCGCATTCAGTGCGCATCTGTAATAGTTAAGCACTTTAAATCTGAATAATGGCTGAAAGATATACAATTTGAACGGTCGCTTTTCCGTTGTTACTGCGATTGTTTTTCGATTTCGTTTTCTCAAGACTTGTCTTTTTCACTCGACTGGTTCCCTGTTTAAAAAAACCGATTACGTTTCCTCGCATACTATATATATATCTATAAACTGTCAAACATAACAATAGTTCAATCGAACTGTTTTTTTACTTTTTCCTATAAATTTCAATTCGTTATGTTTCTCTAGTTTTCAAGCTAGAAGTGTTATCAATGATAAGTATTTTGTACAAATCATTTTTCTTTTGTTTCTAACCCCTAACCTAAAAATGTTTTTTAAATTATACCAGGGTGGATGAACTCGTGATCGAAATGAATACAAAGTTTTCAAGAAAAATATTATTCTGTTTCTCAACACAATCTTCTTTTAGGAAATTATACCTTTCCCAACAGTTCTGCAACCCCTCCAAAAAATAAAATGAGCTCATGTCTGAGTAATGACCTCTTTTCCCTGCGAGCCACATTTTCAAATCGGGGAACAGAAGGATGTCGCAGGAAGCCAATTCGATCGAGTAAGATGAATACAGCGGTAATTCTTATCGCAATTCTTGCCATTCGGCCGCCATAACTACAAATGAGTGAGCTAGTGTATTTTAGTATTGGAAAAACACTTTTTTCTTTGATAAATTGGGCCACTTCTTCTACTTCCCGTTGAATCGGTCTTTTAATTCACTGTAGTGATGCCTCGTGATCTTGACAATGAAGATTATTCTCTTAGAACCCCAAAAAGTAATAGTAACCATGATCGTTCCAGCTGATAAGGTCCTCTTTGATTTCCTCGGAGCAGATTTGTTTTAAAAAATCCATTGTTACGCCATAACCTAGTGATGGAATTTAGTAGAAACCAAATTCCATCAACAGTTACAATTTGATACAAAAATTCTCGTGGATTTCGCTTACAAAGTTCTAAACACTGCTTTGAAACTGAGTCATATCCATTATAAGCGAGCGCAGTATCCATCGAGCCGACAGCTTCCTCGCCACTAACTTTGCTGTAGAATATTAATTTCCATTTCGTACAATTCTGCCTCGTTAGTCCGGGCATTTTCGTTCGGCTATCAGCAAGAATCATGTCGTGTATTTTTTCAATGATATCGTTAGAAACCACGTCTTCCGGGTCAATTGGACTTTCCTCATCAAAAACCATTGCACGACCACGTTTGTATTCGTTGAACCAATATTTAACAGTGGTCATAAATGGTGAAGAATCCCCATAGGCAGCATCCAACTTCGCTCTGATTCTTCGCGTGTTTTTCTATCCAAAAACAAAAAACAAATTACTTACTGATTAATACTGTTCTTTTCTTCATTTTTTCAAAAACATTGAACACGTCTTATACAAATGGCTGTCAAACCCAAACTAAGTTTTGACTCTGCCTGAAATTTCATATTTGAAGACAGCAATTTGGAAGATATTAGTACACGATAGTAATACTAAAATTCCTCAGTAACACCACCTGTAATATAATTTAAAAATACATTCATATGTTCTTGTTCGTATTTTACATGAGACACTAGGATGCAATTCATCAAATTTTTTTTGTTGGTCTGCTATTTTTTTCTACGGAATCTACACACTTGATACATTACTGATTTTCTAAAAAGAAAATATTCACAATAAAAATTAAAACGTACATTGCTTCATTTGAAAAAACAGAAACTTCTGTACACTTCGGGTCAAATTAGAAACGATAAAAACTGTTAGTCATCGTTTTATCCAAAAAATAATGTTATTATAGAAATGTAAACGAACTGTGAAGTTATTGTCAAGTGTTACGGAGATATTTGTTGTTACGCGTTTCAGGAATGAACCTGTATATGTGTATACTTATTGCCTTATTCCTTATAGCTATCATTAGCGTATACCTAACATTCTCGTAATCTTTTTTACAGCTCATATTGTTCACGAAAAACTTGATTGAAATTTGAAATTGTGCGTAATTCATTCTAGTCCCGAACAACTTTCACATTTTCTCCATATTAAAACTTTTCTTCTTGAAAAGAACTTTCGGGCGAATAAAGAACTTATGCAGCGATGCAATAGTACTTTAAGTATTATTTCCCAATTAAGTCGTCCTCGTATATCTAAAGTAATTGTTATATTACGTGGGTTGTTTTTTAAGTTTTGCATATAAAACTGGAAGTAGATAGCTTTTACAGACTTCATTGTTTTTCAAAGTATTTTCCACGAAGATTAATGCACTTTTGCATGCGCTCGAACCAACTCTCTGAGCAGTTGCTCCACTCGTTTGTTGGTACAGTCAAAATTGCGTTTTTGAAAGTATCGAGTGCTCCTTCTGACGACTGGAACCTTTAACCACGCATCCGTTATTGATTTTCGGAATGGTAAAGATATCGTTAGGACATAAATCCGGACTGTACGGAGGATGGTCCAATAATTCGAAGTTTTGTTGCGTTCAAAATTCAAATTCAAACAAATGGTTGTATACCAATCGGCAGTAGCAGTTCTTTAATGATCTTGTAAAGGAATTGGTGTTACATGACCTACTTTCGAGACAAATGTCGCGACCATCTTTTTGGAGATACTTCGGGAACGCATGACTTTTGTCGGCTTTTCTTCACTTTCGAAACACCCAAACAGACTACTGGCGTTTACTTTCTGGCTCGTATGAGTAAATCCAAGTTTATCACCACTGACAATGTTGTACATATTTTTAGAGTTTCCGGCGTTGAAGCGATCTAGAGTTTTTGACACCAATTCACTGCAGCTAATTTTTTTATACACAATTCTTTATGCAAAATTTTTTTGAATTGAGGCCTTTGAAATTCCCAATAATGCTCTAATCTGGCGATATGTCACATGTCGACCTTCGTTGCGCACACCATCGGCGTTTTCCTGAGTGACCGCCGTTTTTGGTGAACCTGCTCTTGGATTGTCGCTTAGACTAATCCGTCCACGTTTGAATGTGGTGCTTCATTGCCGAAAACAGAAACCAACTCGGCGAAGCATTCAAAGATAATTGTTTTTGAAAATTATAGAAAATTATTCTCGATTTAATTCCATTTTTCAACTAACTTGTCAACTTTGACAGTTCTTTGTAGCTGCAACACTACACGTATCGCATTGAAACTTTAGATTTAGGTTAACTAAAGATGGAGGTTAATTTTTAGTATTTACATTTGATTATGGGCGGCCTCTATGTCCCACTATGCAAAATTTAAAACATATCCCACGTAACATGTTTTATATTTTTGAAAACCTAGAAATTAGCCAACGAAATTCATGTTAACATCAATCACTTAAAAATTTTCGAGATACTCGTATATGTGAAATTTGTTAGGCGATAAATTAATTTCACTCATGTGTATATATGCTCCTTCTATCCGTACATATACCTCTCTCACACTCGCAGAAACATATTCTCTAGAGTGGATAGAGAACAGCCGGAGACAATAAACAATAACTTGCTATTGAACGATATAATGCACTAGATATCGGACTCGACCAATGGTGGTATTTCGGCGATATTATCGCAAGTGGAATTGGAATATTACTATCTATTGTGGACTTCCATATTCCACCTTTCAAACCATCTTGTTTACCTATGTCCGTAATTTGGGAATTGTTACAATGTATGTGACCGCAAGTTCGAATATATCGCAGTGTATTTGCTTGTTTTGCTGTTAATATATTAGTGTTTGCTCTTGTAGATTAAATTTTGCTTGCAAGCAGGTTTTTGCTTAATTTTGTCAATAACGAAATTAACTAATAAAGTTTCAAATGTTGAAATTACGTGGTAGATTAGATGATGTTTAACCATTTTCGCTAGAAAGGCGTGCCACACATGTCGATATTTTTTTATTACAAAGTCGTCTACGACGTATTGTACACGTCAACAGACAGTTGTCGCAGAAATATGGACGACATTTGCAACACTTTGACTGAGATCTTTTGAGGAAGCACAGTCTCTCATTATACCGTGTCTCATAGAGCTATCGATATAGTATTGTGTCTTATACAAATGTATGTATGCATTTCAAAATTCTTGCAATTTTCAATACATTTTCTTATACGCTAATCAAATCAAATAACAAATTACATATTTTGATTTTATTATTATTATCAAAAAGTGGAAGAATATCTGCTGCAATCCGCATCGTTTACAAGTAAAGCAATAGCAACATTTTCCGAGGAATATTCGCCCCACGAACGCTAAAAAATCCACAAAATAGGTGTAGAGTATGTGCAAAACAAATAAAAAAGCAGTCAAACTGTATGGAAATGCAAGAAATGCCTTGTGGCACTACATATTCCAGACTGTAAAAATTGGTATTCATGCCTGTGTACAATTTTTTGATTCTATGGAATCTTCTTTTATGTTCTACAACACATAATGGTCAAATCCATATTGATGATACATTTTTAATTAAGACTTTGCCTATAATTACCCATTTATAATAACTGCATCTATACCCAACAATTGCTGATGTTAACAATAATCCAATATTAATGAATTACATGGCATAGACTATTTTAAATGATATATAAGGAAAATATCATACTTGAAAAAACACCTTCACATATTTTGGATATTCATTTAAATAATTATAAATTCCTTATGAATATTGACATTTTCTGAATATACATTCCCTATTTCAATTGTATGTCTCGCACAACTGACCTTGAGGATGTCCAAAGTATGTGAATTAATCATTATTACTTATAAGCTGCCACAAAACAAGTGAACAATTCCTATATAGCCTTAGAACTCGTAGAAGATGGACTCCGACTTTAAATTTTTTAATTCAAATTGTGAATATTGCTTTTTGGGGATTTCGAAACAAAAATAATCATCTTGGAATTCAAAATCTGGTATTTTAGTCGGGCATTCAGTTTTCTTGAAACCACAATTAGCAAGAGCAGGTTTTGCAAGTCTTGACTCATGCACTGATACATTGCCTCTTTACGCATTGTTTCACATTAACAAAATTAACAAGATTCTTTGACGATTTCAAAAAATGGTTACCATTTCTTTGACGAAAAGGTGACTTTAGAGACTGTTATTATCATTAAGAATCATAATGATGAACGCACATTTCATTTCCAGTGAAAACTCGGTTAATAATTAAATAAGATTCATCTCCATAGATGGGTAAAAATTGTTCACAGATCTGTAACTGAACACTCATTTGCGATAGCAAAAGCATTTATGGAACACGGTTTGCATTGACTTTTAGAGAGTACTGTGATTTCTGAAACTCGTATAAAAGCCCCGAATTTCAACTTCTTCAATCTTGCATTCACAAGGTCACAAGTGTGTGTGCTCACATGAATAGGGATATAACTTGGATGTGGATCATCCAATGGTTCGTAAACATGTTTAAAAAACTTAGCTACTTGCAAACAATACGTGTACTTGCATGACTGATAATTCCTGAATACAAAGAAAAATCCCAAAAATTATTCTTTAAAAAAATAATTTTTGAGATTTTCCTTGATCTGTAAATAATTTTATAAAGCCCTAAAATAATTAATTTTGATAAATTGATAGTGTTGGAATTATTTTGTAAATTGGCATACAACTTAATAGAGAAAATCTAAAAAAACTTAAGGCAGAATTGTATAAAAATCGAAAAGTGCCCAGTGCGGGACTATAAGAGTTGTTTATTTCTTCAAAATTCAAATTTTAATTGAACAGGCAGTATACCGGGCGTCTCATGACATGATCGTCACAGTTTAAGAATGTGTTACTAAAACAATTCAAAGTTAAAAAAGTCTAATGAACATCTGTCCAAAATTCTATCGTAACAGAGCTACAAGCATTTGAAGTTTTAGATAATCCTACCAGAGAATCCCATTTTCAAAATAGATTTTTGATGAATGTTTGGTGTGGCATTATTAACAACCGTCTCATTGATTCATTTACAATCGAAGAATGTAACAGATTTTCGGTGGATTGGAAGACGTTCAGCCGTTGCTTGACTGCCAAGGTCACCATTCTTTCATCTCCTAGATTATTCTTTACTGAAAAAGCTGAAAAATTTGGTTTATACAGAACAACTTGAAAACAGAGAACAACTTTATTTTAATCATGAGACTGAGCTACGTCTTCAATTCTAAGAAGAGCTAGACTATATAGACAGCAACTAGGTGGACAGTTTGAACAACTAATTCAATAAAGCGACTTCTTTTTAAATGATATTCATTGGTTTTTTTTGCAGCATTACCTAAAACTACAAATGCTTGTATCGCAGTTACGAATGAGTTTTGGGCATATGTTCATTAGACACTTTTAACTTTAAATTGTTTCAGTAACACATCCTTAAGCTGTGGAAATCCTGTCATAGGGTACCCAATATATACAAAATTAATTATGTAATACTAAAACTTAGATATAACGAACATATTGAGACTAATTATTAAATCAATAAAATCGCAAAGGGAAAGCCAAGATGGATGTTATAAGAGGGAAAGAGAAAGAATCGAAATGGAGGGTGGGTACTAGAAGAACTTCGCCGGTTTTATTTTCATATTTATTGAACAAAACAACAACAAGAAGTGGCTCGTTTCGCAAAGGCTCTTGCGGGTGCGGCAGCAGCACACTCCCAATAAAAAACGATGAATAATTCATCTCATCAGTTTTAATGGTCCAGATGTGTTTAACGAGTTAGATAAAATTTAAAACAATAATTACGCAGCCCGGGAAGTTCTCGTATTTCTCCCAGTGGCAATCCGAGGACTTGCCGTGTATAAAACTTTGGGCGACTGGTAAGATGTACTTTTGTAAACAGAGCTTGTTTTTCAATACAAAAATTATTGATTTGCAAATTTTTCAATTTATAAAGTTTTGTTAAATGTCTCGTTCACATCCTTTTTGATGTTATTTTAAAGTGCTTCCATTTTTATAATATTCTGAATGCCTTAGGGAATATTCAGGATCGTTATTGGATCTCGTGGAGTATTGATGTACAAATTTGCGCCTTCCTTATCTGCATAATAAGAAACTTTAATTAATAAGACGAAAGCGACTGAAAATATTAAATACATACATTACTTGGACGTGAGTCATGCATTAAGTATTGTCAGTTACCAATTTCAAGAGAAACAAATTGAAAGTAATAATATCGACGAGTGCATTTATTTTATTTTTCAATGTATTCTTCTTGCAATTAATTACATTCTGTCCACCGATAGGCTTCGCAGTTCTTCTGAGAAGTAAGTTTGATGAATCTGTTCGTAACATGCGTTAGTTTCAGTGATTACCTCCCCATTCAACCCAAATCTCTTGCCACCGAGCCAAGTTCACAAATTGGGAAAAAGTAAAAGTCTGAGAAATCAAAATTTGGCGAATAACCTAAATGCGGCTAGCAGTTATAAATGTAGATAATGAATCTTCCCCCTCAAACAGTCAAAAATAAACACATGCAATGTCTTTTCTTGTTTAAATGGGGTTACTTACGATCCAATTGGTCTAAAAAAGAGGCATAGCATTCTTCTGGTATCGATAATCGATAAAAAAACTTGAAGTAATTTTTTTCTGATGACGATGCAATGAGTTTTGGATATGAATCCAAAAGCAACTACTAAAAAAAGGAATAGAAACATCAGAAACGAAACCATTTGGTCAAAGACTAATTTGTTCCTACAAACCTGTCATAGATCGTTTTACTAGATGAATAATTAATTATTACAATCTATGATGTATTTGATCTCGAATGTTTGAAACGATTCACAGCGAGAATTAACGGGTGGGCCATCTATCGGTTTAAATTTGAACCACTGGTTATTTCGAATCTGGCAATATTTATGTCATTCTATTCTGTCACAAAATTCAGTATATTATCTCCACTGAACGAAATGAATCGATTTACGCTTGAGCAACGTTGGGATTTATTGGAAATTTATTTCCAAAACAAAGACAGTTGATCGGAAATTGCACGAAAATGTCGTACAAAATTTAGTCGCAGAGAATGACCAACAGTGCTCGGTATACGCAAGTTTATTGCTAAAGTTCGTGAATCTGGTTTCATTGCTGATGCGCCAAGACGTGAGCGTGCTCGTACACTGCGTAAACTCGAAAATATCGAAGCTGTGCTTGAGAGTGTGCGTGAGAATCCATCGACATCAACTCGTCATCGTTCTCAAGAAGAACATTTCACGCACCAGTTTACGTCAAATTTTGCGAAAAGATCTTGATATGACGCCTTACAAAGTTCAATTGATTCAAGAGTTGAAGCCGCATGACCATCCGCTTCGTTTTCGCTTCGCTAGATGGGCCAACGAGAAACTGCACGATGATGTCGATTTTGCCAAAAAAATCATCTTTTCGGATGAAGGTCGTTTTCATCTTGGTGGGTACGTTAACAAGCAAAATTGCCGTATTTGGGGCTCAGAAAATGCACACGTAGTCTTACAAAAGGCAATGCACCCATTACGAGTGACTGTTTGGTGCGGCTTGTGGAGCGGAGGCATCATTGGCCCATATTTCTTTGAAAATGAGGACGGCACAACCATTACGGTCAATGGAGACACCTATCGCACCATGATAGCCGAATTTTTTGTGCCCGCTCTTCATAGTATTGATGTGAACGATGTTTGGTTTCAACAGGATGGTGCACACATCTTACGCCACAATCGATTTATTGCGTCAAATGTTTGATGGGCATTTAAGTAGCCGAAATGGTGATGTCAATTGGCCGCCAAGAAGCTGCGATTTGACACCGTTGAACTATTTTCTGTGGGGCGTTATGCCGACAAACCAGAAACAACATTCATGATGCCATTGCCGAGATACGACCCCCTACACTCGAAAAAGTGCTCGAAAATTGGTCCGATCGAATGGGGTACTATGAGGCCAGCCGCGGCAGCCATATAAATGAAATAATATTCCATCTCTAACCGGAACAATTGTACTTAACAACAACAAAATAAATTTGGCAAAATTTCAAACCGTTATTGTTTTATTGCATTTTTAAGTTTAAACTTTTAAATGGGCCACTCGGTACTTGGTGTGTACGTGGTCAATATCGCGATGCAGGAATCTGGTTGGTTTTTCAGGATAATACTCATTGTTCAACCATCATGAGGCAGTTTGTGTTTTAAGCAGTTCGCTCTAATCATATTCTTTATTATTATATGTCTTCTTTCTTCTCGGCTTCATTTTCCAATAAAAAAAGTTTTACACCATGGAAAAGATTCAGAAAAAAAACACCACAACCAAATCAGAAATTGCTATAGAAAACTCATCTACCGAATTATTTCGGCCGACCCATGTGGATTTTGAAAAAAACTATATTAATTGAAGTAAACAATTATAATTGTGTTTAATTTTCTATCAAAAAGGGTGTAATTTGACCAAAAAATACCTATAACTGATAAATAACTTAAGTATATATATATATTGGGTCTGGGAAAAAGTTCGTGGCGTTTTTCCCGATAGATGGCATTGGTTGCCGATAACTAAAGAACAACAAGTCACAGCGACACCACCGACGGCTCGTTTTTTAGATGACCTTCCGAACGTTAGTTTGAGCGTAGAAACATTGTAATCGGTGCAGTGGTTGGAAAGTTATTCGCACTTGAAAATGGAGAAGAATAATGAGAAATTTCGCTATATTCTGCAATATTATTATGATAAGGGGAAGAACGCTGCGCAGGCTTGTGATAAAATTTGTGTTGTGTACGGTGAAGGTACTTTATCGAAATCTGTTGCGCGGAAATGGTTCGCTCGCTTTCGTTCTGGAAATTTCAATGTGAAAGATGAGTCACGCTCCGGTCGTCCAATCACTGAAAAATCTGATGAAATTCTTGAAAAAGTCCAACAAGATAAGCATATCAGCAGTGTCGATATTGGCATGGAGCTAGGCATTGACCACAAAACTGTTTTGAACCATTTACACAAAGCTGGTTACAAAAAAAAGCTTGACGTATGGGTTCCTCATGAGTTGAGCGTGAAAAACATGATGGACCGAATTAACATCTGCGATGCGCTGCTGAAACGGAATGAAATCGAGCCGTTTCTGAAACGTTTAATAACCGGAGATGAAAAATGGATTACGTACGATAATCGGAAGCGTAAAAGATCGTGGATAAAGGATGGTGAGCCGTCACAAGCGTTCGCTAAGCCAACATTGACGCCAAAAAAAGTGATGCTGTGTGTATGGTGGGACTGGAGGGGAATCGTCCACTACGAGCTACTTCCAACTGGTCAGACGATTGATTCTCAACTCTACTGTGCACAACTAGAGAGATTACGCCAGGCGATTGAAAGAAAACGGCCCGAATTGATTAATAGGAAAGGTGTTGTCTTCCATCATGACAACGCCCGACCACACACTTCTTTGATGACCCGTCAAAAATTGAGAGAGTTTGGTTGGGAAGTTTTGATGCACCCACCTTACAGTCCGGATATAGCACCCTCTGACTATCATCTGTTTCGATCTCTGCAGAACTCTCTCAATGGAATTAAGTTGGTTTCAAAAGAAGCCTGTGAAAACTACTTGATTCAGTTTTTCGACCAGAAACCACAGAAGTTTTTCACCGATGGGATCATGGATCTACCAAAAAAATGGCGAAACATTGTCGATAATAATGGAGCATATTCGGTTTAAATGAATTCGTCCACGCGCCATGCGGGAACCAGTTGAATTTTACTGAAAAAACGCCACGAACTTTTTCCCAGACCCAATATATGTATAAGTAACTTAAATAAATGACACTTTCCTTTGGTTCAGAGTTAAAATTTTTTATGTCAAGTTAATCTATTAATAAAAAAAATTATAATTACTTTGAAGGAAAAACAATTGCACTAAGCCTAAGCTATTTCCTCATATTGATACTAGATTTTCAAAGATTTATTTGTAATTTATGATGAGATTTCCAAACTGTATCTGTGTTACATAATCGTTCTTCTTGATTTCAATCTTTAGAGTAAATTTCCTTATTATGTAACTGTGAAATTTCTGGTTGCCTTTGTCCATCCCTTATTAACTTCTGATGCCCAAAGATCGAGAGCGTGTAGTTGGAGTAAATTAATCTACTATGTGCAAGTAATAATAAGCTGTTCACACATAAAAAAAAATAATACTTTTTCATAAATATATACATGAAAACTCTAATATTATGTAAACATGCACTCTTAGTACCTACGTTCCTGAAAAATCTCCACTATTTCTTATTTTTCGAACACGTGTTCGTATTTACATTTCCTCGTCCGACTAGCACTACAGCAAACAATATAAATAGCAATGTTATTTGAAGGTTAATACTGAACTGCACACGCTACGGTCAACTGTATAGTACAGTATTATCATTTTTATCTTTTTTTGTTTTCTAATAGTTCTGTTCCTGACAATTAAAAAGTGGTTTAAATTTAATTTTATGTATATTTGCAATAGTTTAAACGGTAAATTCATATATAAATTCAAGCAAATGTTTGAACTGCTCCGTCATTTAATTCCGCTGTCGCGGTCTCTATTGAAGACATTTCGAAATGTTTTAAAAAAATACCTGTAATTCATAAGTCTGCTAGTAAATAATTTACAATCTACTTGGACTCAAATTGAGAATTTGCGCTGTAAATTTAATCTAGTAACAACCAAATTTCCAATTAATTTAAGACCGTTTTATATCATCTCGTAAAACCGATATTATGTGAATCGCGCAGATATATCATACACTAAAAACAATTGACACTTAAAAACCTATAACATCACTTAATCTAATGGCTAATCCGACTTTGGTATGCAAATTACACCGTAAGTTGACAAATTATCCCCCGCATAAAACTAAATCGTTCGGTGTGTTGATACGAAATGGAAAGCCCTGTCGTTTGTAAGTCGTTAAAATGGATCCTCTTTCCGTGCTCGTCGTAGTTACAAGTACGCTCCGTTTCAACAATAACCCGTAAAATATAGCATGCGGAATCGACAATGAAGCCTGTTTATAACTACTCCGCTGCCGCCGCGTTATAAAACTAACTTTATGTGTCCCGTAGTGATGCGGTAATGGCTCT
The DNA here is from genome assembly GCA_031893035.1 of Dermolepida albohirtum. Taxonomy (NCBI): domain Eukaryota; kingdom Metazoa; phylum Arthropoda; class Insecta; order Coleoptera; family Scarabaeidae; genus Dermolepida; species Dermolepida albohirtum. Next base: position 59,995 of record JAVIWB010005984.1, read on the forward strand.
TTTGCACACATACTTACTACACTTGGATGGTTTTCGCTGCCTGACCAGTGACAGTACGTATACTCACTATATACTTCTCGAAATAAGTAAGTATAGTTTGAGTGTTCGCTTTCTGCCTTCTAAATTGCACTTTTACTCTGAAATTTCTCTGAAAATTGTTGTAAATGGAAATACAAAAATGCGGATAACAATTTTATGCTACGAACTAGAAAAGTAAAACACTTTTATCTTCTAAGACGTAATTGGTTTTTCCCAGTGGATAAATCTTGAATGTGTAAATACCATCGCCATAATACGAAATTCTAAAGTGTTTTACCGTCCTTGACTAATTTATTAGGTCTACCTCTTAAAACGCATAAAGTATTTAAAACTTTGTGCAAATTACATTAGCAATAACAAATTAATATTTAAAGATTCCATTTTTGGCTTTAACGACATCTTTAATCCCTTTACAACATACTGCAGAGAGCTTTCTTTTTTTCTTCTGTCTGTACTTCTTTTTCATATATCCTTAATATTTGTTTTAAATTAATGCTTGCTATTGTTTTTTGTCTGAACATACATTACATTTGGATCATGAGATTTTTTTTAGATATAGCAGTACTATTAAACTTACCAACTGCAAGTAATTATTAATTGATTTTGCCTTGTGACAGGAAGCACTATTTCATGAACATGTATTGGCTTTCATTTCTATCCAAATCTATCTATGTACACTACAGGCCATAAGTGAGGGATCACTTATCATAAATAACAAAACACTTGTATTTTAGACACATCCCTTAGACTTTTACCTGTTTTAGTGAGAATAATTGAAATAACAGTTGTAAATGTAATTCTGAGAAGGATTATTCGGATTATTATTATAAATTAGATAAATATATTTGTTTCTGACAAATATTGTAAATCCTTTTAATAGTTTTATGGCGTCTATTTAATAGAAATATTTTATATACCCCAATAAATTTAATAGGGTTTACAACGCAATATTATTATAATGGTATTAGGAATTCACAGTAAACTATTTAGCAATTTAAAAATTAGTTTTCGTGCAGCATTTGTCCGAGTAAGTTGCAATACGAGTATTTGAGAACAGACGTAAAAGTAACTTATAAAAATGCCGAAAAGAAAGGAAGCGCAGAAACTCGTAGTTCTATATTAACGCACATGGTGAAAAATTTTCACTGCGGCAAATAGCCCAAAAGTTAAATTTATCTCATCACGCGGTGCAAGGAACAGTGAAACGATATTCACAAAGTGGATCATTACAACCAATACAACGTTGCAGAAGGCCAAGGGTAACTACCAGACAAGAGGATTTGCGCCTAAAAATACTATCAAAACGAAATAGGCACCACACAGCTCCTCAGCTTCGAGCAGAACTGAATGAAGGCCGTCGAAAGACGGTGTCACTGACTACTGTAAAACGACGTTTGACAAAGGCGGGACTACATGGGCGTATTGCAGCTCGAAAACCATTATTGAATCCACGAAATCGTAAAAAACGGTTACAATGGGCCCAGGAGCATCAACACTGGGACATGGAAATGTGGAAGCAGGTGTTATGGACAGATGAGTCAAAGTTCCAAGTGTTTGGTAGTTCCAAGACAAGTGAGTCAAAGGATGTTACTCGAATGTGTAGTGCCAACTGTTAAACACGGGGGAGGTTCTGTGCTTGTTTGGAGATCCTTTTCCTTTGATGGTGTCAGAGATTTGTACCGTATTGAAGGCATTTTAAAAAAAGAGGGGTACCTGAAGATTTTGGAGGAACATGCAATTCCGTCTGGATTAAGGTTAATTGGTGAAGGTTTTCACCTACAACAAGATAATGATCTCAAACACACTTCCCAACTTTGTAAAAACTATGTGAATCAAAAAGAGGAGGAAGGGGTGCTGATAAATATGATTTGGCCACCACAAACACCCGATCTCAACCCTATCGAATTACTGTGGGATGAATTAAATAGAAACGTGAGAAGAAAACTGTCCACAATCGCAGAAACAGCTTTGGGAGCAACTTACAAGGGTGTGGAATAATTTACCAATGGATACGCTCCAGAAACTTGTATCACGGTTGCCTAATATTTGTAAAGAAATCATTAAGCGCAGAGGTGGATACTTCGACGAAAGTCGAATATGATAAGAAATTCTACAGAATATGTTGAAATTATTTTATTTTATAAGGAAAACTGTTCATTTGTCTCGTAGATATAGTTTTGTAGAAATATACGTTTTGTTTTACTAAGCGTGCATGTCTTTTTTAAATTTCATCTACTGATCCCTCACTTATGGCCTGTAGTGTATATGGCAACAAAACCTGGTTTTATTTTATCATGTCTTCGCGAAAATACAATACTTTTAATGCTTCACATCCAAATTGATTTCTCAATTTTCAATACATTTGCATCATAAAAAGTTCTAATATGTAACTTCTGGTAAATTAAGATATTTGGCTTGCCGCCGCAATTTGAGGCGGTAAGCCAGAACTTTACTAAAAAGACAAAATTTTGTACTATTAATAAGATTTTATTTATTCATAACATGCTTTCTTCATGGTAAGTGCCAACTCTATTGCCAACATAGACCTCTATACGATGGAAGCCGTTTATACTTCTGAAACTGGCAACACTGTTAGTGATGCCTCGCACTGTATTGGTGGAAAACATCTCTTTCTTGTTTCTTGCCTAAACCAGACTCCTCTTCACTAATTTTTTTCTTTAATTTATCTAAAAGACATGCCTCTGAGGTGGTACGTTTGTGATATACAGTGAAGCGTTTCTAAACGCGCATTTTTCATCCGATTTCGAAACTACGTCAATCATTAAGTGAAAATGATTCATGTTATAAGCAAACATGGTGCCAAACGACCAAAGTCTGTAACAACTTTTTAAGCAAAAGAAGGTTATGTTTTAAGGAGAGTAAAAGAAAATTCCACTATTAGTACTAGATGAATAGCTATCGAACGAAACATGAATGCTTTTTTAGTTTGTAGGATTTTATTTTTTATCATATTCAACGAGTGCTAACATTTGTAGCTCCTCAGTTATGATTCCAGACTAACTGTCTATAAATTCATACTAGAAAAAATCTATGGAACACAAATTTTATTGCAAATATTGATTTGCGGATGAGGCAATTTTTACAAATAATGCAGTCGTCAATTTTCATAATAATCATATTTGGGTAGAAGAAAATACTCAAACTATTATGGAGACTAAACATCAATATCGGTTTTTTTTAAACGTTTGAGCTTTCTGGGAAACCTTTTAATTGGACCAATGTTCTTACCAAGTCGGTTAAATAGCAAATTCTCTCTTCACTTTTTACATATTTTACTTCTACTCTTGGAATATATTCCCTTCCTATAATTGATAAAATTAACCATTAACTTTTACACGATGAGACTCCGCCTTATTTCGCTGTAGAGGTAAGCAATTTTGTAAATGCAACGAAGAACTACTGGATAGGACAAAGAGATCCAGTATCATGTCTTAGATACCATGATGTGAACTCACTTGACTTCTGCATTCGGGGATATTTAATGTCATTTATTTATTCAGCATCAATTAATAACCTAGATGAGCTGCAGAAACGAATAGAAAATGAATGCCAAACAATTCGACCAAATCCAGGAATATTCGAAAGAGTAAGGACTTGTTTTCAACGAAAATGTGAAATCTGTACGTACGAGGCGGGTCCCATAAATACCCGGTCTGACCTAGAGATGGCGGTAGTTGTTTGAAAGATATCACTGTATTAGAAAGTACACAATCTATAAAGCATATGTTGTTTAGTATTTGTTTGGCAACCATCAATAGTGAACGTTTCCAGTGAATTTGTACAAATGGAGAAAATTGGTCATCGTTACGTGATACAATACTTTTTTTTGAAAGGTCTCAGCCCAACCGATATAAAAACTGAACTGGATTCTAATCTGGGTGAGCCTACTCCTCAGTTTGCAACAGTGAAATATGAGGTAGCAAAGTTTAAACGAGCCCGTATGGGCTGCCAAGACGTGCATCGCAGTGATCGACCAAATGAGGTGACGACTCCAGAAATGGTGAAGAAAATCCACAAAGCGGTACTGGATGATAGTTGACTGTAAGTGCGCGAGCTAGCAGATATGGTAGGCATTTCAAATAGTGCGATACATCGCATGTTTGAAAATTTGAACATGAGAATGCTGTGTGCAAGATGGGTGCCGCGTTTGTTCACACTCGAGCAAAAACAGTGTCGTGAAGAGGTTTCAATTGAGTATTTAATGAAGTTTCACAGCAACAAAGCAGAATTTTTGCGCCGTTTCGTAACCATGGATGAAACATTGGTCCATCACTTCACATCCGACCTAAAAGAACAATCAAAACAATGGACTGAAAAGGGAGAACCGGCTCCAAAGAAGGCGAAGACCGTTTCATCTACAGGCAAGATGGCACTGGTTTTTTGGATTGCGCGTGGAATAATTTTCATTGACTATCTTGAAAAAGGAAAAACTATTAACGGTGAATATTATGCGAACTTATTGCAACGTTCGAGCCAAGAAATCAAGCAATAACGGTCGCATTTGGCTAAGAAGAAAGTATTGTTTCATCAAGACAATGCACCAACCAACTCACAAATCCGTTATCTCAATGGCTTCAAAGAAGGCGAGGACCGTTTTATCTGCAGGCAGGGTCATGGCATCTGTTTTTTTTTGGGATGCGCGCGAAATAATTTTCATTGACTACCTAAAACGAAAAGCTGTTGTTTCATCAGCATCCTTATTTCAATGGTCAAAATTAATGAACTCAACATTGAATTGCTGCCTCATGCATCCTATTGGGCAGATTTAGCCCTCTCAGATTATTTTCTGTTCCCGAACTTGAAAAAATGCCTCCGTGGTCAAAGATTTTCCAACGATGAAGAAGTGATGTCGGCAGTTAATGGCTATTTTGAGAAGCAAGACAGTTCTTATTATAAAAAGGTAACGAACTTATTGAACATCACTGGGAAAAGTATATAGAGGTGAAAGGAGATTATGTTGAAATATAAATATATTTCCTTCCAAAATTTTTGTGTTTTGTTTGTTGGATCGGGTACTTCTAGGACCACCCTCGTAGATGGCAGGCGAACATACTTATAATACATTTTCTTTAAGTTTTTTCAGTGCTTGTCTTGTTAGTTTTTTTCATAATAACGTAATACGATAGTAAATAATCAACTCTACTTTTGAAACATCTATTTTACGAACCTAGTTCATTAAGACTTCTTTTGTTTATTTTAATAAGTACTATATGTGGATCAAATATCCGACCTTTTTGTAAACATCCTGTATTTATCCCATATATTGTATTACTAGTGACACTTAGCCCAAACGCTTGCGGGATTCCTACGCATTAGTGACATTTATAACTTATTTTTGTATACTTCTTAGATCTTACTACACGCTAACAGAATGAGTAAGTACGCGGTTTGTCTTTGAAATGATGTGAACTCCTACTTAAAGATGACGTAAATAAAATTGTGTTAATAACTGTACTTCTATATATATGTTCGCGCGATCTGCTTTTAATTGTTATTACTTCTTCGTGAACAACTTATACATTGTCTTCACGTTTAAAAACGTGTCAAGGTAATGCACTTTGGAAATAAGAATGACTCTATCTATCGTCTTATTTTGACGACAATTTCATTATGAAAAACATGTGACTTGTATTTATAATGCAAGTCTTTAGGAGTTTGTTCAGAAACCAGCAGTTTATAAGTCGCTGAACTCGCGCATTGGTTAGTATATGTAAATTTAAAGAAGCCTCTTTACAAACATGTCCTCTCTCTGAACTATTTCTTGTGAAATAGAAAAACATCGAGTTTATCTTTGTGACGTCTTATGTTTTACGACATTCCGTTAGGTCAAGCAAATGTGTCTTGTCCGCCTCTAGATTCTCTTTGATAAAGTCCAGCCAAAATAGGCACTTTTTAAACCTGACTTTCATTATATCAGATATGCGCTCATTCTTGCATCTACATATATATTTAAGAATAAACAATCTGTAATTTATTTAATAATGATTCAATGAAAAATACTGGCAATGTGACTCAATAGCTTTTTTTCACAAGCTTTCAAGTTTGTGTGACATATTGTTGCTCGTGAAAACGAACTTGTTTTCTAGCAGTTTTTTCCACTTGGCAGTATTTTCATGGTCTGTTATCAGAATACTCTGCTAGATATTCTATTTTATTAGCAAGTTACTAACGTATTTTATATTCGTAAAAATATCTATCTTTTAAAAGAACTACAAGTTGTTTAAACCTCCTTCATCAATAATGTTATTACTTATATCGTTTTTCCACTCCGTGTCATAGTTTTGTTTTATATAAGCGAACAGAGAGTGCTATTCATCTCACAGAGCTCCATTTTCACGAAGTTTTAGCTATTTCAATACAAAATCGACAATTTTGGAGTTATATTGCTTTTCTACACATTGATTCAATTAAAGAAAAAATTTGCAAGGTTACTAAACTTAAGTTACGCTGTAATATAAGCATAGAGGACGTAACATGTTCTAAGAGATCAGCTACCAACAAGGAAACAATAGGTAATGACTCGCCCAACAAGGAAACAATAGGCAATGACTCGCCCAACAAGTCGGTAATTACAATTTCAAAACTGCACGAATTACAGTTTTATTTAATTAAATATGCCTCGCATTCACCAGATTTGGCTCCGTCGAATTCCTTCCTGTTTCCAAACCTGAAGAAATGGTTAATTGGAAAAGAATTCTCATGGAATACTGAAATCATTGACGCTATAATATAATTACAATATTTCGAAGGTGTAGATAGTTCTTATTTTTTCGAAAGGTTGAAAGGTCTTGAAAGCATTGGATAAATGTCTAGAGCTAAAAGGCCTTCATGTGGAAAACTAAATATTATTTTTTCTAAAAATGTTTTCTTTCCACATCATTTTCCGATTTACCCCCGTAATATTGCAATTCAAGAAAACGATTAGAATTAACAAAATGTAAAGATATTGAGTTTGCTATAACAGTGCAGACCATCCACACCTTTAGTTACTCTGTAGAAGTTATTGAGGCTTGGTTGGAATCTGTCATAGTGCGTATTGGATGTATTACATACGAGGGTATATCAAATGAAAATCTTAAAATTGCTGTAATTTTTATATTCTAACAAATAAGAAAAATCATACATATAATTTTTCGACTTCTTAACATTGTATTTAAGTAGTCTACCGCTTCGGAAGTACACAGTACACAGCTCAGAATTCGTTTGGTCGAGACTAGAGCCATTCGTGCACAGCAGTTTTTATCTCTTCACCACTACTGAAATACTTAAGATTCATTGCTTCTTTGAATGATCCATAAACATGGAAGACACTAGGAGCACAGTCAGGTGAATAAGCCATTCAAATTTTACACCTTGGGTAGTCTAAATTGTTAAATGGATTGTATGAGATCGGGCGTTGTCATACTATATATTGGGTCTGGGAAAAAGTTCGTGGCGTTTTTTCAGTAAAATTCAACTGGTCCCCGCATGGCGCGTGGACGAATTCATTTAAACCGAATATGCTCCATTATTATCGACAATGTTTCGCCATTTTTTTGGTAGATCCATGATCCCATTTGTGAAAAACTTCTGTGGTTTCTGGTCGAAAAACTGAATCAAGTAGTTTTCACAGGCTTCTTTTGAAACCAACTTAATTCCATTGAGAGAGTTCTGCAGAGATCGAAACAGATGATAGTCAGAGGGTGCTATATCCGGACTGTATGGTGGGTGCATCAAAACTTCCCAACCAAACTCTCTCAATTTTTGACGGGTCATCAAAGAAGTGTGTGGTCGGGCGTTGTCATGATGGAAGACAACACCTTTCCTATTAATCAATTCGGGCCGTTTTCTTTCAATCGCCTGGCGTAATCTCTCTAGTTGTGCACAGTAGAGTTGAGAATCAATCGTCTGACCAGTTGGAAGTAGCTCGTAGTGGACGATTCCCCTCCAGTCCCACCATACACACAGCATCACTTTTTTTGGCGTCAATGTTGGCTTAGCGAACGCTTGTGACGGCTCACCATCCTTTATCCACGATCTTTTACGCTTCCGATTATCGTACGTAATCCATTTTTCATCTCCGGTTATTAAACGTTTCAGAAACGGCTCGATTTCATTCCGTTTCAGCAGCGCATCGCAGATGTTAATTCGGTCAATCATGTTTTTTACGCTCAACTCATGAGGAACCCATACGTCAAGCTTTTTTTTTGTAACCAGCTTTGTGTAAATGGTTCAAAACAGTTTTGTGGTCAATGCCTAGCTCCATGCCAATATCGACACTGCTGATATGCTTATCTTGTTGGACTTTTTCAAGAATTTCATCAGATTTTTCAGTGATTGGATGACCGGAGCGTGACTCATCTTTCACATTGAAATTTCCAGAACGAAAGCGAGCGAACCATTTCCGCGCAACAGATTTCGATAAAGTACCTTCACCGTACACAGCACAAATTTTATCGCAAGCCTGCGCAGCGTTCTTCCCCTTATCATAATAATATTGCAGAATATAGCGAAATTTCTCATTATTCTTCTCCATTTTCAAGTGAGAATAACTTTCCAACCACTGCACCGATTACAATGTTTCTACGCTCAAACTAACGTTCGGAAGGTCATCTAAAAAACGAGCCGTCGGTGGTGTCGCTGTGACTTGTTGTTCTTTAGTTATCGGCAACCAATGCCATCTATCGGGAAAAACGCCACGAACTTTTTCCCAGACCCAATATATAATACACCTGAAGTCAGATATTCTCGTTGTTCACTCATGACTGCAGGATGAAGTTCATTTTTAAGTATTTCTGAATAAAAAGTACTGGTTCCAGTCACACCCCTATCAGTGTAATGTTCCAAAATTACTCTCTTTGCATCCCAGAAGAGAGTGAGCATTACTTTGTCAGTAGATGGTTGAGTGTAAAATATTTATGGTTTGGGCGATGAGCCGTGGTTCCTTATTTAAAGATGCATCACATTTATGGAAACAACGCAGTTGTCTTCCACAAGCACCGCCGCGACCGTCTTTCAATTTGTTAGTCAATTAATGTAGCACCCACCGTGTAAACACTTTACTGAATTTCAGTACAATATGGACAATATTATGCGCTAAACCATAACGAATCGTTTGTTGTTGTGTTTTAAATAAATCACCGTATTGCGCTGTCTTTCTGAGATGGATTTGGATTGGTTTGATACTTGTACTGCTTAAAAAACGTATAACAGATCGCTGCTTTAACGTGGTGCATATTGATAGCGGGGTGCCATCTTGTTACTGACCAAAAAAATGGCGAAACATTGTCGATAATAATGGAGCATATTCGGTTTAAATGAATTCGTCCACGCGCCATTCGGGGACCAGTTGAATTTTACTGAAAAAACGCCACGAACTTTTTCCCAGACCCAATATTTTATTTGAATAAAAAGTGCTAATAATGTCAAGTATATTTATTGTTCTTTTACAAAACCACAACTAAAGTGTAGATGTTTTTTCACATTTGCAATCCCTTACTTTAGGAGATGAAACACCATAACGATCTTGTAATGCTCGCGCGATATGTCGGTGGGCGCTTGCATTCAAAACGAAATATATCCGCGCCGAAACTCGAAAATCACTTCCGTCTGAAGTGGGTCGAAATCCGTCTGCGTCTGTTCCGACATCCCGAACGATAAATTCTTTCTGTATTGCTGGTGTCAGCGCTATAAAGGATTAGAGTATATTCCCTGAGTTATCGAATTAACTCCGGAAAGACGTTGCGCTGTACAAAAGAGAGTATATCAATAAAACAAGCGAAAAACAAAATGGAAATAAAAAGAATGGAGAAGAGACGCGGTGTATATTGCAAATGTTATATTGACTTTAGAGAATCCACCATAGTATCGCATCGTTTTCGAAAGGATTGATTTTATATTCATTGTTCTTTTGTGAATGTGTATACGTGTGTCTGTGTACTTCCGGAGAAAAGCAAGCGAATAGAATTTATTTGGTCGTAAATATAAGCATTGAATATAAACAATTTAATGGGTGTGTTTTAGTAAAATGTAGTCTGTGCGTTTTATTTATACATTAACTAACACCTTTTACATTTCACGTTATTAGTTTGTGTAATATAAAATTCCAAAAGTACTGTGCAAGATTTCAGCCCGTTAATATACAGCACTGCTCAAAACAATTAGAGGATATTTAGAAACACGGTAATAGAATAAATAAATAAAGAATGTAGCACCTCGCAATTATTTTTACATTTAAATACAACGCTTTTAAATAGGAAACCGAACGCATTGGCACGTTTGAACTTGTTTGTGCACATTATGAAGCTACTAAGGCACTAGAATGAAAAAATATCATTAAATGAATGCACAATTATGAGATTTTATAAGAAGTTTTATTAATAAAATAACGAAAAATCTGTTGTTAATAATGTGTATGATCTCCACAAACGGCGATAAAGGTTTGACATCTCATCGGCATTGATTGAATCAGGACATCAAAAAATTCTTGTGGAATATTATTCCATTCCTCTATCAGAGCAAAGTTCCTGAATGTACGCGGTGGCATATTTCTTGCTGCAACATGTCTTTCTAAGGCATCCCAAGTATGTTCGATAGGATACCATCAAGAGAATTTGCAGACCAATCCATCCATTCTATTGATTCCCAATTGTTCAATCCAGTTGCTCACAATGTTTGCTAGATATGGACGAGCATTTTCATCCATTAAAATGAATCTTTCACCCATAATGCCACTGTTCGGAAGAACAATCGATCTTAAAATTTCATCCAGATACCTCGGAACAGTCAGGTTGCCATTCTGTATCACATAAAGGTCTATATGACCTCTTGCGCTTATCCCAGCCCATGCCATTACACTTTCCACCTTCACATTGCGGCCTTTCTCGAACAAATTGTGGCTGATTACGTGTTTCAGGTTCACACCAAATTAAAACACGCCTATTATCTGGATTTAAGGCGAATCTGAATTCGTCACAATACAATACTTGTGCCCAGTCATCGCGATTCCAATTTCTATGCTTGGCGACCTTTTATGAAGAGCAATTAGTGGAACGCATACTAGGGGTCTTCGAGCATACGTGCCAACGTTATGAAAACGACTTCTTATTGTTTGAGTTGATACTACTTTTCCCGTAGCAGCAACAAGCTCATTTCTAAGTTCAGTTGCGTTATGAGTGCGATTTCTACATGCAAATACTGTTAGGTATCGATCATCTCTTGGCGCTGAGATGCTGGTCGTCCTTGTTCTCATCTTCTCTGAACATGTCCAGTTTCTAAAAACCAATTCCACAAACGCGAAATCACACTTTGGCTAACTGCAAAAACTTCAGCAACAGCTTGCTGTCTCCGTCCATCTTCCACGCCAAATGGTGTTCTTTCCATTATTACCCGTAATTACTGTTAAAAAATTAGCTATGATACTGAAAATGGTAAAATCTAACTAGACGAGATCACTCGCATACGCGCTTTTACCCCTCAAGTAGTGGCGGTTCGCGCAGGCGCTGCACCGAAACGCTGTAAAAGTTGAAACCTGTTAGTGCATTCTGTTTCTTGTTTAGAAGCGTTATAATATTATATAAAAACATTGGCGTGTCTTATATTATTTATTCATTTATTTTATTATTATTTTTTCTAATATGTTGTTTTGAGCAGTGTACATATGTGACAAGAATCATGCATTAAAAGTGTAGATTTTTAAAGCAAACTTTTTACAAATGTTCACTATATTGAGAATAGCAGAGTTGGAACTGCGAGTATTCAGCCAGTACCGCGCACAGTAGAAGTCCGCCAGTTATCACTGAAAAAATATGAAATTTCAAAAAATCAACATATTTACGACAGTGGTGTCGCGAACATGCTTTGTAGACCGGTCTCTTAAACAAGATTGCGATAACTTATTTCATAATAAATACACTACCGGCCATAAATGAGGGATCACATACTATCGATAGAATCGCTCTGTCCTTATACCTGGGTTTCGCTAGGGACAATTGAAATAACAGATGTGAGTGCCTTTCTGGGAAGTTTATCAATAATATCCGGATCATTATGTAAATTATATAATCATATTTGTTAGTCTAAAATATTATAATTTCCTTTAATCCTTTTATGACCTGTATTCAGTACTAATACTTTTCCTGAAAATATTTATTTCAATCGGTTTTTCTTATATTACAAGATGATAATGGTTCTAAGAAATATTTTATAGGAATTTGTGGTACCACACAGAATGTTGCAATCTAAAAAAAATTTAGTGTTCGCCTAGAATCTGTCCGGGTAAGTTATAATACGAGTATTCGTGAACAAACATACAAAATGCCAAAAAGGAAGGAATTGAGTGCAGAAATTCGTAGTGCAATAATAACATTACATAAAGAAAAGTTGTCACTGCGGACAATAGCGCAAAAACTAAAATTAACATACCATGCAGTGCAAGGTACAGTGGTACATAACAGCGGGTGCAATGCAACCAAGAAAACGTGTCGGAAGACCAAGGATGACCACTAGACAAGAAGATTTGCGGCTGAAACTGTTACCTAAACGGAGTAGATGGTTAACAGCTCCACAACTTCGCGCAGAATTAAATAAAAATCGTGAAAATCCGATGTCGTTGACTACCGTAACAAGACATTTGTTTGTCGAAGGCGGGACTAAAAGGACGATGTGCTGTTCGTAAACCATTGCTACGATCACAAAATCATAAAAAACGGTTACTATGGGTCAAAGAGCACTAACATTGGGATGTGGAAATATGGAAGCGGGTTCTGTGGACGGGCGAATCCAAGTTCCAAGAGTTTGAAAATAATCGCGCGTTTTTGTTAGGAGACGAGTTGGCGAAAGGGCGATACCAAAATGTGTTGCACCAACACTTAATCGCGGTAGAGGTTCAGTGGGGATCATTTTCTTTTAAATGTGTTGGAGATTTGTATAGAATTGATGAAATTTTAAGAAAAGAAGTTTATTTAGAAATTTTTAAGCAACATGCAATTCCTTCCGGAATTAAATTGATATGAGAAGGTTTTTATTTCCAACAAGATAATGACCCGAAACAGTGCTAAACTTAGTGAGGAGTATGGGAAACAAAAAGAAGAAAAAGGGTTTCTTGTAAATATGGTTTGGCCCGCACAATCGCCCGATATGAATCCTATCGAGTTGCTGTGGGCTGAGCTAGATGGAAAAGCGAGAGAACACTGTCCAAAGTCGCAGCAACAGCTGTGGGAACACCTTAAAAATGCTTGGAACAATATTCCAGTTGAAACTTGTGTTGAGACTATCCAAAATTTGTAAAGAAGTTATTAAGTGTAAAGTTGGATATTTTGACGAGAATCGCTTAAAATAAAAAGTGCCAATTTTTCTTCATAGAACTAATGATACTATTTTGTTTTATAAGGACATATACTTTATTTTTATAGTAATTACATTTTTATTCATATATATATTGTACATGTTATTGTTTTTAGAACTCCTGATGAAGCTATAAATTTATAGCGAAATATAGAGGATAAAACAAAAGATTGGTTTTTCATTTTCTTAACAGTTGACCGAATACCCGACGAACTTTAGTAATTTGGATTATCTTATACACGGTCGACCAAAACACTTTTAACAAATTATATATATATATATATATATATATATATATATATTGTTTTACCAAAAGTGGACCATTTTTTGTATTTTACCTATAGTGACCCCTCATTTATGGCCGGTACCTCGCTTCACGTATGTATATATGCATATTCTACATTTATAAAAGTGTCTAAAGTGTTTTACTAATTTTGAAATTAACTATGCACCTACTAATTTTAAACTGGCATATAATGGAAACGTCTAGATAGTTGGTATTTATAGTGTCACAGAAAAACAGTCAATTTTGGCTAATAGGAAAGGCATTGTTTTCAGCATTATAATCTTGAACCACGCATTTTATTGATTAATCAAAGGTAAGTACAATAGATACCACAAAAAGGTTTATGATGTACACAAAAATATATCTACCGAATTCATGTACTATGGTCTTTGTTATGTAAACGAAACTTTGACATTCAGAGCCTGTCCCATTGTTCTTCGAAGGTAGAAAATTTATATTCACGTAGATATAATAATGCGCGTAATATACGAATTCTTTTCTTTGATCTTATTTGATATTCCTCACACATTCAAGCATATACGTATATATACATCTGAATAGAACTTCATAGAACTAATGATATTATTTTGTTTTATAAGGACATACAGTTTATTTTTATAGTAATTACATTTTTATTCATATGTACATATATATTGTTTTACCAAAAGTGTACCATTTTTTGTATTTTACCTATAGTGACCCCTCATTTATGGCCGATACCTCGCTTCACGTATGTATTGGGTTGGCAACAAAGTACTTAAGAAAGCTGCTGCGGCTCACAAAGAGATATGTGAAGTTTATGGTGCTAATTGCTTAACAGAGCGCACGTCTCAGAATTGGTATAAAAAATTCCGTTCTGGAGATTTTTTCCCTCAAAGATGAGCAACGTTCTGGTCGGCCTTGGACTAGTTAAGAAGCTTGATATTTGGGTACCTCACGAATTGAAAGAAATTCATTTAACACAAAGAATCAACTTTTGCGATATGCACCTTAGACGAAATGAAACCTCCCCTTTCTTAAAAAGAATCATCACTGGTGATGAAAAATGGGTCCTGTACAGTAACATAGTTCGAAAACGATCATGGAGCAAACACGATAGACCAGCTCAAACCACATCGAAAGCTGAATTGCATCCAAAAAAGATCATGCTGTCAGTTTGGTGGGATTACAAAGGTGTTGTGTTTTTTGAGCTGCTTCCAAGGAACCAAACGATCAATTCTGATGTTTACTGTCAACAATTAATAAAACTGGATGAAGTAATCAAAGAAAAACGGCCAGAATTGTCAAATCGGAAAGGTGTAGTTTTCCACCAAGATAATGCAAGGCCTCACACATCTTTGGCAACTCGTGGGAAACTATTGGAGCTTGGCTGGGAAGTGATGCCACATCCCCCATACAGCCCTAATCTAGCACCGTTTGATTACCATTTATTTCGAAGTTCGCAGAATTCTTTGAATGGTAAAACTTTCACAAATAACGATGACCTTTACTCGCACCTGGACCAGAAATTTTATGAACGCGGAATCACGCAGCTGAAAGAAAGATGGCAAAAGGTCATTGAGCAAAATGGAAAATATATAATTGATTAAAAGCTATTCTTTGTTTAAAAAAAAGTGTTTTATTTTATACTACAAAACCAAAAGTATGATACTTAGTTGCCAACCCAATATATGCATATTCTACATTTATAAAAGTGTCTAAAGTGTTTTATTAACTTAAAAACTAACTATGCCTACTAATTTTAAACTGGCATACAATGGAAACGTCTAGATAGTTGTTTGGTAGTTTATTTATAACAATTTTTATTTCAAAACAATTTTAAACACCCGAAGACACTATATTAAGTTACTCCATTTTTCAGAACAGAGCTCTGCGAACCTAACACAAACAAGTATCATCTTGTATTTGTGTCAAACGAATATATGAATTGAGATTCGTGTCGTTGTTATTTCCTAAAGCAAACGCTCAGGGAACTAATCGCGAATTTAGTAGTCTGTAGTGCGGATCTGTCCGTACCATTAATTAGTTTTTCTCGGCGAAAATTTATTTCCCAACGCGAGCGCACACATAAAACACGAAGTTTTTAAAAGGAACATTTTTCTTTATGATGGCGCATCCCCCCAAGCAATAAATACTCCATGGAAAATACAGTCACCGATGTTCGCGAACATCGTCCGCCTTCGTTTTGAAATTTATATGGCGGCATGATGATATTTTCCGGCAATATTTATCCAACTCACCTGTAACATATGCATATATAATTCTGCAACGTGAAAAATACACACAAATATATATATATATATATATATATATATATATATATAAGTATATATGTATATGTATATATATATATATATATATATATATATATATATATATATATATATATATATATATATATACATATATATACACACACACTATCGCTCATAAGTATTTGGTCACTCTCATTTAACCCTCAAATTGTAACAAAAATCAAAATTGAAATACCAATATCTTTTTATTATTTACATATATGAAAAGTAGATATTTTTACATCTAAAATAAATTGTTGTGTAATATATTTATCTAAATTTTATACTCGTCTATATGCCCTCCTTTATTTTTAAAAACTGCAGCACATAATCGGGGCACTCTTTCTATTAATTTTCGTAATGTCTCAGGATTTATTTTACCCCATGCCTCTTGCAGGTTCTTCCACATATTAACAACAGATGTGGGAGCCGATTTTCTCACCTCTTTGTCAAGTTCTTCCCACAGAAACTCGATGGGATTTCAATCGGGACTTTGGGGAGTCCACACCATAACTTTTATGGTCCCCTCGTTCTCCAACTTCTGCAAATATTTCCGGTGTGTTTTGGGTCATTATCTTGTTAGAAGATAAAATTCTGACCCGAAATTTTAATTTCAGAGGGGATTTCATTTTTCTCTAATATGCGCTTATACTGTTCTCTTTTAGTATACCTTCGATTTTTACGAGATTACCCGCATTTGATCTAGAAAAGCAACCCCATATTATGACTGAACCTCCACCGTGCTTAACAGTAGGGGCTATGCCGCGGAAACACGTCTTCGTCAACCGGAAATCTTGAATTTGGATTTATCGGTCCACAGTACTTTATTCCAGTCTTCTATGGTTCAATTTTGCTAATATCGTGTCCACTTTAAACGTTTCTGCTTGTTTTTCTTGCGTAGAAGCCGCTTCCGCATTGCAATTCGTCCATGAAGACCGGCTTCTTTTAATCGCCGTTTAACTGTGTAAACACTTATGGGTTTTCGACGAACAGCATTCATTTCTGCTGTGATTTCTGGGTCTGTGATACGTCTATATCTCTTGCTTGTTACCACAATTGCAAGATCTTCTGCTGAGGTTCTTGCCCTTGGTCTGTCTTTTCGAGTTCTGGTCAACACACTTCCACATTCGCGGTGTTTTTTGATGATACAATCCATGGTGGACTGATTTAATTTAATGAATAATATCATATCTCCCTCTCTCAACCAATACATAAATGTATTGACCGACAAAGCGAGAAACGCTTCTATCTCACAAGATCGGTAAACTAGGTTTCCAGTGTGTAATAGACAGAAACTTGCGTACTCGGCTTTATGCCAATTAAAGAATGTTAAAAGGAATCATTCTATTATTAATAACACCCTATCTACTACATATGTTTCATGGATAGACCAATCATCAGGCAGATTCTGTGTTATTAATTAACGATTCCTTCATAGCGTTTATCATATCATTTCGATACAGAAAAAATAATGAATAATATCATATCTCCCTCTCTCAACCAATACATAAATGTATTGACCGACAAAGCGAGAAACGCTTCTATCTCACAAAATCGATAAACTAGGTTTCCAGTGTGTAATAGACAGAAACTTGCGTACTCGGCTTTATGCCAATTAAAGAATGTTAAAAGGAATCATTCTATTATTAATAACACCCTATCTACTACATATGTTTCATGGATAGACCAATCATCAGGCAGATTCTGTGTTATTAATGAACGATTCCTTCATAGCGTTTATCATATCATTTCGATACATAATGAATAATATCATATCTCCCTCTCTCAACCAATACATAAATGTATTGACCGACAAAGCGAGAAACGCTTCTATCTCACAAGATCGGTAAACTAGGTTTCCAGTGTGTAATAATATATAACACAGAATCTGCCTGATGATTGGTCTATCCATGAAACATATGTAGTAGATAGGGTGTTATTAATAATAGAATGATTCCTTTTAACATTCTTTAATTGGCATAAAGCCGAGTACGCAAGTTTCTGTCCATTACACACTAGAAACCTAGTTTACCGATCTTGTGAGATAGAAGCGTTTCTCGCTTTGTTGGTCAATACATTTATGTATTGGTTGAGAGAGGGAGATATGATATTATTCATTATTTTTTCTGTATCGAAATGATATGATAAACGCTATGAAGGAATCGTTCATTAATAACACAGAATCTGCCTGATGATTGGTCTATCCATGAAACATATGTAGTAGATAGGGTGTTATTAATAATAGAATGATTCCTTTTAACATGATTTAATTAAAGTTCTGTGGCAATTTCGCGGTTGCTTTTGCCAGTTTTACGGTATGCGATTATAAAGAATCTTATTTCTACACTTAATCCATTCCGTTTAGGCATTTCTAACTGATTGAACTTCGAAACATACGTTACACATGTTATCACTGTGAGCACCTCACAAAAACTAACTGCAATTTTGTCAAAATACCCAAGTATAAATACTTAATAGTTTACAATAACACCCTACCTTAAAATAAAATCATAACAATCGAAAATTTCCAAGAATTAAGAGGTCTAATCCTTTAAGTGCAATTATTCTACGAGGAGTTTTATTAGGGTATTACCATTCACTGTGAATAATAGGGTAATCGCATAATTATTTGTGAATAAGTTTTTATAGGATTTAATGTTTACTATGAAACTATTTCTTACTACAGAAATAAATTTTATATAGAAACTTTTCTATAGAAACTGTAATGAAACAAGGGTGACCAGATACTTACGAGCGATAGTGTATGTACAGAGTGGTTCGAAATTCACGAATATTCAACTTGTCCCACAGATATTCTACCAGATTCAAATCTAATCTTCAGGTTGACAATTTTTCTATTAAAATAATGAAGCTCTTTTATTATTGTTAAACAGTATGCAGATACAACACGTCTATAGTTGAAAATTCTCCCATTTTCTTTGGGTTCGCAATGTTATCGGGGCAAACTTCAAAACGTTTCCGAGTCAATGATGCTTTCATATAATTCGAAGATATTGCATTTTATTAAAGGAAAATTAATAGCGCCTTCTGATTAATATTGAAGAAACCTCCAAGTTAACAGTAACATACAGCTTCGCCAGGATGTCTGGATAGGTGCCATTATAAATAAAACATATATTCTAACGTAGGAAAAAATTTAGAAATTTATTTACACCCGTCACAGATAACAATCCACATCTGCGGGGCATCTTCTCGTCACTAACATGAAGCAAACTGTCAGCAATGCCTGCATGCTTTCGCCCCCCTTGAGTCCCTGTAGCTGGGTATTTGGAGTATCTTCCAATATATAAGACTTTTCATTGCTCTTTTTATTTCCAAAGGCACCAACATTTTTCTGCACTATCAGTCCTAGTTCTTTTCTCTAATTTTAACAATCTTACAATATCTCAATTGATTTTTTTATTAATTTTGTGATGACTAATAAACCATAAAAAACCGATCTTTATTAAATTCTGATACGTGCTTCTATTAATAATTATGTAAATATTAAATCCTGTTCATAGAAGTGTAATTTCATATATGAAAATGTATTGGAAAATATTTTTGGACAATAATGTATATATGCTAGAGATTTTGGCAAAACGTTCAATTCTATTTTTGTTAACATCGTACCGTAAACATAGCCATAAAATAATATGAGAAAGGTGGGAGTATATTTTCTTTTTCTGAAAGATTAAGCTGTAAACTAAATTTGGGTTTTTACTGTGACGTATTTTAAAATAAAATTTCGCTTCTAAATAGTGTCGTATATTATTTAATCTTTATTTCATTTTTGTATTCATTTACATCTATTTAAGTTTCATATAATATTTGTTGTTTATTATATAAAGTAGAATATTCGCATTGCTTTCTTAATTAAATTTTATTTTAAACTTATTTTATAATTTTTCAAATAAATAGACAAATATACGGCATAAATGAAATAAAATAAGCAAGTAGAAATTTGATAGAATTATTGTGTGATTATATACTTTGGGAAGGATAAGAGATAATTTTAACAAGTATTAAATAGCTATATATTTAACTACCAGGCTTTTGAAAGGTTCTGTATTTATTATTTAAATAAAACAAAAGTAAATTTCGAACATATTTATTTAAAAAAAATTAATCCGCCATGTTATTACCTATTAGTACGAATTTGTTTTTATTTTCGTAGCCCCTTCGGAAACTTAGTCCCTGCCGTAAAACCATTTCACCGTTATCTTAAAATAATTTGTTTCATTTAGAAAATTTTACAATTATTGAAAAAGGCGCAAATTCTAATATACTGTATTTGAGAAAAATGTTATATTTGGTAACATTTCTCAGTCTAAATGTACAATCATTACCACAAAAAAGTTTACGATCTAAATCGCAATTGGTAATTTTGGTGGAGCCTGTGGTTGATTAACTAAATCACTGAAAGTTGATGTATAACCCCTTTCCACATTAATTTTCGCATTATGTATATATATTTCGACAACTAAGTTGTCATCACCAGTATATAATTAAACAGTATCGCACCTGGGGAAACTACGGCAAAAATAGCCGTACGAAAAACAAATTCCGCACAAGATCTGTACCGTTTAAAGCTAAAACGTATACTGAGTGTGCGTTTTGGCTTTCAACGGTAACAGGGGTTATATTGGGTCTGGGAAAAAGTTCGTGGCGTTTTTCCCGATAGATGGCATTGGTTGCCGATAACTAAAGAACAACAAGTCACAGCGACACCACCGACGGCTCGTTTTTTAGATGACCTTCCGAACGTTAGTTTGAGCGTAGAAACATTGTAATCGGTGCAGTGGTTGGAAAGTTATTCGCACTTGAAAATGGAGAAGAATAATGAGAAATTTCGCTATATTCTGCAATATTATTATGATAAGGGGAAGAACGCTGCGCAGGCTTGTGATAAAATTTGTGCTGTGTACGGTGAAGGTACTTTATCGAAATCTGTTGCGCGGAAATGGTTCGCTCGCTTTCGTTCTGGAAATTTCAATGTGAAAGATGAGTCACGCTCCGGTCGTCCAATCACTGAAAAATCTGATGAAATTCTTGAAAAAGTCCAACAAGATAAGCATATCAGCAGTGTCGATATTGGCATGGAGCTAGGCATTGACCACAAAACTGTTTTGAACCATTTACACAAAGCTGGTTACAAAAAAAAGCTTGACGTATGGGTTCCTCATGAGTTGAGCGTGAAAAACATGATGGACCGAATTAACATCTGCGATGCGCTGCTGAAACGGAATGAAATCGAGCCGTTTCTGAAACGTTTAATAACCGGAGATGAAAAATGGATTACGTACGATAATCGGAAGCGTAAAAGATCGTGGATAAAGGATGGTGAGCCGTCACAAGCGTTCGCTAAGCCAACATTGACGCCAAAAAAAGTGATGCTGTGTGTATGGTGGGACTGGAGGGGAATCGTCCACTACGAGCTACTTCCAACTGGTCAGACGATTGATTCTCAACTCTACTGTGCACAACTAGAGAGATTACGCCAGGCGATTGAAAGAAAACGGCCCGAATTGATTAATAGGAAAGGTGTTGTCTTCCATCATGACAACGCCCGACCACACACTTCTTTGATGACCCGTCAAAAATTGAGAGAGTTTGGTTGGGAAGTTTTGATGCACCCACCTTACAGTCCGGATATAGCACCCTCTGACTATCATCTGTTTCGATCTCTGCAGAACTCTCTCAATGGAATTAAGTTGGTTTCAAAAGAAGCCTGTGAAAACTACTTGATTCAGTTTTTCGACCAGAAACCACAGAAGTTTTTCACCGATGGAATCATAGATCTACCAAAAAAATGGCGAAACATTGTCGATAATAATGGAGCATATTCGGTTTAAATGAATTCGTCCACGCGCCATGCGGGGACCAGTTGAATTTTACTGAAAAAACGCCACGAACTTTTTCCCAGACCCAATATATCAACCTTCAGTGATTAAATCGCAATTGTTCGTCTATATTTTTAGGTTGAGCCGTTGCGATATCAAACTAAAAAGAGAGTTTTTGTATGTGTCATTAAAAAAAGACAAGCAATGGTGTGGATAGTGTGCATTTCAAATAGCTCTCAAATTTGCTTACATTCTCGACCTCTTAACAAAAAGCTTCAAACAACTGCATTCTCTCTCTTGTCGTTTGGACTACATTTAAAAGGCTGTACATATTAACTTCATTATAGAACATAAGGAACGAACTTTCACACTGCATTTTGTATATTACACTGACCGGTCAACATTGAAGCACCAAAATTGTACATTATTCAAGTAGAAACGTCTGACTATTCTGACAGCATGCCCTGCATACATATATTCCAAATTTGTTACTATGGAGTTATGACCTGCTGAGATCAATGGATGTTACTTTGCCAACTTCTTAGAATAGTAAAGTTTGGAATATGTTAGTTTCATACTCTACAACCATTCAATTTTTGCTTAATATCATATTTTGTCGTTTATATCGTATTCGTCCACGCAATAATTCTGACTTAAGAATCCAATAAATAAATTTTGTGTTAACATTAGCTTTCCTTGTGCAATAGCGTTGTGTTACGGTTCTAGATAGCCTTCATGAATTACTTTCTATTTCAGTCTTTACAAAACTGTCTCTGTTCTCCCTTCCCTTTTCTTTGCCACTACCTTATGTTCTTCTTCTTATAGCCTTCATGAATTAGTCTCTATTTCAGTCTCTACAAAATTGTTTCTATTCTTCCTTCCCTTTTCTCTGCCGCTACCTTATGTTACTCAATATAAGTTGCTTATTTTAGTACGAATTTCCACTTTTGTTAAACTTAGTTCATTGTAACTTCTTTCAAAATCTTCTCGTCCAATTAATGACGACATATTAATGATGGTAAACCTCTAGTTTTGCGTGTTATTATCTGTGCATCCTCTTTCTTACAGTAACCCTTCAAGAGTGATAGTATATGTAGAATTTAGGCAATAAATTGCGACTATTTCAAAACGAGATTCGCATTAAGGAAGGAGAATGTTGCGAATTAATTAAGACAAACATGATCTTTTTATGACCATTTGCAACCGGAAGAAATCATTCATTCATTCACTAAGTGTTAACATCAACTGATAAATTTGGACGAAGTTAGTTGTCAAAAAAAAACAGTAAATTTGGACCAATAGGAAAGAAATTGTTTTCAGTATAATAATGTTGAACTACGTGTTTTATTCATTAATCAAAGGTAACTACAGTAGGTATCACAAAAAGGTTTACGATATACACGAAAATGTATCTGCCGAATTCATGTACTATGGTCTTTGTCTTTGACATTTGGAGCCTGTCACACTGTTTTTCGAAGGTAGAAGAATTATATGTATTCGTGTAGATATAATAATGCGTGTAATACGCGAATTCTTTTCTTTGGTTTTATTTGATATACTTCACACACACACACACACACGCTCACAAGTATATATATATATATATATATATATATATATATAAGTGAATGTACTTTGAGGAACTGGGTCGAATGTGGACTAACCGACTCTATAGAATATTTAATCTTGTTAACGTAATTTTAATTCCTAGATTTAATATTTTAAGTAAAAGTTTATCTTATTATCTCTTTTTAGACGTAATATAGAAGATTACGACCTAGGCATACTTTACCTTTTTCATATATATTGAAGTATTTTCAAAGCATTGCAGCATTTTTGGTCTTCGTACTGCTCCAATAAAAAGCTGCGATGTAAAACTACGTTTTCAGTATATAAAGATTTACTATACAGATTCTTAGAGCACAAGTTTTACGGCAGAAGAAATAGAAAAAAAATGAATAATTCATATTATTACACTTTATTTTAAATTGTCTATTACCAATTTCTAGCTTCCAAAAACTATTCTAATCATCTAATCACATCATTATACCATTTCGATAGTTTTACACACTGGTACATTTTTACGCAGCACGCCTATGAAGACTGAATCACCGCGGTCAATTTTTGTCAGAGCGACAGGATAGGATTCGCTGTAATAAGTACATATGTACCAACCATAGCTGACTCAGCAGAGCGAATACCATCGATCAAATTAGGATGAATACCGTAAATATTCGGTACGTACTTTTTACGAACCTGGCATTCCGACTAGCGTGACCGCTCTAATCATCATCTCTCATGTCCAAAACTTTGCTATTATTGTCTTCTAGTAACCGCATTTGCTTCAATATTTTGGAACAAAATCCAATCTAAGTATATACAGTAAGAGATGTCAAACAAAATATCTTAGAAAGTATCTCCGGCTCAATACTAGCTCATCTGATATGTAAGGCATTCCTATTGTTATAGATTACAAATCCATACTAATGTCTACTATCCAAAAAAAGCTTTTAGTAATAATAATAATAGATACCTTCACATCTCCCAGCAACTTAACACTAATCATAGGGCTTTGACAAACAGTGAGTTATTATTAAGCGCTCATAGTATGACTTAAGTTCTTTGTTGGCATTTGCTTAAACGGGAAAGAGAAACCTTCGCGGACAGCAAATCATCGGACTCAAGTTCAAACCCCCAAGGTGATAAGCTAGACACTTATCACAGGGCTACCAGCCGGCAGCTTTTATAATGCGCTAGAAATAACACGTGTTTGTACAAAAATGTAATAATTAAAATTTGTCATCCACGACAGAAACCAGTGGCGCTTTTAAACTCACGCATAATTATTTCGACGAGGTAGTTTGGACTGGTTGAATCGTAAGTAATTCCATGTACACCGCTATACGACCATGTTTCGTAAGCATGTATTGCTCTTTTCAACTGACTGACCGATCAATACTTAATCAATTTTGTTCATGTACACTACAGGTTTCGATGCCAAAGGAAGTAACACTAGCCAATATTTACTTTTTAGAAACTAATAAGAAAATATCTAATCTTCCACAATAGTTAATTTTTTAAATAGTTACTGTATATTAAATAATAAGAATATTATTAAAATCAAACAACTGCAAAAGCATATTTAAATTGAATTTGTTTACCGAGCCAGCCAATCAGAGCGCAAGGTAACGCAACGTCATAGTATCGCGATGTACCGAATGTTTTGTATATTCCTTTTTATAATAAATTAACATTTGAAGTAAACATCGCTACTATAACATTGCAAAACCTCTCTTAAACATTCAATTACGTTCTTTGTTTACTTCACGCTCGGAGCAATAAATTTATTAATATGGAACCGCGCCTTTATAGATTGAAAACATCACAACTTAATTAACGATGGCGTAGCAGAAAATAATAATTTTCATCAATATCCCATCGTAAAGAACTTAATTTTATATTTATATATAATTATAACATCAAAATAACCTGACAGTGGGTTTTTGAAAATATTAAATCTCATTCCATAATATAATATATAGCGTGTTAAAAGACTCGAAGCTTTACTGCCTGGTGACCTAATTGGTAAGGCAGCCGTCTAGCAGACGGCCGGTAGAGGTTCGAGTCCTTTTCAGCGCAGAAATTTTTAATTAATTTATGTGATTTTAATTAACGTTGGCGTAACAGAAAAAAATTTTCAGTAAACATCACAATTCACAGTTTATTTTTGTTTTATTGAATAAATAATAATATGTATAATCAAGCACACATTACACATAAATTTCTTCAATAGTATTTAATAACTATCTCTAGTTGTTTAATTACATCAAAAAGAGGGGTGTTATATTTAGATATCTAGTAAAGAGAAACCTCTATTACAAAACACCACAAAAAAATGAATGAGTGAAATACAATACATTCCCCTTCGTCTATTTAAAATATCCAAACCACTTTTATCTGTAACTCATCCTCCATCTTATTATCGACAGCTATTCAAAAAGAAAAAAAACCCGAATGAATGAATAAAATAAGAAAACCCAGAATCTCGAGATAAATTCTTCGACTTCGTTATAATTAATTGCGCCTCGTTATTTCGTCTCCATCCCTCTCGCGTCACCGTGAACGATTCGGAGCTCCCTCCGAAACGAAGGAATTTTTTTCCCCGTCTTTGTTTTCTGCCGTCCTCCCACGACGTTGACGATAAACTCATTTTTATCTTTGATTTCCTAAAAATCGTAGGAACAGTTCTTCAATTTTATTGTGAAACATCGCCTGTCTCCCGGTGGCACATAAACACAGATTCGTTCTCATTCTCGTTTAAGTGGAGCGAGTGAGTCCGACTGAAAAAGAACAGAAAATATTCCACTTCCAACCTGAAATTCAAAAAAGTTTTTAACATGTTTTTAAATTAAACGAAAGAGAATAAACGAAACAATTAATTAATGAGATTTAACCGTTGCCATACAGGAATTATTTTAAAATAATTTTTTAGTTCAAACTGAATTATTGTTTATGTAATTTATGATTTTTTTCTAATTCTGTTCATTCTCTTTTATTTAATTTATGTAAAATTATTTTTAAATTTTGTTTATAAAATTAAAAAATTGGTGTTTAAAAGTAGATATATGCTCAGTTTATAACAATTACATAAATTATAAAATGCTGTTAACATGTAAAAATAGAAAATATAACATGAACTTAATCCTATTTTTATGTAAATATCTATAAGAATATTTTTTTAATTTATTCTTCTTTTCTCACAGAAAAATTGCGTGATATTTTCAAAATTTCCTTGGCAAAAATAAATATAATTTATTCATCTTGATAAATATTTCAAAATTATCTTGTTTCATACCCTTTCTTTCTATTTTTTTTTATTATTCCTTGCTATAAAATATTTTAAGTTGCGATACATATTATGTGTTAGTAACGTTTTACATTAATACTCAATATTCTTTGACAAAAGTTTAATAATTCTTTTCAATTTAAAAAATTCAAATCTGTCTCGAAAAAATTTACTACCTATAAACTATAATCTTTTTCCTCTGCATTATTCTTTCTGTAATTCAATAATTCACCAATCGTAATAACGTGTCCTACGTAACGCTTAATTTTAGTTATTTGTTTACTAATTGCCGTCTTAAGCTTACTAAAACTGAAAATGTATATATATATATCAGGTGTTTAACAATTTTTAGCTCCATAATTTTATCAAAAAGCCATTAAGTGGGATCTACAAAAAAGTTCTCTAAAAAAATATGTAATTCAATCACACGCATTAATTTTTAATATTTTGGAAAACAACTACATCCATTGTATCATTTAATAAAATCAACCTTGTGATATTTTAAACTTTTTATGAGTAATAGTACATCAATTCGTCATATTTGTCAAATTTTACTTAATTTCTTTAACTTTTAATTTGATACTTTCTCTTAATATAACTCGTTCTATTTTGGGAGTCTAAAACGGGATCAAGAATGTGAGTGAAAAATATTTTTCATTTTTACTCAGGCTTTCTTTCTAGTCATAGGTATATGTTATTTTATTACTTGACCAACCTTGATGGGTTCGTAAAATTTTATTATTTCTTTAGAATATTAAATTGTATTTGAATAAAAGCATATCGCGTTAATAAATGTTTGGGTTTTCGGTTCTTCACCCTTCTCTGAATGTATTACATAAAAACCGTAACTTTTAGGATCTCTAATGGACTTATTATTAACTTTAATCAATTAAAATTAATCTTCGCAGTGGCAGTGTATATAAATTGTGTTTATTTTATTTTATTACGTCTTCCAGGCGCAAATGGCTGCCACCAGTGAAGTTATATTCTGTAATATCATTCACAGCAAAGACGAATAGCAACGTTTTATAAGAATTATTTTTCGTGTCGGTAACAGGGCAAGATACTAATACACTTGCTAAACACAGTTGATCTCAACACTTTATCGTGGCGTACATCTATCCGTTTCACTTCATTTCTCGAAGACGAAGAAACGTTCAGCCGAGACAGAAATTTTTAAATACCATTAACACTTCCTGCCGTCATCCACATTTCACCACAAACACACAAGCACTGTTGTCGAACAGATGTTGGCGTCACAGCCGGCGATGTCTTCCAAAAAGGGGACCGATAAAGAATCCCGGCTGCAGCAGTCACGAACGGAAGAAGAGAAAGGAGAGAGCCGTACGTCTGCTCCATACTTCTTTACATTCCATATGACCTAAAACACTATGGGAAGTAAGGAAGTACGGAACCTACGGAAGCCCTTTTTTTTCGTGTCTTTTTCTTCTAGAAATATCGCACTTACACCGCTCGTCGTTTGTATCCACGTCGCGAACGTTCCTTCCCGTCGATTCGGATCGCTAGTGTGACGGTGTATATTTCGTGAAGAGTTGAACGAAGGAGTGCACGTTTAGTGCCGTTCGGAGGTACAGCACGGCACCCTTGGATCTTGAAACTAGACTGACTGTTCGACGGTCCGTCTTAATGTTACTGTTTAACTTCTTAGGTAGAGAGCTGTATTCTAAAAATGGCACCATCAACCGCTATTGGTTCTCTACCGCATAGGAATACAATCTTATATCCAACCCCTCTTCCCAAATTTGTCTTTTCTTAAAATACATCTGCGGATAGCTGAGAGACTCCCGGCCAGCCCGCTTTGCCATGGCCTCTCTGTATAATTATAGACCCGAGTACCATGTGGCAACACATGTGCCATGATGTCGCTGTACTCACTTCTCTACTACATACGAACTTGCATATATATATACATATATGTATATATACATACATACATGCATATATATATTCTCGTCTTTCTTATTACAGTTATTATTATACATACATCACCTAATGTCTGCGTATTCTTTGACTTCGTGGTTGTTCTGTAACTAGGCAGGAGGTAACTTACTTACTTACGTACATACTCCGGCGATACTGTTACTTACTCACACTTACTGTTGGTTCTGCTTTTCTGCTTCTGTTTGCCGCTGGTTCAACAATAATATAACGACCGAGATGACGACGGCGACAACTATATAGGAGTAGTTCGACTCGCATGAGTCGACGCTTGTTTATTTACTGTACAGCTGTCTCCATGTTTAAAATGTCTAGAATTAGAGGAGAATATCTTAATAATTATTTTCGTTGCGGTAAAATGAAATCGTAAGAAAGACCATATTCGCAAATGCAGACGTGTGAGTGTGTGATTGTGTTTATGTGATTAAAATGGTTTTGGTTTTCGTGATTGTTCGAATTCAAAGAATACATCTTTTTATATTTGTATAAATGATTCATCATTAGAAGAGAAACACGATTATCTAAACAAGAACTATATCATTTAACTATGTTTTATATTTTAAATTCTCAATCGAGATTCGACCGCAAAATATTATACGCATGCTTTATACAGAAACGCAATTTTTAGAGCAGCATTCAATTTAACTACTTATTTTAAAATAAAATAAAATGATACTGGTTGATATACACTACCGTCCATATTAGTTCGGACAGCTAGTGAAATTTAGTAAACTCTTAAAATAATATAAATAATATAATTGCCTCTAAATATAAATAATATATTTACATTAGGTCCTTTACAAGATTTATAGACAATTGTAGGCAAATATAATCTATTAGAGCACCTACAAATAACTATTATTTTTTGTGACTCACTGCGGTAATTCCTGGAATAATCCGTACCACCATAAATACGTTTATTTTTGAGATAATATTGCAAGCAAAAACCTTGCGAAACTTACCTGCCCTCACCCCAAAGAGTCTTGTGTACCGAAATAAGCATTAGTTTTCAAATAAACTTGCTAGCGTGCGCATCACTGATAAGACCGTATTTTTTTACGTGAACTTAAAATGCCGAAAGGAAAGCCAACAAGTTTAGAAAAACCCTCTGTAATTATTGCGTTTCATCAAGAAGGTTATTCAGTGCTTCAAATTTCCAAAAAGACACATATTAATAAATCGACTGTTAGTGATATCATTCGGCGACATCAACGTACGGACAGTTTAAGAGATCTGGCACGTTCAGGTCGTAAGCGAATAACATCTCACGCCGACGATGAGCCTGTAGAAATACCGAGTAAATGAAATAGGACACCGACAGCACTCGAAATTGCTGCAGAAATGAATCGCAACTGTACAAGAAAAGTTTCTGTTACTACGGTGAAAAAAAGATTAAAAACTGCAAATCTTCACGGCGCATTGCTTTAATAAAACCCTTACTCCGACGGAGAAACAGGCAAAACGATAACATGCCTCGCATCATTTTCAAATAAAATATCAAACGTTCTTCGATCAGATTGAGCACAAGTTTTGGCAATTACAAAAGAATGCCAATTTTTAAAAAAATGTTCTCTCCTCTTTCGTCAGACTCATTATTATTTGACGAAAATGAACCAAAACGGGATACAAACTTATACCTAACATAAACCACAACGCAGCTAAATTACTATTTTTAACAACAATGAAATCAGAATCATGTGCACTGTCGAAATCAAAATCCATGTTCGAAAATATTAAATCCATGATTGGTGATATTGAACTGAAAAAGGTTTAAATGAATGATAACAGAAGCTTCAAGTTCGTGTCAGACAACAAGTTCGTGACTTGAATAAATAAAAGTCGAAATTGTTTACAAAATTGATCGAAGATTGGTTTTGATTGATTCGTTGCTCACTAGCTTTTCCACCACCAAAAAATATACCGAATTCGACAATGCAAGAACTTCATTGAAATCACATAAAAACTTAAATTTCTTTGAAATAAATGCTGCTAATAAAACGCGTTTCGTGTATGACGCCAAAACAAGATATCGGAAAAGAAAGAACGTCCAAAACGAATTTACTTGGAAAAAGCCAAGTTACAAACAATTCTAATTCTATGATTCCAAAGACAACCAGAAAGAATTCTGATATATTAGTTAATCGTTGGTTTCAAACACTGTATCGAAGCAATTAATTGAAATAAAATTGTTTGAATAACGAATTATAATTGCTCTTCATTTGATTTTTGATCAACGGTAAATTTGTACTGCTAATTTGTACAATATTTTTAATATAATAACAATATTAGAGTTATAAAATTAAATTAATTATATTAACCTAATTGCCAATTTTCACTTTAGAAAAGTGTACAAAAATACATTATTAGGAACCGTTAACGTAACCAGTTCAACCCTGTTTACTTCTTTCATGCTTTTTCCCCAGTTATCTTCTTTTTTCTCATGCCTACTAACTCGCCGAACTCAGGATTTCCCTACTGACCGAATAAATACCGGGTGCACGCCCGCTCCAGTAGTAGTCAAGATAATGCCTGCCAACCCTCGAGCCTCGTGGGGCTTCGCTCTACATCTTCATCGGTTTGCTTTACAGGTTCCGACCTCTTGTTTACATAAACAAATTTAATAGTGGAACAGTGACACGTCTATCTGCCACCCATTTACCCACCCGACTGTCGCCCCTTTGGCCTCGACTTTTCTTGTGCCTCCTTCTGATCCGCATTCACTCACATAACATGAAAAAACGAGTTTTGTTCTTTCGCCTAAGTTTTCCCTATTCACTGTTTGTTGCTGTTCTTGTTTTTTCTCGTGGTATGTGTCTAGAAGTTTAATACAAAAAAATAAGAATATATTTGTATATACGTGTCGAACATATCAAAAAAAAAATGGGCTCGATATTGTATTCTCGAAATGCTTTCAAAAAATAAGTATAGAAATAGTAAATTTTAATTCTTTAATTTTAGGAGTAGATAAATTTTGAATCGCTAAATGATTACGTAATGCCTAACGAGCTATACATATATACCTCTTGTAAATGGTATAAACATTTAATAGAAACCTCTATTGAGCATCATTCATACTTCATTCAACAAAGAAAGAAATAACTCAAAATCTTTATACACAATAACATACGTAGTAGACGCCAAAAATTCTGGGCTTGACAGGCTTATACATGTTCAAACATGTTTAAACTCTGTTGCGTGGTAGTTGCACATGTGCAAGGTCTACCCTATAAATACTACGCCTTGAACAGTAACAGTTTTTAGTAGCTGGTCAGACAACGCAACTGGAACATGAAAATGGCTCAGCTAACGAAAATTGAATAATGTGTGGTCATTAAATTTATAACAAAAGAACGCCTGATCGCATTAAACATCATTTGTATGGCGTTTATGGTGATTTATCTCCTTGGTTTCACTATAAAAAAGTGTACAAAATCCTTTGAAGATGATAATCAATACTGAAGTGATACCCCTCAACAAATTTGAATTGTTGAAGAAATGGTATTTAAAGATCGCCGTTTGAAAGTGGAGGAATTAGAAGATGTCTAGTATTTCTGAAGCAATTGTTCGCCGAATTCTCCATATCGATTTGGGTAGTGCAGTTTGGTTACCGCGTCTTATTTCTGTTTTCCATCGTCAACGTCAGGTCGAATGGGCCCGCTCATTTTTGAATATGTGTGGAGACGACTCAAAACCGATTTTGGGGCCCATTTTTACAAGAGATGAAACTATGTTTTATGTTTTTATCCAAAAGGAAAATGTCGGAATGGAGGCGACCCGATTAACCCCGTCCCAAAAAGACGAAAGTTGTTCAATCAACGAAAAAGATGATGGCCACAATATTCTGGAATTGGAAGAGCGTTTTACTAATTGACTTTAAAGAGGGTAATACAACTGTCAACAACACACATTATGCGTCTTTATTTCACAAATTTCCATCCACCAGTGCAACCGAACACTCACCGTATAGTCAGGACGTAGCTCATCATAAAACACGTAGTGCCATCTGTTCAACAGTAGCAACATTAGAAGGGTGCATGTTTCTTACATCAAATGCACCTTAGTTCATCTTAACCATATAACAAGTACCAAACGCGTTCAAACTGTTGAATTATTTTATGAAGATCAGCGTTCTGTAAAAAGAGTTTTTAGAAAATTACGTGAACTTTGTCGTTTATATAATCGTCCATCTGAAAGCACTATTTATTGGATCGAATTATTAAAAAATTTCAAGTGACCGGTTCCATGGAAGATCAAAAAAGTGAAAAATACAGTCATATAGTGGTCGTTCACAAGAAAATATTGGTTTCGTTTGTGAAAGTGTTGCTGAAGATCCTGAAATGTACATTAAACGACGTTCACAACTTGGATTATGTGGATCAACAACATGGTGTATTTTACACAAGGATTTAGCTCTGAAGGCATATAAGGATCAAATAACACAGGAACTGAAGCCACTAGATCATTTAAAACGTCGTTCATTTATCAATTTCATCAATGAACAACCAGCTGATTTTTCTCAAAAAATAATATTTTCCGATGAGGCACATTTTGAACTTGGTGGCTATGTTAATAAACAAAATTGCCGTATCTGGGGTTAGGAAAATCCATGAATTATTCATGAGAAACCTATGCATCCTAAACGAGTTACTGTTTGGTTGCATTATGGTCAGGTGGTGTAATTGGATCTTACTTCTTTGAAAATGCTGCTGGTAAAGCTGTAACTGTCAATAACCGAATTTTTGTGGCCTGAATTAATGAATATTGATCTAGAGGATATGTGGTTTAAACAGGATGGCGCTACACCTCACTTTGCACACGAATCAATTGATTTATTGAGAGAAAAATTTCCTGGACGCGAATTTCAAGAAACGGTGATGTTAATTGTGTGACAGATCATGTGATTTGACACCGTTAGACTATTTTCTTTGGGGTTATGTGAAAAGTCATGTTTATAAAAACAATCCACAATTAATTCCTGCTTTGTAAAATGAAATTATTCGTGTCATTGGTGAGATAGAGCCTCAATTATGTCAAAATATCATTGAAAATTTTAACAAAAGAGTGGACTTCTGTGGAGCTGCAAGAGGAGGCCATTTGGTAGATATTATTTTTCGCATATAAATGTCATAACTGATACTTCAATTACCAGTAAAAAGCTTTTGAAAGTGAATGCAAATTCTGTGTTTTATTTACTTTATTTTCCTTTTATTCTATAAAGGGCGACATACGTTCAAAGACTGATTCAATGGAAAGATCTTAGAATACCTTCACTTACACAAAACGTGTGTCGCCTCTGGATGGTATTTAACGGTGTTCTAGGTTTTAAAGACTTCTTTAAACGAGAAAGCTTCCAGACTGACGATGCAAAAACAAAAAATAATATAATATAGTTCTTTTGTTGCAATATTTTTGCTGTAGGTTTTCAAGGGTGAAATCCTAATTAAATTTAAACACCTCTCAGAGAATATAAGGATAAAAATCCATATTTTTCATATTTCAAATAGAACATTTTTTATAGTGGAATATACATTAAATTCACAGCGATTCCGCAATTGTTTTCGTGTTCTCATCGCGTGTATATGTAATAATACCGGGCTTCCAATTACAGTAATTTCTTCTCAAAGTAAGACGCCGCCTACGTTTTTCCATCGACATATCACAGATTTAATTTCGAATGCTCAGAATTCTAATATTAAAGCGTCGTTTAACGTTTGAAATGAAATACCCTTTTTTGTTTATGTTTGATTTTACGAAAATAGTCGAGAACACGGAGCAATACTTATAATATAAATTTCCCACCGTCTAAATATATTTATTAAAATACATGCATACCATTTATATACATATATGCGTTCCTGTGTACACGAAACATCCGAACGAAGTTTTAACATGAAAATATGGCCTCCGCCTTTCCCGTTACCGTTGTTGGCCGTCAATCCGAAAATTCTCGGTGCCTGAATGTATCGTTTATATACATTGAACATCACGCATTCGTTATATACAGTGAACATCATTATCATCATCAACATATAGGAGGCTATTTTTAAGGTGCCGCTTACATCTGTACGTACATGCAGCGAATCTATTTCGGGTCGCGGTCGTATTTTCACGGTGTGCGTCACGGAATTTCTTTTCGCTTCGCTGAGAAAAGAAAATCGGTCAGGAGACTTTGATATTGGGAGATCGCGTAATGCACACGCCCTGAAACTATGAATCTGATACATATTAACCAATTAAAATATGGAAGGTATTGTTTCGATGAAGAATTATGAAAATTATTGCAATAGTACTGCTGTTCAGATTTCACTGAACAAAGCGTATTTACCATTCAGGAATATCCTGAATAATATTATTTCCATTTTTGTACATTTATTTTATTATTGTATATTTACATAGGTTCAATGCCGTAAGTTTTCTGGAAAACCCGCAGTTTATCATAATACTAGTACAATAATAATCCCCGATAGTAATCTTTGTTCTGAATTCATTATGTATTACAAGGGTCGAACCTTTATTATTTATAATGCGTTTCAGATTGTTCGCAATAGGTGAAAGGCGGATTATAAGTAATACCTTTTTCTTTTATATAGAGTTTACAAGTAATTACATTCCTTCTAGGAACTATTTTGTAAACGTGCCTTTATCTATATCATTATACTTAAGGGCTCGTCTAGAATTGTTTATATATTTGTTGGCTTGAATAACTAAATTCAGTTCTACAACAACTGTCGTACAGGCTGTTCAAGTTCTCCACGTTCTGATTTAGCATACGTGAAAATATACAAGACAAATAAAAGTTAGATCGAAATAAATAGTATAAATCTGTCTTTTATTTAAAATATCAAAAAAAGTGAAAACCCAGCGCCGCAAATCTATACAACTGCAATTTTTGAACCTCAACTGTATATTTATTTGATTTTCTCAATAGGATGACCTTTATTAACATATTAACGAGCGCCCTTCCATTTTAATATAGTTTTTTAACTAACAACTAATCTTCGAATCTCATAAATTGCGTCATTATCAAGCAGTTGTAGACGTCATATATATATATATATATATATATATATATATATATATATATATATATATATACGAGGGTAGTCTGAAAAAGCTTCCGACCTAACAAAGATACAAGACATTTTTTCTTAAAATTTATATTTATTTTTCTACATTGTCTCCTTGTAACTCTACACATTTCTCCCAGCGATACTCCCATCTCTTTACCCCGTCCAAATAGTACTCGGCGTTTTTCTCTGCAAAATAATTGTTCACGATGGTGATTGCCTCCTCATTTAACGAAAATCTGTACTCCAAGCGCAATTTTTAAATGAGGAAACAAAAAGAAGTCGCTTGGGGCTAGATCTGGTGAGTAAGGCGAATGGTCAATCAGTTCAAACCGCAATTCGTGGATTTTCGCCATGGCAATCGCTGATGTGTGACACGGCGCGTTGTCTTGGTGAAACAGGATTTTCTTTTTCTGCAAATATGACCGTTTTTCCACAATTTCTGCCTTCAGCTTGTCAAGTAATGATGCGTAGTATGCTCCTGTAATAGTTTTTCCTTTTTGAAGATAATCGATTAAGATAATACCATGATTACCCCAAAAGTCGCCATCGCTTTCCTAGGCGAAAAAACAGTTTTTGCTTTTTTTGTAGCCGGTTTCCCTTTGCAATCCACTGTTTTGACTGTATTTTTGTTTCGAGCATATAATGGTGTAATTTCATCTACAGTAATTAATTGGCGCCAAAACTCGAGTTTATTGCGCCTAAATTGCGCCAACAGAGCATTGAAAATATTCATCCGAACACGTCTAACGTTTGCGTGTGATATAAATACGAGGACAAATTGATATATAAACTCCCCAACAACGCCCTTGTGTGAGTAATGAAGATAAACATACATAAATTCTAGTCTGCAAACAGTAATTTTTAGTATCTCCTTTTAGTATGCAAAGTTTCATTCTCCTATGTACCGTCGTTGAGTAATAGTGTTATTTTTCATGAGTTCGATCTGAGATGCATTCCAAGCAACAATCTCTGATGGAATTTTTAACGCTGGAAGATTGCACGCTTATCAAAATTTGCAAGCGTTTGGAAGCTGTTTATGGCAACGATTGCATGGATGTGAAGAATGTTCACCAGTGACTTCGATGTGCAAATCTCTGTCATAGGAGCGAAATAAAGATATTTCACGAAAATCTGTTAGGTCGACCAGTATCAGTGTCACATGGGAAGAATCAAATAGAAGTGATTGCACTGATTCAAGGAAATCACCGGATTACACAAAAACAATTTTTGGGCAATTAGGCATTAGTCAAGTGTCCAGTTCATTGTTCAGACGTTGAATTACAAAAAAATTTACGCCAGGTAGATCCCGTGACAATTAATGGACGTCATGAAAGAAAGAAGAAAGAAAAAACATTTGTCAAGGACTTTTTAACCAGTGTTGAAATGATTATCACATGAACATCATCACCAAGAACAAGTCTTGGGTTCATCATTATGACCCTGAAAACAAGCAGCAGTCAATAGAATATCTTCTGATTCTCCATGTATAGGAAAATGCAAAAGAGTTCCGTTATAGCAGAAAGTCATGCTCTCCATTTTCTGGGACGCAAAGGGAATCATTCACACTGAATATTTACCGAAGCCGTCAACGAATAATTTAAAATACTGCAAAAGTTTGCGATCACTAAAGGATCGTATTCGTAGAGTAAAGCCGGAAAGAACAAACTTTTTGTTGAACCACGAAACGCCAGAGAGCATTGCAGTAACGAAACGATGAAAACAGTGACGAGCTTAAAATTCACGAAACAGCCTAGTTTGGCACCATCGGATTTCTGATTGTTAGCAAAGTTGAAGGAGGTATTAAAGTCAACATTTGTTATCAGACATTGTATTTCAGGCTGCTATTCACAATTGTATCAACAGTAAACAAGAGTTTTTTCATGAACGGAATGAAGCAATGAATTCAGCGTTTTGAAAAATGTGTAATACTAAATGGTGATTATGTGGAAAAATAATTATGTTCGTTTGTAATACAACAAATTTACTTCATTTTAAGACTGGTTTCATTATTCTGTTTTTCTTACTATTATTTGATCCAGTTGCAGTCCTTATATATCAATCCACACTCGTATACACATATAAAATGTATACACACATATATATACGAGGGTAGTTTGACAAATAGTGAGAATGGAAAGGAAAAACGAATTTTTTAAATATAAAAGAATTTTTATCCTAAATTTTCTCCTAAAAGAGCAATACATTTATTCCAACGGTGCTTCAGTGCCCTTATGCCATCTCTAAAATACGATTCCGGAAGGCTTGCAAAATACTCATTTACGAAGATGATAAGCTCATCGTTAGACGAAAATTTCTTTCCACTTAGTGCCATTTTCAATTTTAGAAAAAGATGGAAGTCGGAAGAGGCTAGATCCGGCGTGGATTTTGGACATCGCAACTGTACTGGTATGCGAGGGAGCCTTGTCTTGGTGAAACAGAATCCTTTTCTTTGCCATTCCTGGCCGTTTAGCACGAATCTCAACATTTAATTTTTGTAGAAGTTCTGCATAATATTGTCCTTTCTGAAGGTAATCAATGAGCAAAATGCTCTTTGAATCCCAAAAAATTGATGCCATCACCTTGTTTGCCGATAAAGTGGTTTTCGCTTTCTTTGGAGGTGCAGAACCACGTTCTAACCATTGTTTTGACCGTTGTTTACTTTCGGGTGTACTGTAGTGTATCCAAGTTTCATCGCAAGTAACAAATCGCCTACCAAAATCAAGGTCCAAACACTCATTGGAAATGCGCAAATGAGTGAATTTTTGATCAGTCGTAAGCAATCGCGGCACCCACAATAGCGGAATGTAAACATATAATTAGGCAACTTAAATTACAGTGCATTTGTTTTACCAATAAGAGCGCCACCTATGTGTCATTCTCACTCCTTATCAAACTATCCTCGTATATATATAAGTATATATGTTTATAAGAATGTAAAGGGTTTTCCAATAAGGACTTGACAACTTTTTTTCAAAATAAAATGCAGACCATTTGAGATATTTCAAAAACTTTGTTATCGGGTTGAAGTACAAAACATTTATGAATGGAACTCGACTTCGTTCATATAGCCACCGCGGGCACGTTTGCAGCAGTCGATTCGTTGGACCCAATTTTCGATGACTCGGCCACACAATTCGGCTGAAACGGCTGCTATTTCGCGTTCAATGTTGGCTCTAAGCTCTTCCAACGTTGTCGGCTTGTTGGCATAGACCAATGACTTGACGTAGCCCCAAAGAAAAAGTCTAGAGGCGTTAAATCGCACGAACGAGGCGGCCAATCGACTGGTCCATTTCTTGAGATAACACGCTCATCAAACTTACTCCTTAATAAATCGATTGTAACGTGTGCTGTGTGGCTTGTGGCACCGTCTTGCTGAAACCACATGTTGTCCAAGTCCATATTTCCAATTCGGACCAAAAATAATCGGTAATCATGGCGCGATAACGATTACCATTCACAGTAACGTGACGATCATTATCGTCGACGAAAAAATATGGCCCTATGACGCCGCCGGCATGCAAACCGCACCAAACAGTTATTTTTTGTGGATGAAGTGGTGTTTCATGAAGCACATGTGGATTTTCACCCTACCAATAACGCATATTTTGCTTATTGACGAACCCATTGAGCCAAAAATGAGCTTCGTCACTGAAAATGATTTTGCGATGAAATCGATCATCTTGGCACATCTTTTCCAGAGCCCAATCGGAGAACGTACGTCGCTTCAAATGGTCTATCGGCTTCAATTCTTGAGTCAGCTTGATCTTGTATGGGTGTAAACCAAGATCCTTACGCAAAATTCGCCATAAAGTGGTCTGGGCGATGCCCAACTCTTGAGAACGCCGTGGAATTGACTGACTTGGATCATTTGCTACGGACGTTTCAACGGCAGCGATATTTTCGACACTTCGACCAACCCGGTGTCTCACTGGCACGGCAACATCACACAACGAATATGTAGACTCAAATTTTTGCACTAAACTTGTTACTGCCTGTCTACTAGGGCGAGAATTACGACCGAAAATCGGAGTTAACGCTCTTAAAGTAGCGGTCACCGATTCCGAATTTCTGTAGTAAATTTTTATAATTTGCAGACGTTGTTCGTTCGTGTACTTTACCATGATGAAAATGGTAAGTTTACTAATAAATTGACAGTGACTGTTCGATGATTAGTGAAAGGGTGCGTTCACAAATTGAATTAAAAGTTGTCAAGTCCCTATTGGAAAACCCTTTATATACAGTATTGGCAAATGTATAGATAAATTCGAATATTTCTTATGTGGCTACTTAAACTTTAATAAATTTTACCGCTTTTAACTAAATGCAAGTTAGGACTTCAATGATCATATTTGTATTTGAATCAGATTTCCAGTTTAGCCGAGAATGATATTAACTTTTTTATTTTAAACCTTACCTTGTATATTTTTGAGATATTCAATAGAGCTATGCTTTGGAAGATTTAGTAATAATAAGTCTTAGCATCATTTAAATCAATAACGACCGAGTTATTTAACTAATCTGACAAAAGAAATTTTATTAACAAAAGAGAATTAACACAAAAAATATAAGCAAAGACAAAATCAATTGACAAAGTTTTCAAAAAGACAACCGTTCGCTTCTAGATAGTGTTCAAGTCTGCGAGCAATTCTTGCCCTTCACAAATTAATTGCACTTCCTCAATTATTTTTTGTCGTACCTAACCAATTTTGACAATTATGGCAATTAACAGTGCGATTCAAATGAAACGTAGCCTCGTTGGGAAGAAGCAAATTGTAAAATATTAATCATGATTTAACTCCAATCTCCACCACTTTTTCTCAAAATTCAATTCTACCGTCAATAATAGAACTAAAACTAATTTATTTTACGAAACATTAACTTCAGTAATTAAAACTCAAGCTAATTCATTAAACAGAGTCACTAAATTTCGATCAAATCCTTTTAATGGTAACTTTCTTCCAGAATATATCAACTACTATATTTGCCTGCCTAGTAAGTGTTCAGCTGTCATCGTACGGTATGATTTTATTTATAAGTGCATCGCGTAATTGTGAATTAGTTTCCTAGAGTCATTTCGAGAATGTGTATCGCTGGTTCAACCAATCGTAAAGTTCATCAGTTTATATGGCATTTTCAATTTTGTTGCATCGTATAACTTTTCCTTGGAGAGTGCCTGTTTAAAATTTATAAAAAGAATGTGAAGATTCTATTCGTAGCTTTAGCCTACACACTCTTGATCTATTGCTGATCTGCCTGCCTGAAACCCTCCTTCACATTTTCCGTTATTTCACTTTCGTATCTCTAGAATTTATTTCGTAGTATTCTAGCGAAGACTTTGTACAAGTAAAAATTGAAATACTAATATCTTTTTATTATTTACATATATGAAAAATATATATTACACAATCGAGGCATTCTGTCGATTAATTTTCGTAATGCCTCAGGTTCATGCCTTTTGCAGGTTCTTCCACATATTAACAGCAGATGTGGGGGCTGATTTTCTCACCTCTCGATCAAGTTTTTCCCACAGCAACTCGATGGGATTTAAATCGGGACTCTGGGGAGGCCACACCATAACTTTTATGGTTCCCTTGTTCTCCAATTTCTACAAATATTCCCGGCATAATTTGGAAGTGTGTTTCAGGTCATTATCTTGTTGAAAAATAAAATTCTAACCCGAAAATTCATAACAATCATAACAATCGAAAATTTACAAGAATTGAGAGACCTAATCCCTAAGTGCAATTGTTCTACCTGGAGTTTTATTAGGGTATTATCATTCATTGTGAATAATAGGGTAACCGCATAATTATTTTTGAATAAGCTTTTATAGATTTTATTGTTTAATATGAAACTATTTCTTGCTACAGAAATAAATTTTATAATTACAACTTTTCTATAGAAACTGTAATGAAACCAAGGCTGACCAAATACTTATGAGCGATAGTGTACAGCCATTACTAACTACATTGGTCTAGTATTTACTCTTCTCTCCATATCGTTAGTATTAAGTGATAAAAGCTTTCACAAAGTCTTTTTACTCCTCGTTTCAGTGTTTCTGCTGGTATTCCGTTCTCATCTGTACTTGTATTATTTTTGAATTCCATTATTACATCACCTAGCTCATGTTCTGTTCATTTATGTATTTCTTGTTCGTTATTTTTTTATTGGTCTAATATCATTTATGGTATTGATTTTTGTTCAATTTCCTCTTCTTCATTTAACAATTCTTCAAAATATTATGCCCACCTAAAAGCAGTTCTCCCGTCTTTATCTAATAAAATGCTATTTCTTAATTTAATAAAAATTTTAAATCATCAGACGGGAGAGACACTAGATTAGGTGTCACGTTGTTATTGTTCGTAAAACCAAGTTCTACATATCGTATATATATATATATATATATATATATATGTATATATAGCCAGCTAGGGAAATATTTTAATAAATAAGCTCCGCTCCAAACTCCTTCTGTCATATTCTTCTCTCGCTCATTTCTTTCGGTGCACGCTTGGGCGCCAGCAATGGGAATTAAGAATTAAATTATTTTATCAAGGGCCCTCTACTGGTCGTTATGGTCGCGTGGAGAGACCATCGAGGCGGCTTTCATCGCCGCGGCCGCATACAGACCCCCGTCTCGGTCGCTGTGGTGCGGGATTATTTCAACGGTGAAAATTCATTTACTGCATCTTTTCATAATTCAAACGACTACCCGTGCTTATATCAACAATAGGAGCGAGAGAATTAAAATTTTGTTTAAACTTTAGTCGGACCGCATCAACAATTACTTTTGCAATCTATGATCTGAATAAACACTGATATTTTTTCCAGAAACTAGGTAGGAAGAAGATATTATAATTTACTTTTGTATTTTGATTTTGTGAGCTTAGTAACAGGATAATATATATATATATATATATATATATATATATATATATATGTATGTATGTATGTATGTATGTGTTTGTGTGTGTGTATATATACGAGGGAGCGTTTTTATACTCGCGGAATGGCGGACAAGGGGTGGAAATATAAAAACCAAATTATTTTTCTTTTTCAATATATTCACCTGCAAGACGGATACATTTTTCACATCTTTCAATTAATTTATTTATACCCTCATAAAAAAATGATTTCTCTTTATCTGCAAAATACACCGAAACTGCCTCCTTGACTTCATCATCGGCAGTAAATTTTTTACAGCTCTTTTTTCATTTTCGGAAACAGGTAATAATCACTCGGGGCCAGGTCTGGGCTGTAGGGTGGGTGATTCACAATTTCGAAGCCCACCTTATGCAGAGCAGCTAACGCAACGCGGCTCTTGTGGACGGGCGCGTTGTCATGCAAAAGCAGAACACCTTTTGTCAATTTTCCCCGTCTTTTCTCTTTAATGGCTTCTTTTAGTCGCTCTAATATTGAAGCGTAATATTCTCCGGTTATAGAAACACCTTTATCTTTATAATCAATCAACAATATTCCTTCCGAGTCTCAAAATAC
Organism: Dermolepida albohirtum; assembly: GCA_031893035.1. NCBI lineage: Eukaryota > Metazoa > Arthropoda > Insecta > Coleoptera > Scarabaeidae > Dermolepida > Dermolepida albohirtum. The sequence continues at coordinate 103,173 of JAVIWB010005984.1, forward strand.
CGTTGCCATGAGTTTCCCAGCTGATTGACACTTTAAATTTCTTGGGAGGTGCTGTGCCCTTTTTATGCCACTGCATGGAGTCTTGTTTGGACTCAGATTCATAATGATGAACCCAAGTTTCGTCTCCAGTAACAATTCCACTCAATACACCATCCTTGTCTTCATTACAGAGGTCCAAAAATGCACGCAAACACTCTACGCGCTGTTGTTTTTGCGGCGGCGTGAGCATTCTCGGCACCCATCTTGCGCTGACCTTAGACATGCCGAGATGATCGTGTAGGATTTTAAAAATTGTTGTATCGGATACTCCGACCATTTCTGCGAGTTGTTTCTTCTTTAGTCGAGCATCATCGAGTACAATTTGTTCAACTTTTTGGATAAGTGCTGGCGTGGTCACCTCAATGCTCCTGCCCGGCCTCGGGTCGTCTTCAAGGGATTCCCTTCCTTGTTTAAATAAACTATGCCACTTGTACACCATGGTTTTTCCTGGACAAGAGTCGCCGTAAACCAATGACATCTCATTCATTATGGTCGCGACTGAATTTCCTTGCCTGGTAAGGAACTTTATAACGGCACGATATTCGATTTTTTCCATATTTCACTTTTCACTCCTGATTATGTTACTTGGTTGACGATAGCTCAAAGACTAACTGTCTAATAACAATGAAACTTTGTATTTATACTAATCATGAGTCGCTGTACAGGCCACGCCACCAATGCGCCTACTCACTCCTCTACAACCCGCTCATTCCACGAATATAAAAACGCTCCCTCGTATAATGACTTGGTCGTTTCACCTATCCAAAGACTCATCAGACAGTCTCTCTTGCCAGCAGACGTTAATCGCCTGTTGACTTCACATAGAGAACAATAAATCAAATAATATGGGAAATTTGTTCTCCATCTCTCGAGTGACAATGAATGCACTTATGTCATCAAATTTTAAAAAAAGACGATTTCTGTTTGTAACATGCAGTTGCAACGGAAAATCTAATGCAACAAATAAAATGGCCGGCGAACAAGAACAATGACTACTACGATCGTTTCGCTTATCCAAGACTCATCAAGCAATCTCGGTTCTCGTTGGTAGATTCCAATCGCCTATTAGCCTAATAAAGAGAATAATAAAACTAGTAATGAGTGAAATTAGGTCTCTCAAATGACAGTCAAAATATTAGTGTCATGTACACACAGTAGTATTCACCAAAGTACGAAAATATGAATAAAAAGAAAAGTGGTGGAAGGTCACCTAAGTAAATACGAGCTGGATATTTGTGTCTGCCCAATAGATGCGCGCTGTCTTGTAAGGAGAGTCGATAGAAGTGAATGCATTGGATCTAATCGAACATATATGCAAATATACTCCCTGTTCCTGTCGGGCAGATACTCCCATCCAGCTCTAGTAAATATATACTACGCTCTTTATCGAATACGTCAGTTGTGCATAATTTATAAGGGAGTGAGTTATGGAGTATTTAGCGGACGAAAAAATACACATAATAAAGTAGTAGAACAAAAGCCATTCAATGTCTGTCATTTGAGACCTCTTAATTTTGAGAACGAACCTGTCCGTTGTTTAAATAGTATTTTCAGAATAAGAAAGAACATAATTCTCCTAAAACTATTCGCAAACGAATAACTGTACCATATTTTAATGCGAAATACTAGTCAAACCAATTTCGGTGGAGTTGTGAATCACTTGAAGATGACCATCCTCTTTTGAAACTAAACATTAGTTATTGTTGTTGAATACATGCCCAAAGAGACTATAATAACAATTACCCACGGTAATAAATTAACAAAATTACAGACAAATCCTTGACAATTGTAATTTCTTTGAGTCGTATCATCCGCCATATATTCCAGATTGGCTCTATCCCTCAAATCTCCTCAAGTAATCACATCCAAATGAAAAGCTTTATTTAAAATGTATGTAATATTACTACAACTATTTTAAACAAAATAAATTTACAATTCTCAAATTTACTTCTGAACCTTAAGCAATGAAAGAAACATAACAGCTGTTTCAGATCCCTGAAGTCCTAGTAGTTCAAATATTTGATACATTGTATGCTATTAGTGAACGCAATAGAAGAATTATAAAATATCAGTTCTTGACTATGTACGCTTTTTGGATGCTCGTCTTCAGACATTAACAAATGAATTTGAGATTCAGCAAAGTTTTGTGTTGTGTTAAAAATGAATTCAGACTATATTTAATGTTGTACTATTCATTAGCGTATATCACGGTGGACATTCTTCAAAAGTACAAAAACTGATTCAAATACATAAAAGTTACTTTCTTACAGACGGAGGTTCGAACGTTATCATTAGGACGTACATACGTGGGCAAGGTGAACAGTTCTCAGCCTGACAATGAAATACTGCAATTTAAATTTAAAAAATGATTTTATTTTTCTACATAATCTCCCTTGAGTTCAACACACTTGGTCCAGCGTTTTTCTAACATCAATATTCCTTCCCGGAAGTGAGAGTCTGGAAGGCTGTCAAAATATTGTTCTACGGTCCTTTCAACTTCTTCGTTGGATGTGAATCGCTTTCCAGAAACAATTTTTTTCAAATTTGAGAATAGATGGAAGTCTGAGGGTGCCAAATCAAGAGAATAGGGAGGATGGCCGACAAATCGTACCCCAAATGCCGCAATTTTCCCATCGCCAACGCACCCGCACACAAGGGTGCGTTATCCTGATGAAAAATGATTTTTTCTTCTGCAAACCAGGCCTCTTCTCGCGAATTTTGGCATCCAGCTGGTCAAGAAGGTTAGAGTAATATGCGCCTTTAATTGTTCTGCCTTTTTCAAGGAAATCAATTGACAAGATTCCTTTTGCATCCCAAAACACGCTGGCCATGACTTTTTCGGCAGATGCGATCGACTTCGCTTTTTTGGCGCTGAACCACCGGCTTCCACCCACTGTTTCGACTGCTGTTTCGTTTCTGATAGGTAGTGGTGGACCCATGTCTCATCCATGGTGACAAATCGCCGCACAAAATCCGTCGAATTCTTATTAAATCGGTCCAAAGAATGCTCCGAAAATCGTTTACGCATTTGCTGTTGATCGACATTCAGCAAATGCGGCACCTATCTTGCGCACAGCTTTCTCATCTCTAATTCTTTGTGCAAAAGGTTTCGCACCCATTCTTGCGATATACCCACAACCTCGGCTATCTCACTCACTTTCACTCGCCTATCGTCCAACATCGTCATGTACTTTTTCGATGATTTCTGGTGTGGTTGCAATTTTTGGCCGTCTTTCACGTGGGTCATCTTCGAGGTACGTACGACCACGTTTAAATTCAGCTGCCCACTTTTTAACAGTTGACATCGAAGGAACAGAGTCCCCGTACACTTTTGTCAACTTCGGATGAATTTCTATAGGGGTTAAACCATCCAAAAAAAAGAATTTTATAACAGCACGATATTCAAGTTCATCCATTTAAAAAACAATAACACGCACGACGTCTACTATAAAAATTCTTACAAACAAACTACTTGATGAGAGAACAAGTTGAAAGTTTTCATATGAACTAAAGACACATGCAGCCACGCAGTAAACATAAATTTCTGTTAATTGTAACGCTATCTCTGTGTCAGGCCGAGAACTTTTCACCTTGCCCACGTATGTGCACACACCTTTAGCTAAAACTCGATCGGAAACTCCATATTAGGTCTACCGGAAAGTTCTGCCCGTTTTTAGAATAAAACAAAATAATACATTTTTCATACCTTGAATAAACTTTATTGAATAATATAATTTCCATCATTATTTATGACTTCTTGCCAGCGTGATGGCAATTTGTATATCCCATTTTTTAAAATTGCCCTACCCTAGACGCGAAAAAATTCAACTAGTGCTTGTCCGATATACGCCATTGTATTTTGTATTACAAGGAATAAATGCTACAGAAGCGTGTAGAAATTTATTAAAAGTTGTTTGGTGAAGATACAGTTCCTGATAGAACATGCAGAAGGTGATTTCAAAAATGTCAAAATATGTGCTTTCGAACTTTTTAATAAGCCACGCTCTGAGTGACCGTCTTTGATTAACTACGATACTGTCAAAATCATGTTAAACAAAATAATTTTTTGACAACATCGGAGATTGCGGAAAGGCTTCATTTAGCTCAACAAACTATTTTGGACCGCATTCAGAAACTTGGATTAGTATGAAAATATTCGAGATGGGTGCCATACGAGTTAAGTGAGAAGAATTTGAATGATCGAGTCATCGTATGCACATCTCTGCTTGCAGAGAACAAAATCGAATCCTTCTTGGACCAAATGATAACTGGAGATGAAAAGTGGATTACCTATGAAAGCATCATAAGGAAAAGGGCATATTGTGAATCCTGAAGACCTGCCCCCTTCACCTCTAAATCGAAGCTGAACCTGAGTGGGATATTCGAGGACCAATATATTTTAAGCTGTTGAAATCGAACGAAAAGCTAAATTCACTGATACTGTCAGCAATTTAATAATTTAAAAGCAAGCCTCAAAGAAAAGAGGCCGGCAATGTTCAATAGGAAGGACATTATACTGAGAATTTTTCCAACCCAAGCCGTTTCAAATATAAACACAAATTTGTGTGTTTGAATAAAATCGAATGAATCTCAATTTTATGCTGTTAACCAACTCTACTCGTCAAGTCTAAGATTCTTCTAATTATCTTCTATCCACAAAAAAGGTAGTAATTACGAAAAGAAATATTGAACGAATCAAAAAATTTTTCCAACCCGAGACGTTTCAAATATAAACACAAATTTGTGTACGCGCATCATTTGTTTGAATAAAATCGAATGAATCTCAATTTTATGCTGTTAACAAGCTCTACTCGTCAAGTCTAAGATTCTTCTAATCATCTTCTGTCCACAAGAACTCAAGCATTTCTTCAACAGAAATATTTTTTAATTAAATAAACTATTACTGTTATGGACAAGTATCTTGATAACTTTAAAGTTGATCATTGCAAGATAGTTGTAACAGTAGTTCAATAATCCCAAAATTCAAACAAAATATGTCGTCCTAACAGTAAAAAGCACACAAATGACTACGTGTTCCATTTTAGGTCCTCGGTTAGTCGAATTGTCATAATTCTACCAAAATTCGTTCAATTCAACATTTAATATTTCACAAAGTTTTGTTATAAAGTAAGCTTCAATTATTTTTATTTGATATACAGACACAATTATCAATCAAATTACAAATAATTTTCGTTAACATTGAACCATCCACTTCTGATTTCGTTAAAAATTTTCATACAACTATATCTTTAATAAACCAATAAAAACGAATCTTCTGGCTTAACGAATTCTGATGACATCTGCAACGTAATATTCGAGATCGTTTTTAACTGTTCAACTGTTTTCTCTCCAACGAACCTATATTGGCCCTATTCCATTTGGCTCGGAACGATCCGTACGGTTATCCAACTATCTAACCTTAGTACCGATCGAAGGTCATCGTCGAGATATTTTGAAAAGGTTTACGAGTCTATTCTACTATTTCGTAGTTATTAAATTTAAATGAGTAATAACGTATTCTGTGTATATGAAACGATAGTTTGGGATTCCCGAAAGAAAAATAAATGAGTCCTAGTAGGGCGAAACAAACATTTATGTTATCTTGTAAAATTTCTATTGTCTATGAGCAGACGCAATTAACACAACTTATTATTTTGCAAACGCCTTCATGAATTATTATTCTACTAAAATTATTGATTTGTATTGTACCCAGTGTTGTTGACGTTTTATTTAAACCTCCTTCTATAATTAGAAACCTATCGTAAAAAAAGACGAACTCCTTTAAGAAAATTTAAACCGTTCTGACTTCACTATATTAAAATTTGAATGTCTATCAATTAATGTCCTTTTTTCCGAGGGAGAACGTACCTTCTCACTCCCCCGTTTCGCTTTTGTTCGAAAGCATGGACTCGAAACAAAGATAATGTTTCAATATGACGACGTCCCCGGCGACCCGAGACGAACTTTAAGTCAATTTAGAGTCCGTCTGGCGGGAAACAATTAACCAAAAGAAAAACTGTTGCCTCCAGTGGCGAGGGAAACAGAGCGAGATGGAAAGACGGTGGGGGAAAGACTTCAGCCAAGTCAAGTGTATACAGTATTATGGTGACGACACAAGAATACATCCCTGAGAAGACCGAATTAATTTCCAGCAATTTCCTTTTTATTCCTGTGTACGGGAGATGGGCGAGGGGCCGCGGGCGATGGCCATAAACCTAAAAATGTCCAATTTATCTTACATCTCTAATTTAAAGATCCAGGACTTGTGTCAACTTAATTCTTAATTAAGATAAGAGTGATGGTGGAAGGCTTTTATCGGAATAAATGTGATCCATTCTTTTTTGGACGGACTTGAACGGTGAAATTAATTGAAATGCACTCTGGTCTCCACTATTCTATCCCTTATTTTGAGTTTGTTAAACTCTTAAATTCAAACTCTGTGGTAATAATGGTAAGTTATTAATGATAGCCAAATGTGGAATCGGTGTGTTTTGTGTAGTTTTGATATTAAGTCGTTCAAAACAACTAGAAACTGAATTATATATTTATTTGAAAACACGAAACTAAAAAATATAAACGAGAAAAATAAAGAAATCTAAAAAGAATCGTTTTGTATTGTCAAAAAATTGAAGCCACGGATTAAGCCTTCTCCTCCTCCTCTCCCATCTCCTATTCCATCTCCTCTTCCACTTCCTCCTTCACCTTCCTCTACGCTTCCTCCTGCTCCTTAATTGAAGAAAATGCTTTAAATGTGTCGAGGAGTTTTAGAAACTACGATCTTGACAGAATTTTTGTTTTGTTGAATTAATATTTCGTTGAATGTTTGAATTCGTGGACCGATAAATGCTACTCTACACTATTTATTCGTTCCTCTTTTTAAAGGACCAGAACTTGTCTATTCTATCGTAGTAAAAGGCGACTGTGTTTATTATTTAGATATTTATTCATATAAGACAAATAAGTTCACAGATTATAATGTTTTTGTTAACAAATGCTCACTTACTTCTGCATTATATCCATTATTAACTGCAATTTGTTTAATTCCTAATATTTAATTCAGTGTTGAAATGTTCTTCTGACATAGATGTACTTGTGAGTCTGGATCATTGATGGAAAAGCTGCCAATATGTGTAACTTTGAGTGAAAGTACGAGGGAGCGTTTTTATATTCGCGGAATGGGGGACAAGGGGTGGAAATAAAAAAACCAAATTATTTTTCTTTTTCAATATATTCACCTGCAAGACGGATACATTTTTCACATCTTTCAAATAATTTATTTATACCTTCATAAAAAAATGATTTCTCTTTATCTACAAAATACGCCGAAACTGCCTCCTTGACTTCATCATCGGCAGTAAATTTTTTACCCCGCAGCTCTTTTTTCATTTTCGGAAACAGGTAATAATCACTCGGGGCCAGGTCTGGGCTGTAGGGTGGGTGATTCACAATTTCGAAGCCCACCTTATGCAGGGCAGCTAACGCAACGCGGCTCTTGTGGACGGGCGCGTTGTCATGCAAAAGCAGAACACCTTTTGTCAATTTTCCCCATCTTTTCTCTTTAATGGCTTCTTTTAGTCGCTCTAATATTGAAGCGTAATATTCTCCGGTTATAGAAACACCTTTATCTTTATAATCAATCAACAATATTCCTTCCGAATCCCAAAATACCGTTGCCATGAGTTTCCCAGCTGATTGTGACACTTTAAATTCCTTGGGAGGTGCTGTGCCCTTTTTATGCCACTGCATGGAGTCTTGTTTAGACTCAGGTTCATAATTATGGACCCAAGTTTCGTCTCCAGTAACAATTCCACTCAATACACCATCCTTGTCTTCATTACAGAGGTCCAAAAATGCACTCGAACACTCTACGCGCTGTTGTTTTTGCGGCGGCGTGAGCATTCTCGGCACCCATCTTGCGCTGACCTTAGACATGCCGAAATGATCGTGTAGGATTTTAAAAATTGTTGTATCGGATACTCCAACCATTTCTGCGAGTTGTTTTTTCTTTAGTCGAGCATCGTCGAGTACAATTTGTTCAACTTTTTGGATAAGTGCTGGCGTGGTCACCTCAATGCTCCTGCCCGGCCTCGGATCGTCTTCAAGGGATTCCCTTCCTTGTTTAAATAAACTATGCCACTTGTACACCATGGTTTTTCCTGGACAAGAGTCGCCGTAAACCAATGACATCTCATTCATTATGGTCGCGACTGATATTCCTTGCCTGGTAAGGAACTTTATAACGGCACGATATTCGATTTTTTCCATATTTCACTTTTCACCCCTAATTATGTTACTTGGTTGACGATAGCTCAAAGACTAACTGTCTAATAACAATGAAACTTCGTATTTATAATCATGAGTCGCTGCACAGGCCACGCCCCCAATGCGCCTACTCACCCCTCTACAACCCGCTCATTCCGCGAATATAAAAACGCTCCTTCGTATGAATTATGGATAGTTGTGATAGTATGCGTAGGTTTGTAGAATATTTTAACCTCGTGCCTGTTAGCTATATGCATTTTTGAATGTCTATTTACTTAACATTATCATGCCCTAATTCAATCGTGAATTTAATATTTCTGTGTGAACTATTTAACAATTTAAGGAAAGTGTTATATAAAACTGTCCGTCCCTGTCCAAGAACAATTAACCGTCGAAAAAGAATCCATAATTTATATTAATTAGTGATCAGTCAAACAAATTAATATCCCTTGTTAAATACTTTTAAACCCAAGTAATGTGAATTTTATCGCCGCTTTGTTTGCATACACTACCGCCCATAAGTGTTTGTTCACGTGTATATTTTCATATTATTCAAACAAACAACATTAAAATTTAATAACATATTAGTTTTAGTTAACCAATATGTTACTAAATTTTAATTAGAATATGAACATAATACATATGCATCGGTATTTATGTATTTAAATACTTTAAACTAAATTATCTACAATGACCATTCTACAACTCGAGTAAGTCGATTAAATAATGATCTTATGTCGGAAATTTTAAATACAATTACATTATGCCATAAATCAAGTTACGAAAGGTATCGTACTTGTATACAAATTATAACTTTCATTCAATTTTCGAAGTGTAAACAGTTCCTGTCATAGTGTTTGTGTATTATTTTAAAATAAAATCGATATTTTGAACAACACTCTTATAGTGTCTCACCATAATATTAGCAAAAGTAATAGACAAATTACGAAATTACTGGACTTAAGTCGCAGAACTGTGGGCTATAATATTAAAAAATAAGAAGAAACTGGTTTTTAGTATTTTTGTTTAATAAAAAGCGGCCAAGCCGACCAAAAATAACAACACCAGCAGAGGATCGATAGTAATTTTGTTAAGTAAATAGACGAAAAACTGTGGAAATTGAAGCAATCATTAATCGAAATAAACTAGTTAACCTCACGACGGTAAAAAAGGCGTTTACGCAAAGAAAAATTATTCGGGAGACAACACAAAGATTAGATGCTGAAAGAGTGGAGAAACGATGAATTCATATTCGAAATATTTAGTTCAAAAACAAGAACATTGTCCCAAAATCAGCAGGAAAACGAATTCTCGAACCATCACCAAGCATGGAGGAGGATCGATAATGGTTTGGGATTGTTTTGGTGAAACATCCGTAAGCGATATTATTAAATAGATGGTGTTCTAAGAACAGAATAGTACGAAGAAATTTTAGAACAAAATGCCGTTTCCTCTGGAACACTTCTAATTGGAAAAAACTTATTTCAGCAAGACAGCCATCTCAAACGCACGTCCAAATTGTGTAAGGAGTATCTAGAGGAATTAGAACGGGAAGGAATAATTATTATTATGAAATAGCCTCCTCAGAGCCGCGACTTGAATCCTATAGAGCTATTATGTGATGAGCTAAACAAACAGATGCGAAAATCAGCTCTAACATCTACGAAAACACCATGAATCCAACTATAAGATGCATAGTCAAAAATAGAACCGAAATCTCTAACGCAATTACTAGAGAGGATGCCGAAATTGTACCAGACAGTAATAAAAGTACAAAAATAAGTGACCAAACTATAGAATGCATGGTTCAAGATGGAACCAAAAGACTCCGGCGAAATTACTGGAAGGAATGCCGAAATTGTTGATACTATAAGTAACATTAAATTTTTAAATTATTATTATTATCATGGCGTAATACTCCTGAAGGAGTTAAGCCACCTTTCGGTTCTCTAGATCTATTTTATGTTGGGCAGATCACCCCTCTTTTCCAGCCTATATCTTTTCACAGACTTCTCTCCATTGTTCTCTATTCCCCACTTTCTGCCTCCAGTTACTGGTTCCGGTCCTTCTCAAATCCTCCTCCACGTCTCGCTTCCACGTATTCCTCAATCTCCCTCTCCTCCTTCTTCTCAGACTCCATTCCATAACCTCATATATCACTGCGTTTGGTCCCGCTCTCCATACATGTCCTAACCACTTAGCTCTCTGCTGTTCAATTTTTTTCACTATGTCCTCTCCTATTTCCTGTGAAAGCTCGTGATTAGTTCTTCTTCTATATTCAGTATCTCCTACTTTCACTGGTCCCAGTATCACTCTCAATATTTTTCTTTCCATTATTCTCAGATCCTCCTCCTGTTTCTTCGTCATGCTGAGTGTTTCCACTGCATACATTATAGTTGGTCGGATTATCATCCTATATATTTCCATTCTACAACTTTTGCTTAATATTTTGTTCTTCAATAGCTTCTTATTTGCCCGTACTACTCTATTTGTTGTTGCTATTTTTTCCTTGATCCCTATTGCTCTCTCCCCACTTTTATCCAACATCACTCCCAAATACTTAAACCTATCTACTTCCTCAATAATATACTCTCCCAGTTGGGTCTTCGTTTTGATGTATTCCTTATCAAATTTCATCAATTTGGTCTTATTTTCATTTACTCTTATTCCTATTTTTTTCCCTGTATGCTTAATTCCTCAAGTATTTCCATTATTATTTTTCTTCTTTTTGTAATCAGCACTGTCATCTGCATACGCCACTATCTGCCCTCCTCTTGTTCTTAACGTGCTTAATTTTTAAATTAGTAAGTTTTTAAATCCGAGGATGCTACAGTGTAGTGAAACAATAATCATTCATTGTTAGCCCAGTAAAGTTATTGAACACTGTTTTTTATTCGTTTTATTAAATTAAATATTCAAATAGTCCTGCAGTCCAAATTCAATTAAACGTAAAAGATAACTCAAGAATTTTCCGGCTTGTATGAGTAAATCCAAGATTCATCACCACTGACAATGTTGTATACGTTTTCAGAGTTTCAGGCTTGAAAGCGATCTAGGGTTTTTCGACACCAATTCACCCTAGCTGCTTTCTGTTCTTCGATAAACAGATGCGGTGTCCAAAGGGAAACTAATTTTTTACACACAATTCTTTATGCACAATTTTTGGAATTGAAGTCTTGTCTATATTGTCGATCTTCATTTATGATCTTGCGCACAGCATTGACGTTATCCTGAGTGACTGCCTTTTTGGATGAACCTGCTCTTGGACCGTCGTTAAGACTAATCCACCCATGTTTGAATTTTCCATACTAGCGAGAAATTGTTGACTGATGTGGTGCTTCATTGCCGAAAACAGAAATCAACTCGGTGAGACATTCTTGTTGAGATAATTGTCTTTGAAAATTATAAAAAATTATTCCCCGAAAATGTTCTCGGTTTAATTCCATTTTAAACTAACTTGTCGACTGTGACAGTTCTTTGTAGCTAGCTACAATACTACACGTATCGTACTGAAGCTTTGATTTTAGGTTAACTAAAGATGGAGGTTAATTTTTAGTAACGACATTTGATTAGTGGCGCCCTCTATATCCAATTATGTAAAGCTTAAAAGACTTCCCACGTATTAACGTTTATTCTTTCGTCTCATTTTTTTGTTTATAGAGTTGTTAAAATTTCCATTAATATCGTTTTGTTTCTGAATTTGTAATTGAATGGAATTTTTGTATTTTTTTCCGTTAGTTTCGACTAAAAACGAAATTAATTGATACGATACACCGATGTTTAATTATCTCCAGTTAAATTGTTTTTTGTGTTCTCAGAAAATTCATAATCCCCAGAGATACTATCATATACATACACAAAGGAAAAATTACTTCTGTTTCAGCGTTCCACTCCATACAATTAATGATAAAGAAAAAGTTTCAACGTTGCCATGTCGACAGTTCCTAGACATCCACATAAAATGAATGAAAGAAGATCAAACGAAAGTCACGTTTGCTGTCTTAACACTTCATGGAGGAAATGTTTCTTTTTGCACAAAAATAAAACGATTGAATTGCGTTAACACTGTTACAGGGTCCGAGACTTTCCTTATACATATAAAAACTTTTTCATTTCATCTGTATGTTTTCCATTTCTGTCGCTTGTGTATCTGTTGCTTGTCTGACAAACACAAGAAATTGTATGTTTCTTATTGAATTGCAATTATGCCAACGTTCGCGTAATTGCTAAGACGAACTAGAAGAAACGAGCATCATTTATTGTGATATACGGGGAATGTTCGTTAAATGTTGAATCTAATACAACAAAAAATTTAATATATTTTTTTCAAAACAACTCTCATGCAATCGGTACATTTTTTATTGTATTGACTGCACGATTGAACCAATTTTTTCAATACATCTATCTCTCTTTTAAAGATATCGACTTCAATTACTGAAGCGAAACACATTACCTTATATCTTACATTGTACATGTGGGAATAAAAAGGAATTTGGTATTGTGTCAGAACTACGTGATTCTTGACCAATTAATTTAATGTCTCGCTAGATTAAATAGACTACTGTTCGAGCGAAGCTATATAAACCAGACTCATGGTAATTCAGAACACTTTTTCATTTTGGTCGATTATTACCGAGCTTATGAAAGAGTAGCATAATATAATGGACCATTCAGAATTGATTGTTCTCCAATCATCCAATTCCATAATTACAACATGCCTAATGATATCAACTATCTTCTTTTTACAACTTTTTCTAGACATAACTTTTGCCGGAGTACGTTCATTTTGAGAGACTCAAACAACTGACAGCTACCGTTACTTGAAATTATATGGATGGTTCCTAATTTCTTCTCCTATTACAACATTTTAACCATAATCAGGTTAGAATTATCTGTTTTTCGAATTGGTATTGTGAAGGCGTATTTTTTATTATCTGTCTAGCCATGAAACAAAGAAGCAACGATGTCAAAACTCTTATCTAAGTTAAGTTATGCTTAACTTGTATGTTTCATGGAGATTTGGGAAGGTTTAGTTGTTGATAAAATGAGTGAAATTAAAACGAAACATCGCCATATCAATGCTCTTTATAGGGAAGTCATTGTCTCAAAAATAATTCAGTCAATCAACTGTTTCTGTGAATGGAGACTTCATCTCATTTATAAATTAAATTTTAATCCAAACTTTTTGGACAGAGTAAATATTGGGTCTGGGAAAAAGTTCGTGGCGTTTTTCCCGATAGATGGCATTGGTTGCCGATAACTAAAGAACAACAAGTCACAGCGACACCACCGACGGCTCCTTTTTTAGATGACCTTCCGAACGTTAGTTTGAGCGTAGAAACATTGTAATCGGTGCAGTGGTTGGAAAGTTATTCGCACTTGAAAATGGAGAAGAATAATGAGAAATTTCGCTATATTCTGCAATATTATTATGATAAGGGGAAGAACGCTGCGCAGGCTTGTGATAAAATTTGTGCTGTGTACGGTGAAGGTACTTTATCGACATCTGTTGCGCGGAAATGGTTCGCTCGCTTTCGTTCTGGAAATTTCAATGTGAAAGATGAGTCACGCTCCGGTCGTCCAATCACTGAAAAATCTGATGAAATTCTTGAAAAAGTCCAACAAGATAAGCATATCAGCAGTGTCGATATTGGCATGGAGCTAGGCATTGACCACAAAACTGTTTTGAACCATTTACACAAAGCTGGTTACAAAAAAAAAGCTTGACGTATGGGTTCCTCATGAGTTGAGCGTGAAAAACATGATGGACCGAATTAACATCTGCGATGCGCTGCTGAAACGGAATGAAATCGAGCCGTTTGTGAAACGTTTAATAACCGGAGATGAAAAATGGATTACGTACGATAATCGGAAGCGTAAAAGATCGTGGATAAAGGATGGTGAGCCGTCACAAGCGTTCGCTAAGCCAACATTGACGCCAAAAAAAGTGATGCTGTGTGTATGGTGGGACTGGAGGGGAATCGTCCACTACGAGCTACTTCCAACTGGTCAGACGATTGATTCTCAACTCTACTGTGCACAACTAGAGAGATTACGCCAGGCGATTGAAAGAAAACGGCCCGAATTGATTAATAGGAAAGGTGTTGTCTTCCATCATGACAACGCCCGACCACACACTTCTTTGATGACCCGTCAAAAATTGAGAGAGTTTGGTTGGGAAGTTTTGATGCACCCACCTTACAGTCCGGATATAGCACCCTCTGACTATCATCTGCTTCGATCTCTGCAGAACTCTCTCAATGGAATTAAGTTGGTTTCAAAAGAAGCCTGTGAAAACTACTTGATTCAGTTTTTCGACCAGAAACCACAGAAGTTTTTCACCGATGGGATCATGGATCTACCAAAAAAATGGCGAAACATTGTCGATAATAATGGAGCATATTCGGTTTAAATGAATTCGTCCACGCGCCATGCGGGGACCAGTTGAATTTTACTGAAAAAACGCCACGAACTTTTTCCCAGACCCAATAGTTAAAGGATCCCAAAGTCCAGACAACCTGTGGATGCTCGAACTGAAGACATGTGTGAAATGTCGAAAATTTGGTCAGCAAAGTGACGTTTAAAAATCTCGTGTCTATTATTGCAAATAAAATTTGAATATCCGAAACAATTGTTCTGAAAATTTTGTAAGACAATTTAGATATGAAGAAGGTGAATGCACAGTAAATTCCCAGATTGATTACATCTGAGAAAGAAACCGCTGAGAAAAGAAATCTCGCAAAAGAATTTACTTATATTGGAGAAGAATAGAAATCTTTCTTAAATTATCGCTGGAAGTGAGACTTGAGTCCATTTCTAGAACTCCCCCTTTAAACAGAAATCACCAAAGAAAGCCAACATACAATTTGCTGAGCAAAAGCTGATTGCAGCATAATTCTATACCTAAATACCACTACAAAGAAACTTTTAGTAATCGAATTCATAAGCCAAACAAAGTCACAAAGAAACAGTTTTCATTCCATCTGTTTGATGATATTATCCAGAATTGTTGAAGAAATTTTTTTCTAAAAGTATGAGGCAATCGGAGGAATATGGAATAAGTATTCAAGTTAAAAAAGAATTCAATTGGAAAAATGAAGAGCTATTACTGTAATGCCTTGATAAAGTTCCATAAATTGTCACGGCCGGTATTACGTGTAGTACAATCTTCTTATGGGCCGTATTGTCATAGAATCCATTGATGTTTCGCTTTCCATACTTCCATATTCTTCAGAATCTACTGTCAAACTAATTCCTTCCGTTACCATTTCCCTTATAGCTATCATTTGTTCACCGGTGCGTGAGTTTATAGCCCTTTTCAGCGTTAAATTTTGGATGCTTTTCTATCTAAAGTAGTAGCTAATACTTCTGTTCCTTCAAATTTTACCATTTTTTCATTGTTGTAAACATGTTCTTTTCTTCTTTACAATCGCTGATTGACCAATTCTTTTTCTTTGTGTGTTGCTATGTTCCTTAATTCTTTGCTCAATTAATCTTCCTATTTATCTAACGTAGCCCTTCCCGCAATCGCATCTGTATACTTCTTCTCCTTTTGATCGGGATGATTTTTTCTTGATTACAGAAAAAAAATGATGTTGAATGGAGGTTGCAGTACTAAAACATACTTTTACATTCTTCTTAGTCAATATTCTGCCAACTTTTTTAATAATGTCAAAAATGTAATATAGACGAATAAATCATTTAGCTGGTTCCATTTCTCTTGGTGGTGTTCCCGTTCTGGGTTTCGTTAAAGCTCTTGCAATAACTTTTCTTCATAGCTAGGTAACTTAATACCTTAGTAAATTATTAGTGATCCGAGAGCAGATAGATTCTATAAATATATCTTAGTAAATTATTAGTTTTCCAAAGAGCAGATAGCTTCTGTACCTGTAAGTAATCACCGTCATACCACGGATTAAAACAAGTACCTAGCTACCACTGTAATTGTCATTTTAGAACCTTTTCGGTACTTATACAAAAATACTGCTTCAAAACGTTTTACATACGCTACACTCATTCCAACAAGTACTAACGGATAACTCAAATAAAACTAAGTAAGCATATGAAAGGGAAAACATGTCTACTTACTTTCTCAGTTCCACTCTCCCATGGAGTTTCCCTTCATAGGATATTGACCTGCGTTTCTTACGATACAGGCTGTATATAAATACAATGCAATGTTTGAAGGAAACGTGAGTAGTTTTATAATAAAGAAAAATGTGAAACATCTTATAAGGAGACTCCTATTATCTTATCCTAACGTTTTGAATGGTTTGCTACGTTAGTCATCCTCTGATTTTTAACATCATTTTGATTTATACGATTTGTATTATATTTTGTAAAGCGATGCGCGCCTGAAAATTAGATTAATTTTAGTTTCATAAACTTTGAGGGTTTTATATCATCTCTTTAAGACAACTAATGAATATGATTGAATACTGAATGCTTTCTTCAGTTCATATAAATATTCCTCCCGTCTACATTGACACTAGAAGTTGAAAAATTACTCTTCGAAAGCGCTTGTTATTAAATATCGTGATTTTTCATATTATCCCCCCTTTTTAAATTCGCAAATGATTAAATAGAAATGTCACAACGACGTTTTTAGTATTTAATAGTGAATTACGTACTAATTAATTTAACATTAAACGAACATTCTCCGTAACTGTTCCTTTTTTTTTATAAAAATTTAGAAGAAATTTCTCAATGACTAACTAGTTCTTTTCCCCATTTTTCCCATATTTTTAGGTCACAATGTTACGTCCTGAATATCGGAAAAGTTATCAATATAAAGATGAATATTGACGGAAAAGTTTAAAAGTGATTACTTATTGCTTCTTTTGTGAGCATTTAAAGTTTCCTCGCTCGAATCAAACGTATTTTTGATGTATCATTCCACATCCAATGGATGGGGTTGGGATATACATCAAGTCTCGTACACCTAAAATTAAATTTTATATAAGACCGCAGGGGAATTTACGCTTTCTTATCGAAAAATTTTGTTCATTAATTCTACTGGAAAATTAATTTTGCAGGAGCCAAGGGATACCACTTATTTCGAACAAACTGAAATATGTACAGCCCGTATAATAAGAAACACAAACTAATATTTCTATCAAAAAAAGGCTAATAGAAAAGAAATAGATGTATTGTTGCAGAGTACATCTTATATGCTAATATTTATCATAGCGTCCACGTTCCATAATGTTTTAGAATAGCCACACATATCTTCTTTATATCGCGAAATAATTGCGGAATTTTGTATACAACTTTCCTGCGTAGTTTCTGCTTCATAAAGGTTCAAATATTTTTAATTGGGTTAACGCCTAAGGACTGCGAAAACTAATCCAATAAACTTCCGATGTCCTTGATCGATGTCTTTTTGTAGGATCCAATCTACGGACCGTTGTCTTTTATCCACACTTTTACAGATCTGAAAAGTCCTTTTTGGACAATTTTATCATTCGGTTTACTTTCAAAATACCAAAACCCCACCTGTTAAAGCAACTACAAACAAGGATCTTCACAAAGTGTTTTATAGTACGCTGTATAATACGTTCTTTGTCTATTAACCATGGCTTCCTTGCAGTGAGTGACCAAGCCCTAAAAGATTAACCGTAAATACAACGTCGGATCAATTGCTGCTGGATTTTCTTATGACCAGATCACACAAGCATGTCGATGTTTATCAGACAGCAACGATTTAATAATTGTGATAAGTTATCCTGTTCTTGTAATGTACATTATGCTTCTAATTATCATTAAAGTGTTAATTGCAACCTTATCTTGCTCCATTATTGTAGTGCGGCTTTTCCCGCGTCCTAAAAAATCATCTACACTTTGGGTTTGTTACTCATCATCTGATGAAGTTTTCCAACTTGTAGTTAGTACCTAGCTGACGCTCGTCATTTTAGAACCTTTACGGTGCTCACAGATAAATACTGCTTCAAGAAGTTTTACATACGTTGCACCATTTCAACAAACACTGTTACCTGTGTGACCTACAACGGTTAACTGAGCTATAACTAGTATTAAAAGGAAAATATTTCTACCTACTCTCTCAGTTCCACCCTCCCATGAACTTTCCCTTCATGGGATATTAACATCCATTTTTTTATGATACAGGCTGTATATACAAGTTTTTTTATAAAACTACTTACGTTTTAAGAAAACGTACATAAGTAGATTTGGTATGTAGACTTCCGCGGTCGTGATCCATGCTCTCTGCTTCTGGGTTTCCGGGCTGGAACCGCGACACTAGTATATCTGCCGACGTTTCGTACCCATTTGTATGGAACAGTAGTAGTTCAGCCCTGAAGATGACCCATATAAATGGGTACGAAACGCCGGCTGATATACTAGTGACGCGCTTCCAGCCCGGAAACCCAAAAGAGATACCTCGTACATAAGTAGTTTTATAATAAAAATTTGAAATACTTTGTAAGGAGCCTTTTATTATCTAACCTAACCTTTCAACACCTTAGAATTATAATAATTTTGTTTCTGGATCCCAGCGATGTACCCAAATCTCAACGCCTGTCACTACCTTAGAGAAAAAGTCAACGTTTGCATTCAAAAAAACCAAATTCTTTTAAGAATATATTCGCCTAAGCAATTGTTGGAGAAAATTCATTTCGCCGAAACTTTACTTGTGCCTAGTTTATCATGTGGAGTTGTAGAAACGCCTAGTTCAAATATATTTAGTGTTTAGTGTTTTAACTTCTTTACAAACATCTGGATTGGTTTCATACGAAGGCCTTCCACTTTTTGGGTCATCTTCAATGGAGTCACGACCCCACCGAAACTGTTTTAACAACTTTAATCACTTCAAAGTCTAACAGAGACTCGAACGTATATACTGCAATCATTCGTTCGTGAACAGTTTTAGGAGAATCACTTCCTCTATCAAAAAGTTTATGACATTGTCATATTATGATTTTACAAAACCTAGTTTTTATTACGAAACGCTATAAAGGAGGCTATAGACAGATAGTGTTATGAAAAGTTTCAGAAAGGCATTTAATAAAAAACTAAAATATGTATTTAGCTAATAATATCTAACTTAGTACCTAGGTGTACTATTTTTAAAATCAGGTATTTACCATGTACCGGGGACCTTTGCGAGTACCATGTCATGATCGTACCGGTGTTCAGTTGACAAGGATACATAGTTGAACGAACATCAAACCTCGCTCGGATAGTATTGACGATGATTGAACGCAACGAAAAAAAGAAACCATCAGTAACATTCGTCAAACATATGACAATGTATCTGTGAGAGATACACAAATTAAAGAGTGGTTTAGATGATTCAAAAGTGGTCGTACATCAGTTGAAAGTGACTCTCATTCTGGCACGTCCACAATGGCAGAAAATTCTGAAAATGCGCAACGAATTCGAGTTTTAATTAAACAAAATCATCGCTTGACTGCGGTATATAGAATACTTTGTAATTCCCAGAACTATAGTTTCAGAACTTGAATTGTTATTTAGGGAGGAATCGTGTGGCTGCGAAATTCATTCTACGGTTGGTGACAAAAAGCCAAAATAATTATCAAGTGAAACTTGCACAGGACAATTTGGAAATTATTAGACACACTCCGGAAATGTTTAGAAAGGTTATTACAGGAGACAAATGGGTTTATGGTTATGATCCTAAAGCAAAAACCCACTCTTCATAGTGGAAGACGCTCGACGAGTTACGACCCAAGAAACTACGCCAGAAGCGGAGCAACAAGGTGATGTTCACTGATTTCATCAGCCAGGAAGGTGTTCTTCATGGATACGCTCTAAAAAGGTCTAACGGTGAACAAAAAATATTACCAAAAAGCTTAGAAACAATTACATGACCCAGTAAAAAGGAAGCGGCCAGACTCGTGGAAAAGTGGCGAGTAGGTACTTCACTTCTTGACTTAGCTCCCTGTGGCTTCTGCCTGTTCCCAAACTTGAAATATCCCCTTAAAAGAAGCAGATTCGACGACGCGGGGAAGATAAAAAGGAACGCGACGAAGTAGCTATTAGCTACTTCGAAAGCTGAATTCAAGGCCTATTTCCAAAAGTGAGAGGGCTCCTAGAAGGAAGTTGTGGCTTCTCGTATTACATATCGATATACTTAAACAATATAGATTTCCAAAATTTATGAATTTTAAATCACAATTAAATATGTACAGGTAAAAGTCTAATTTAATAGCTATTCTAAAAGTAATTTTTTTTCTAAGCATTGTCATGAAATAGATATTTGCAGTAACAAATGTTTGTTTCCCAATAAAATCCCCGTTTTAAAACTAGCTCATCATACCTAAAAAATATACACACGATTCCAAATAACAACTCCCGAAAAGTAATATAGTGCACTTGAGATAACGTCAGAGTATTGCATTTAATAAAGTGCAACGCCGAGTTAAACGGTGTAGAAAATTCACCTATGACATCGGAGCGAGCCGAGCCAAGTATATTAACCCCCTATAAATAGACCCACTGCATGCGATGTAAAAATAACACGCAACATCCCAGCACCGTTTAAGCTTATATAGTCTTTCTCGGATAGCTGTACGTTTACTTGTTATATGTGTGCATTAAATGCCTACAGCCTACGCAGGTGCGATGGGATATGATGAGTCCGAATTCTAGTTGTACATATGTATGTACATACATTCATACATATCTAGAATGTCGGTGCCGTCAGGTAAAATTGTGTGTGCAATACTTTGTTTGGAAAAGAATGGGGGCAGAGTTGCCGTCCAAAATTTAATTAAAATGTACATGATATGGTAAAGAATTTCGTCGACATGGCAGGGGGGGGGGGGGTAGGAATATTGGATTTTATTTCGTTTTATTTCGATTGTGTTTTATCGTAAGCGAAATCATCGCGATTCATTGTTATTTCAATTAATTTTTTGCTTGAATTTGTTTCAGATATGTTTTGTATTTTATTAGAAGTAAAAGAATCTGCATATAGTACATTAGTAATTCATTCAAATTTGTTAATAATAATAATAATACTAGCTAACAGGGAGGTTTATATCAATTTAAAAAAGTTTTAATACATAGATATGTACTGAAAAGATTTTATATGTAACGTAACATTTAAGATAATAGGAGTATTACTAGTATAGTATAATACCGAATTTGTTTTTGTGCTTCATTTTTTGGCGTGAGTAGAAGAGAAAATTTGTTTTCAAACAGTAAAATGTTGTGCGTTGTAAATACTTGCAGTTATATTGACGTAGCTAACCTAGTTTCTTGGGTAGAAAACAATCTTCAAAATTTACAAATGACCTACTAAGTAAAAACAAAAAGTCCACTATGATAATGATTCTTAACTATTGTTATTTGGAGAACAGATTCCGCTTAAACACTTGATATGACAGGGGTATTCAAACTGTACCTAATTAATTTTTACGCTTCATTTTTGTATTAGTAGAAGACAGAATTTGTTTCGAGACCGTAAAATATTGTGCGTTGTAGACACTTGTACTTATATTGAGGCAGCTAAAACAGTTCCTTGGATAGGAAACAGTAGCCAAAATTTAAAAAAAAACGTACTGAGTAAAAACAAAAAATCTACTATGATAATAATCCCTAGTTAATGCTATTTGGAGTACGGATTCCGTGTAAAGACTTAAGATGATAGAGGTGTTTCAGTAGTAGAGAATTCATTTTTATGCTTCATTTTTGTCATGAATGGAAGACATTGACTTTTGAGGCAGTAAAATATCGTGTGTCGCAAATGTCTGCATTTATTTTGACGCAGCTAAAACAGTTCCCTGGTGAAAAGTCACCCAAATTTATGAAAGACCTACTGAGTAAAGACAATCTACTAGGATAATGGAGCGTTGTAAGCTTGTCAAGAGCAACAATGTGTAGATTCTGCTAATTTATTCTCTTACACGATAACGCTCGCCCACATACAATGAACAATACATTGGCTAAATTGGATCGGGAATCCCCCATTTAGTTTGGATTTTGCCCCGAGTGACTATCATCTCTGGGTCACCCAAAAATTCCTTGGGAAGCAAGCGATTTGTCTCTAATGAATGTGATACAAAATTGGCTACGTCGTCAACTGAAAGAAATTTTTTCGTCGGGAATACATAGGATACCAGGATTAAAGGACAAATGTGTTTTAAAGAAGAAGGGTTATTACTTAGAAAAAATATGTATATATAATATTAATTTGTAATTTGTATCGACCAGAAAAAAAATAAAATACAGGCCTTCGTATTAGAGAATTATCGTTCATTTCCTTGAAAAAAAGGAGCCAACTTTCCGAACAACCTATATAATTAAACGATTACAACTCAAGTGAGATCTATGCACTTATGCACACCCTTTCTACAATAAATTTTTAATTGTTTCATAGGGCTTATTAAAAGACACCATTCCACACATTCACAAACACCCACAAATTAAAATTCCTCGTCAAAAAGCGTTTCGAATCGACAACGCCCTACCCTCTAGTCCCAACAAAGAGTAAAAAATCACACACTCCTTATGATTAAATACGTTTATGCGCAGTAATCTTTCCGCTATCTGAAATATTTATACACGATTTCATCTTAAAATAACTAACATAACCCGAACGCGACTAGGCAAAGAGGAGGTACAACCGAAAGGGGGACGACTCAGGACGACCGAGGAGACTACACGGCGATGAGGAAAAGAAAAGCCTTCGCGTTAATATAGACGTGATCCCATCCGAGCAATTTATTTACCCAATTTTCTGACTAAATTTCAGTAGATCGTAAAAAATTGCCTTATAAGAAAAATGAAGGGAAGTTTATAACTTCGTCGCTCCCATGTTGCTAGCGAAGAGAACGGCGGTGCAAAAAAAAAACGAAAATAAGCTTCAACTTTTTGGAGTGCACGCGTTAAAGATTTTGAACAATGATAAATTAAATCGAGCCCTTGAGTGTGTTCATCTTCGACGTGAAGAACGAGGCAAAAAGAAAACACCGTATGAGATAGGTGATACGAGTTTCCATTTTTCAGAATAACTATTTATCTTAAAGTAAATTTAGCGAAAATATATCTGAAGTAAATTTAAATTATACGCGATATAATTATTCAAAAATGCAAATCAACGATTAACTGATTGATATACTTAAACTATCTAATCATTTTTTGATTTATTTGGCGATGATAAAACCGATCACTATCAGCATTTCATAAAGCAAACATAGAAAAATCATTCTCAAAAAATAAAATACTGGCATCACTAATCACGAATTCTTTGTAAATATTTCTAAAGGACGTTCCTAAGTGTTTAAAACCGTTTGATAAAACGTACTCGTGTATTATATTACGCATTAAAATATTTGTTAAATGAAATAGAAAAGAAACTAACATCGAAGTTCGAAATTTAATAATATTGAAATATAGTATATTAGGTTTCTTTATGGGACCTACATACATATATCACAATCGATAATTAAGTATATGTGACGTATTTCCATATTTTACTATTGATTGCTTGAAAAAGCGAACACAACGATGAATTAAAACCTTAAAATAACTCAATGTTGCAATTTTCTTTCTCTAAATACCTGAGAGCGTCTTTCTGGAAAGTTCTTTCATTATTAACAAATTTTGTAATTTGGAGTGTTTTTCCCATAGTTGACCCTGAAGAAGTGTTCAAAAGTAACGTAAAATATTGTTGGTAAAATAAAGAACTTGCCTAACTATATTTTGCTGTGCCCCATAACATGATTGCCACTGCTTAAAAATACTGTAACTGAGCTACAAGTATTTGCAGTTTTAGATAACCCTACTAATGTTGAAATTATACAAAGTTTCTGTATACCAGGTGTACCGAAAAGTCATTACCGGTTCTTCTAATAGATATCGCTAGGCTTCAAGCTTCAACGCCATACATGTTATATTTTGCGAAAGAAACACTGTCATAGACTTATACCTCTTTGAAAATGTCGAGTTTCGTCCCTGAAAAACTGCACTTGCGGCACGCATTACTTTTCTTATATAATCAAAAGAAAAAAAGCCGCTGAAATTCATCGTTTGCTGGCAGAAAGAAAAAGCATGCTCCAACCATATAAACATGTGAGGCGTGGTTTCAGCAATTGAAAAGTGGTGATTTCGACGTGTAAGACAAAGAACGATCTGGTAGACCGAAAAAGTTTGAAGATGCAAAACTGCAGGAGTTATTGGATGAAGACCCAACCCAAACTCAAAATCAATTAGAAGAAGCGTTAAATGTAGCCCAAGAAACGATTATCGATTGATTACGTGCAATGGAAAAATTCAAAAGATGGGAAAATGGGAGCCACATCAATTGAACGATAGGCAAATGGAAAATCGAAAAATCGTCTGTGAAACGCTGCTTCAAAGGCATGACCGGAAGTCGTTTATGCATCGCATAGTGACGGGTGATAACAAATGGATTTATTTCGAAAACCCTAAACGCAAAAAGTCATGTTTTACACCTGGCGAAGCCGCCCCATCAACTCCAAGACCAAATCATTTTAGTCACAAGACAATCCTCTAGGTTTAGTCGGACCAGAATGGCGTGGTATATTACAAACTATTGAAACCTGGGGAAACTGTAAATACTGATCGCTACCAACAACAAATTATCAATTTAAACCATGCATTGATAGAAAACTTCCAGAATGGACCCAAAGACACGGTAAAGTGATTTTACAGCATGATATGATCATACAGCAAAATCGGTCAAGGAAGCGTTGAAAGCACTTGGATGAAACATAATATCACACCCTCTCTCTCCAGATCTTGCCCCGACCGACTATCACCTTTTCGCATCACTTCGCCGACTTCGAAGAAGTTTGAAAATTGCTCGATGAATGATTTTATTCAAAGGACAAACACTTTTTTTAGGATAGTATCCATAAATTGCCTGGAAAATCGCCAAGATGTGTAGAATCAAATGGCCAATACCTTGAATAAATAAATTTTTCCATTTTCTTGAAAATTATGTATTTTTTACAAGAAAACCGGTAATGACTTTCCGGTAGTACATCTGGTACATTATCCAGCATTTCTTAGAACTGATGAGCTAGCTCTGCTAACAGTCTCAGGATCAGCACGAATGACCTCGGTGGCTAAGCAACTGCTGAACGTGTTCCGAACCACCGGTTCGTATAATTCTGATTAAGAAAATCTGTTACTTGTCTACCAATATGTGGAGTTGCGGCATTGTACTGTATCCACATTCACATCGTCTTACATTAAAAGGAATGTCATTCAGTAGTGTAGTAAGCTCATTTTCCAGGAAATTTA
Organism: Dermolepida albohirtum; assembly: GCA_031893035.1. Classification (NCBI taxonomy): domain Eukaryota; kingdom Metazoa; phylum Arthropoda; class Insecta; order Coleoptera; family Scarabaeidae; genus Dermolepida; species Dermolepida albohirtum. Next base: position 128,727 of record JAVIWB010005984.1, read on the forward strand.
TATAACGAACTGCCGTGAGACGTTATTGTATTATAAACGGACCAATGCGACGGTCGTCAATAATACCACACCAAACATTCACCGCAAATCTATCTTGAAAATGGGATACCCTAGTTTGCTGTGGATTTTCAAGTACCCAACAATGTGAATTCCTGGTGTTATTGATACCGTTTCTTGTGAAGGAGTCTTTATCATTAAATTATATTTTCCGATAAAGCCTTCCATTTTTCACTATCCAGCGACTAAATTCAAGTCTTGATGCGTAGTCGCCAAGTTTTAAAGCTTGCACAGAAGAAATGTGTACAAACAGAAATTGTGCACAGTTCTTCATACTTTCATGCGGCCTACGTTAAGTCTGTTAACTATTCTTCGAACACTAGTAAAAGGTTGAGCGTCAACCATATTAATTATTGCTTCTTCTTGAACAAGTCTCACTTTACGAGTAAGAAATCCCCGACGACATTCATCAAATCCCGCTCGTTCATTTCCACTACACAATCCATATACAAAGTGAGCAACGACGTATTCTACATCCGAAAAAGCTAAGATACTCTTAAGAGTATAATAATGTAACACGAAAGAATAAAAACTCTAAATGAACTTGCTTGTTATTTACGAAATATAGATGTAATATTGCGTATCTTTTGGAAAACCCTGTACATAGAACATTTTATAAAAAAAATTTTTAATGATTATATTTATAAATGTTTCAGATAACATTTTAATAAACAACAATTTGAGTAAAATTTAAATAAAAAAACCTACAAAAATTCCAATTAAGAAAGAACATTTTATGTTTAATATTAATCGAAATGTTTTTTAGCGCACAACAAGCACGTGCCAGGCTATTTTCGAATTCTCTTTTTCTTCTTTTCGAACAGTTTCCTTCACGATCGAGGAGGTGGATGGGATATTTTTAGAGAGGTGTTTCATCGGTCATGAGGCTCGCTGGTTCGTCATTCAAAAAATTCTTACGCATCGTGTGGGGTTCGAAATGAAAGAGAGATGCTCATTAATTCTACGATTTAGATTAATGCTTGTTATTACAGATACTACGCGAATATATAGCGTCTTGCATAATACAAAATTATGCCTTGTACATAAGTTTGATCTGGCGGATAATCTAAAATTACTTTTGGATTTAAAAACAAAATTTTGTATATTTTCGTACGTTAATTCTCTTTTTATTATTAAAGAAGTACTTTCTTAAAGTATGTTAAAATACACAATTTCAGCGTATTAAATTTGCATGTTATGTATATTGGTGAAACTGTACTGCCGGCTAAAATGTAATTTAAACTCAACAATAGTTACCTTACCGCTTAGTTAATTTTGAAATAATAATGTTATATATAACAATAGGGTTCGGTTATATACAGATATACAAAGTTATACATCATTATGTATACCTTCTATTAAAGTTGGATAACATGGGCATGGAAATTCTGCAGGAATAGTTAAACTATAACTTGGAATTACACTACACGCGTTTGCAATACATATTTGGTTATTGAATTGAGAACTTTTCTTTGCAGGAAAAGTAAAACGTAAATCTATTACTTAGCAACTATAATATAGGTTGAACTATTAAAAAAAAACATAACTACAGTTTTTAATGGTAGTCGTTTATATTTTAGGAATAGCAAACAAAAAAAAATTCGAAAATAGTTTTATTGCTTTTCAAAATATTCAAAAATCAATGCACTTTTGCATTCGCTTAAACCAATCTGAAAAGCATTGCTGCCACTGTGAAGGCGGTATCTCCAAAATATGAATTTTGAATGCCTCAACTGCCTCTTCCGACGTAGAAGACCGTTGACGAAGTTTATTCTTCACGTGTGGGAACAAAAAGAAATCACAGGGTACTAGATCAGAGCTGTACGGCGGATGGCTCATCAATTCAATGTTTCGCCCTATCAAATATTCAATTGTTTGAACCGACCTGTGAGAGCTCGTATTGTCATGGTAGAGAATGATCTGTCGTTTTCGGTTTGTTTTCATTATTTCTTCAAAAACCTTTGGCAAACAATTAGTTGTGTATCATTCGGAATTGACCGTTCTACAACTCTCTAAAGGCACGGTTGCAATATGACCGGTTTTTCCGAAAAAGCAGGCGACCATTTGTTTTGATGTGCTTCGTGCGCGAACTACTTTTGTTGATTTCGGCTCATCTTGGAATACCCACAAAATCGACGGCTGTTTACTATCAGGCTCAAACGTATAGATCCACGATTCATCATTTGTGACGACTTTATAAATGTTCTTTGAAACACCGTCATTGTATTTTTTGTGCATTTCTTGGGACCAATCGACGCGAGTCCTTTTTTGAGCGGTTGTCAAATTATGTGGTACCCAACGTGACCATAGCTTCTTAACGGCTACATGTTCATGTAGGATCTTATGCACGCTGGTGTTACTTATATCTGGAGATGCCTCGATCTCACGATATGTCACATGACTGTTTTGCATTATCAATTCAGACACTGCATTAATGTTTTCCACACAACAACATTTGTGGGACGACCTTCACGAAATTCATCGTCCAAAGAACGCCGTCCAAATTTGAATTCATTATACCAACGATATACTGTAGTTTTTGATGGTGCTTCATCACCATATAAAGAATTCAGCTCGTCGATGCATTCTTGTTGAGATAATCCACGCCGAAAGTTATGAAAAATAATTGCACGAAAATGTTTGCAAGTTAATTCCATTTTTTCGCTGATATAAAATTTTCAAGTTACTGCCAACAATAGAAACAGCCACTGTATAATAAAACTGTCAAGGTAAATATATTGTCAAAAATGACAAACTTCACGATGCAACACTAACGGTGTTACCACTTCCCGAAATATGAACGACTACCCTCGTATTTATCTCTTCGAAGCATAGTAGAATAAAAAGTGTCCCACTTTTTTGATGCGTAAATGTGACGTGGGATATTTTTTATACCACCTCGAAAAATTACAAGTATTTGAGAAAAAGATATGCTTTAGCAAATATTATTCATGAATCTATATGACACAGAGGGATTGTTTTAATTCTCACCCATTGTTAGTTAAAATAAATCAACTGTTAAATTATATGAAAATAAAATTTCTATGCAACATAGTCTTTTTTATTTTCTAAATATTTATAACCCGAAGTCAGGTTTTTTTTTTGGTTAATAATTATATATAAATATATAATTATGCGCTTTTCGATGAAAAATTAATGAAATTTATTATTTTCTTTCTGCTATGCCATCGTTGAAGATAGAGACAATTGTACTTAATCACTGAAGGTTAATATTGGGTCTGGGAAAAAGTTCGTGGCGTTTTTCCCGATAGATGGCATTGGTTGCCGATAACTAAAGAACAACAAGTCACAGCGACACCACCGACGGCTCGTTTTTTAGATGACCTTCCGAACGTTAGTTTGAGCGTAGAAACATTGTAATCGGTGCAGTGGTTGGAAAGTTATTCGCACTTGAAAATGGAGAAGAATAATGAGAAATTTCGCTATATTCTGCAATATTATTATGATAAGGGGAAGAACGCTGCGCAGGCTTGTGATAAAATTTGTGCTGTGTACGGTGAAGGTACTTTATCGAAATCTGTTGCGCGGAAATGGTTCGCTCGCTTTCGTTCTGGAAATTTCAATGTGAAAGATGAGTCACGCTCTGGTCGTCCAATCACTGAAAAATCTGATGAAATTCTTGAAAAAGTCCAACAAGATAATCATATCAGCAGTGTCGATATTGGCATGGAGCTAGGCATTGACCACAAAACTGTTTCGAACCATTTACACAAAGCTGGTTACAAAAAAAAGCTTGACGTATGGGTTCCTCATGAGTTGAGCGTGAAAAACATGATGGACCGAATTAACATCTGCGATGCGCTGCTGAAACGGAATGAAATCGAGCCGTTTCTGAAACGTTTAATAACCGGAGATGAAAAATGGATTACGTACGATAATCGGAAGCGTAAAAGATCGTGGATAAAGGATGGTGAGCCGTCACAAGCGTTCGCTAAGCCAACATTGACGCCAAAAAAAGTGATGCTGTGTGTATGGTGGGACTGGAGGGGAATCGTCCACTACGAGCTACTTCCAACTGGTCAGACGATTGATTCTCAACTCTACTGTGCACAACTAGAGAGATTACGCCAGGCGATTGAAAGAAAACGGCCCGAATTGATTAATAGGAAAGGTGTTGTCTTCCATCATGACAACGCCCGACCACACACTTCTTTGATGACCCGTCAAAAATTGAGTGAGTTTGGTTGGGAAGTTTTGATGCACCCACCTTACAGTCCGGATATAGCACCCTCTGACTATCATCTGTTTCGATCTCTGCAGAACTCTCTCAATGGAATTAAGTTGGTTTCAAAAGAAGCCTGTGAAAACTACTTGATTCAGTTTTTCGACCAGAAACCACAGAAGTTTTTCACCGATGGGATCATGGATCTACCAAAAAAATGGCGAAACATTGTCGATAATAATGGAGCATATTCGGTTTAAATGAATTCGTCCACGCGCCATGCGGGTACCAGTTGAATTTTACTGAAAAAACGCCACGAACTTTTTCCCAGACCCAATATATAACCCCTTTCCACATCAATTTTCGTGTTCACCTCTGAAAAATTACGGCAAAAATACCCGTACGAAAACAACATCCGCACACGATCTGTACCGTTGAAAGCCAAAACGCACACTGCTGATGATGACAACTTAGTTGTCGAAATGCATGTACAGAACACGAAAATTAATGCGGAAAGGGATTATATATCAACCTTCAGTGATTATGTTAATCAACCACAGGCTCCATCAAAATTTCCTTCAAGACTATTGTGCGTTTTATGTAATAATATGTTGAATGAAAAGTATCTGTAGGGAATAGTGCGAAGCACAATTATAGAAAAAAACTGACTTACCATCGAATGAGCAATTTCTATTCGATTTATGCATTATGTTATTTATTTTGTGTAATCTACCGTTTACTTTATTAAAGAACGAATCATCTTACTCATTCTGGAATAAATACGCGAAGTGTATATTACCTTGTTAAAAAAGCTTACAAAATTATATACCATCTGCCGGCGAGCGTATTGAAAATAGAATTAAATCAGAATTGTGATTATGTATGGACAAAACAATAAATTGTTGTTAATGTTATTATACGAGTAATTGAACCGTATCAACCGTCATCTTCAATCTTACTAGCTCCTATAAGAGTGCGACAAGGCTGGGTAAGTAATATCAAAGGTGGTGTTAAGGATAGTGTTAATTTGAAAAATTTCAAGAAGTCAACTTTTAATTTTAATTTCTATAAACCGGTCTCTTAACGAAGACTGTGGTAACTTCTTACATGTTACGTGTAAAATCCATGCTTTATATCTTGTGGCAGAAACTATTCGTAGACGTTATCAAGAAGTAGATACATTAATTGCAAGTAAAAAGGCAATATTTTGAAAGTCCTCCAAAGATAATTGCGAATTTCATATATTGTGCACATTCCTAAGCCACCACAACCGATTCATGATTTCAGGCACCGTTTTACTATCATAATATTTTGAAGATGTAAATAAGATGGTTTTGAATTCGAATTGAAAGACACTACGGCTACCAAGAAAAACCAGATACAATTTCAGGATGTAAAGATTAAAATAGATTTCCAAACTCGGACAACAATTACTGCGCACTAGTGAAAAAAATAGAAAAATTATAAAATCCTCTGTTGTCGTTGGTAAAAACCAGTACAAATAGAGAACGTTGAGCACGCACAGCTATGCGCTGTAGAAAACGCAAAAACCTATTATGTTTTAGAAGAGTTTGAAAATGTTTTAGATTCGGATTTTATCAAATTAACACAAATTCGTCAAATTGTCTCTGCAGATGCGTTATTAGTTTGCAAATACAATATTACATTAGTATCATAGTTGTAGAACGATCGTTTTCTGTATATAAGGACATTTTTCTTTACGGCAGACTCGGTTTGCAACTGTGGGAATATATCTTATGCTTCAAATATTTAATAGATACTGTACAGTTAGTGACTTCACACAGAAGACGCTAAAACGGTGTTTTATAAACTACTACTTACTATTTATTCTAAATTATGTTCCTACTGGATTCGAAACATGAAGTAGGTTCGAAGTCAGATTTAAATCCGGTAATTTGTAATAATTTATTTTTTCATAGAAACATTTTGAATATTCAAAGAAAATATGTTTACTTAAACCCTTTCATTTCCTTGTCCTTACAAGCACGTAAATAACTAATGTACACGTATTAAACAAAGTGAATATATAAGGTCATTTAAAAACAAGTTCCCAATTTTTAAATGTCTCTAGCGCGACAACACTTCACTATGCTCTAATTGTAAGGAACTATCTGAAAGGAATCTTCACGGACTGAACGAAGAGGTACTATTGAGTGACCTTACCATAGAGTTTTAGATTTCTTTTTATGAGGTTATCTTAATGGTACAAAGTCAGCGAATATTGATGATCTCAAAGACAAAATACGTACAGAAATAGAAAATATTGTATTTCAGTTCAAGATTTAGATGAAACCATAGCCTTTTACCACAGATTAAAAATTATTATTTTGTTATTTAAATATAATAATCAAGTAAAATTAACAAAATGTATAAAAAAAACAGGATAATCCATTTAACAAGACTCACCAATTAATCACTATAAATACATGAATCAATTTGTACATTCAAATGTTTACTTAAGACGTTAAATTCATTGCTATCCAGACTATGTGTAAACTGCACTGTAGAGCAGCAGAAATCAACAACTAAATAACCGTATTATTGTGTTAATTCAGGGAATTAGGCGCTTCAAAGTAAACAGATTAATCATCTACTAGCTAAATAGGCTTTGTTTATATTTATTCAAACTTTTATATGATATTTCTTCGAAAGTTTATCATAAGAATATTCCTCGAATTTCTAATATTGAAGAAAATAAATAAAATCACTGAACATTTTCTATTTAGTTATTCTAAATCTTCTAAGCAATTACACATGCTGTATTTCAAAAAGAATTTCATTCCAGAATGACGTACCACGTATTTTATAACAAATACTCCACGCGCCACGGAAAAAACAACATAAACATGAGCGAACAATTTTCAAATGAATCATATAGATTTAAGTCTGCACTAAAACTTACTGTGCCACTGTAAAAATACGTGTGCATGAAAAATCCTCGAATGGCTCCTCAAACCCATGTTGGAAAATGCGAACTAACAAAGAAGAGCACGATTGAATAACGACATTAATGCCACAGAACCGATACTGATGTTCACCATTTTATTCACACATTTTTGTTCGAGAATACATTGTTTTAAGGTCACATGAAATAAGTGGGACGACTGTCTATATAAACTAACGTACAGAATCAATTAACACTAGCTTTGGTAAGATGAGAACACGCTCCAGTGGCGTAACGAGGCGGGAAAATATTGTTAATAAAATTTCACTAAAATCATGCCCATTTACTCTGAATAATTATATTGTCATTGATTGTTTTGATGAAATTAAAATAAAATAAGCAACTATTAACAATAAATTAATTTAATTTAATTAATGGCAAATTTTATAAGTTAGAAACAGTAACACTCCAACATTTCGAAACTTTTTACCCCTCCGGAATATTTCTGACTGGTTTGAATATATTTTGGCCTCCTGAACCCAGTGCTGTCCTCAGAATTTCGATACCAGCCGTCCTTGGTGAGGCATGCGAAAATATTCCGATATTAAGCAAAAATTCAATAAAAAAACGCCATTTATTTCCAATTTATACCTTCAAACAATTTGAAACTGTTTATACATTTTATTAACAGGAAGTTCAAGAAACAATATCTACATTTTAAACTAATTTTGCAAATATTTACTTCGTTGTTATCTATCTTTCATAAGAACCACCGGTGGTATCCCAACAATAGCCACCCAATATAAAGGCTTTTCCAATAAAGACTTGACAACTTTTTTTCAGAATAAAATGCAGACCATTTGAGATATTTCAAAAACTTTATTATCGGGTTGAAGTACAATCAAAACATTTATGAATGGAACTCGACTTCGTTCATATGACCACCGCGGGCACGTTTGCAGCGGTCGATTCGTTGGACCCAATTTTCGATGACTCGGCCACACAGTTCGGCCGAAACGGCTGCTATTTCGCGTTCAATGTTGGCTCTGAGCTCTTCCAACGTTGTCGGCTTGTTGGCATAGACCAATGACTTGATGTAGTCCCAAAGAAAAAAGTCTAGAGGCGTTAAATCGCACGAACGAGGCGGCCAATCGACTGGTCCATTTCTTGAGATAAGACGCTCATCAAACTTACTTTTCAATAAATCAATTGTAACGTGTGCTGTGTGGCTTGTGGCACCGTCCTGCTGAAACCACATGTTGTCCAAGTCCATATCTTCCAATTCGGGCCAAAAATAATCGGTAATCATGGCGCGATAACGATTACCATTCACAGTAACGTGACAATCATTATCGTCGACGAAAAAATATGGCCCTATGACGCCGCCGACATGCAAACCGCACCAAACAGTTATTTTTTGTGGATGAAGTGGTGTTTCATGAAGCACGTGTGGATTTTCGCCCGACCAATATCGCATATTTTGCTTATTGACGAACCCATTGAGCCAAAAATGAGCTTCGTCACTGAAAATGATTTTGCGATGAAATTGACCATCTTGGCGCATCTTTTCCAGAGCCCAATCGGAGAACATACGTCGCTTCAAATGGTCCATCGGCTTCAATTCTTGAGTCAGCTTGATCTTGTATGGGTGTAAACCAAGATCCTTACGCAAAATTCGCCATAAAGTGGTCTGGGTGATGCCCAACTCTGGAGAACGCCGTGGAATTGACTGATTTGGATCATTTGCTACGGACGTTTCAACGGCAGCGATATTTTCGACACTTCGACTAACCCGTTGTCTCACTGGCACGGCAACATCACACAACGAATATGTAGACTCAAATTTTTGCACTAAACTTGTTACTGCCTGTCTACTAGGGCGAGAATTACGACCGAAAATCGGAGTTAACGCTCTTAAAGTAGCGGTCATGATGAAAATGTTAAGTTTACTGAATAAATTGACAGTGACAGTTCGATGATTAGTGAAAGGGTGCGTTCACAAATTGAATTAAAAGTTGTCAAGTCCCTATTGAAAACCCTTTACTTGGGCTCCATTTTCCGGTACACCTTTTCTCGATCAATACAATATCTTGTTAAAGTCTTTCTCCGTACTTATCTGATATTACTGCTAAATTTTCAGAAAAGAAATTGAAATGAAAATGGAGTTTTAACGACATGTTGAATCCCAAAATATAGTAGCCCAAGAATAATTCTTCTAGATGTTCCTGCTAGTTCTTTGATATATTGTCCCCAATAAAATATTTGCAAACGTTTTCAAATGCCTCATAAACTCGTCTTTTATTATGATCTAAAGTTCTCCTAAAATTGGTATTTGAAACAGTTATCTACTTTGCGATCCAGTAAAAATTCTCTTTCTAATCTTTACTTCACATATGGAAGCAAAATAAGCAGCGAAACAGAAGAGTAGAGTGTTTCGCGGTTTGTTGTGTGTAGCTTTACTGGCAGCCCTTGTTCAACATTACGTTTACTTTTTACTGCAGATAACAACTTTTTCGAAATGCGTACCTAGGGTAAAAATATTAGTGTGATAAGGGATTTTTATTGCTTATTTGAGTAAAAAAGTCAGGGCGAATTAATAGAGTAATTTCCATTAGAAATACCATTGGTTGTAACGTTAATTGTACGCTTAATGAATCAAGTAAACAATTGATATAGTTTGGTTTAATTGTCATTAAATCAACTTTTAATTTTTTTTAAACATATTTTAGTCTTTCAATGCCTTTATCTACTAAATAAAGTAAATAATAGACAAAGTATTACTTTGTACCAAAACACAGTTTTTGACCCTGTTTAGAATGCACAGCCCTGTAATAAACGTAGCCAATGCTTCTTTCTGAAAATGGCATATAAAGAAAATCGCTTGTATACCTCACAGCATGCAATGGCGTGCTTAGAGATGCGCATGTACCAATGTGTCTCAACTAACACAGGCTATAATTCGCAATTACCCAAAGACAGGCAGATGCGACACACTCCGTGATTATTACAACTGATGACAATCGTGTACTTGCCTCTATACCGTTGTATAGTAGTAAATCAAAAACTATTCATGTCTAACGCATAACAATCGGTGACGGAGTCAGGCCTGTCTCTGCGTGTTGCTCTGATCGTGCTATGGCTCGTTATGAACGTGTTAAAATAATTAATATATACAGGGATGATAAAAAAATATATGGTAATTACTTTGCTTTGTTATATCCAACAATAAGAGTAGCTCAAATCTTTTTTTAGTTAAATATTACTAATTCTTAATTATTTTTTGTTACTGCTTTTATATTCCCCGCCAGAGAAAGCGCCATAGATTTTCTAAATAGATACCAACTCTACTCGCTATGGATACGAATAGCCAAAAACAAAAACGTTTGTGTTACTTGACAGCCTATTCTTTTAACAATTTCCAGTTGTAATTTCGTTTGATTAAAATTTTCATTGACGTAAATATAATCAAAATCTCCGAACTTGAATAGCAAGCTCTGGTGACAACGGTCTTTTATTAGCTTCATTTAGTTACTGGTTTCACGAATCTGGCCTACAGCCAAAGTATACATTAGACGTTTAACCAAGCACGATCTGCTGTAGTTGTTTGTGATGAAAACATTATTGCTGCAGCTATTTATTATAAAAGAAATCGACATCACCCAGAGAATGATTTAAGAATAATTAGGCATTTGACGATCTGCAGTAGATATTGTTTTTCATAAACATGTGTAAGGAATTGGAAGTCGATGAATTAAACATTTGTTAAATCAAGTACAAAAATAAGCATACATGTAAACTGGTATAGGTTTATGTTAAAAAAGTCTCGATAGAGGCTCTTCAATATCATTTCGGATGATGAATATTTGTTATAAAGGTGTTTCAAATTTCGCGGTTTTTTTAAAGAATAAATAAAACACATAATTTGCATTCACTTTTGAAAACTTTTTATTGGTAATTGAAGTATCAGTTATGACATGTATATGCGAAAAATAATATCTGCCAAATGGCCTCCTCCAAATGGCTCCACAGACGTCCACTCTTTTGTTAAAATTTTCAATGACATTTTAACATAATTGAGGCTCTATCTCACCAATGACACGAATAATTTCATCTTTCAAAGCAGGAATTGGTTGTGGATTGTTTTTATAAGCCTGGCTTTTCACATAACCCCGAAGAAAATAGTCTAACGGTGTCAAATTACATAATCTTGGTGGCCAATTAACATCACCGTTTCTTGAGATTACACGTCCAGGAAATTATTCTCTCAATAAATCAATTGATTCGTGTGCAACGTGAGGTGTAGCGCCATCCTGTTAAAACCGCATATCCTCTAGATCAATATTCATTAATTCAGTCCACAAAAATTCGATTATCATGTGACAATATCGATCACCATTGGCAGTTACAGCTTCACCAGCAGCATTTTCAAAGAAGTAAGGTCCAATTACACCGCCTGACCATAATGCACCCCAAACAGTAACTCTTTTAGGATGCATAAGTTTCTTTTGAATAATTCGTGGACTTTCCTCACCCTAGATACAGGCAATTTTGTTTATTAACATAGCCACCAATTTCAAAATGTTCCTCATCGGAAAACATTATATTTTGAGACAAATCAGCTGGTTGTTCATTGATGAAATTGACAAATGAACGATGTTTGAAATGATCTAATAGCTTCAGTTCTTGTGTTATTTGAGCCTTATATGCCTTCAGAACTAAATCATTGTGTAAAATACGCCATGTTGGTGATCCACTAAGTCCAAGTTGTTGTGAACGTCGTCTAATGGACATTTCAGGATCTTCAGCAACACTTTCACGAACCAAACCAATATTTTCTTGTGAACGACTACTACGACTGTATTTTTCACTTTTTCGATCTTCCATGGAACCCGTATCTTAAAATTTCTTAATAATTCGACCAATAGTACTTTCAGATTGACGATTATGTAAACCATAAAATTCACGTAATTTTCTTAAAACTCTTTTCACAGAACACTGATTTTCATAAAATAATTCAACAATGTGATCGCGTTGTTGTACCGTGTGCGTAGCCATTTTTATAAAAGTCATACATCACACTTTCTAAATGTCCACGTACCCAGACAAATTCAGTGCGCTGTCTGTAGTTTATTTATTCTTAAAAAAAAACGCGCAATTTGAAACACCCTTTACAATTAGGGCTTCGAAAAAAAGAGCAACTAACTGGTTGGATATTTAAAATTGAATAACGGACAACGAAAATTATCCACGGTAAATGTCAACAAAAGGAATAATTGTTGTTTTATTCAGGTACAGTGGCCAAGTTGCAATAATTTCTCTTGAATATCATTTGCTTTTCTCAAATTGTTTAAGAATTGTATAGTGATCTGTAAAATCTGGTCAGGAGTATACGAAAATAAACTAAACAATGTTACAATAAAGTTAAGCACTTGGTATAGTTTCAAAAACTTCTCTATGTATATTTCGTCTTGTAGTACCGTCAGGATTGTATAAAACTAAAAAGAAAACAATGTTACAATGGGTCGACATCTGTTACAAATAGCATTCTACACAAATACTTAGAACCGATGGATATGAAGAAATACATTCCGGGTAAACCGGGAAAATAGAGCTGTAATAACTTACTTATGACCTTAAGTAAGGCTCGACTATTATTTATGGTTTTCTATTTCATATGTCATTGTAGTGTGTTGAGTTTATAGCCTTGCTTTCCTAAATTTTTTTATTGTCCATGCTTTTGATTAAGTGATTTATTTAGAAATTTTTCATATAGAGAACAAATATTACTAACTCAATATACTAGAATCACATTATATTAAAAAGGAAACCGCAAGTAATACTCAAGCCTTGGGTTTTGGAATTTTAGAGGATGAGGAGAAAGCGAGACTATACGTCCTCTGTAGCTCTTGAGCATCATTCGGTCAATTTTTTAGTGAATGCCGGAATGTCCATAAGAGACGTCCCAAAGCTGGTTACGCCTTAATTTTCCCAGCTTGAATTCCCTTACGGACGATAACGATGTGCACTGGTATACGAAATCCTCAACCAATTCTTCTCCTATTCACATCTTCTCCATAGAGTTGTTACAGTACATTCCATGAGATTCAGATGTTTTCTTATCTAACAATGTCCAATTAGAATACTTATTGTTAAGCGTAGATTCCTTCTGCTTAACCTCAGGTACTGGGTTGTCGTACTTGCGTTTATATAGTTAAAAGTTGCCCTCGCAGTCCGACATATTGATTTTATTCCATCTATTAATGAATAGTTAGGACTTACTTAGTGACCAAATTGTCCTGGTCACAACACCGTTAACTAAGCTATTGACAATGTGTCCTTCAATCTCCGTTAGTTCTAAGTATTTTTGTAGAAAACTATTTGTAATAGATGCACATAATTCCATTGTGACATTGTATAGTTTTACTTTTTTAAATCATGACGATGCCGCAAGGCGAAATGTACATAAAGAAGTGTATATAAGAATTATATTTTGTGCAAAAATACATAAGTCTTTAAATTTTAATTATATTTATTAGCTAAAATGATTCATCAAGAGTAGACAGTATATACATATGTATCTATTTAAATGTAGTTATCAATTTGAATAAATGTAGCAAAACCTATAGAAGATGCATTGTAAATTGCACTCCATACATAAGCGAAATCAATTGATGTTATTCCACGCCGTGAAGATTAACTGATATTTAACAGAAAGGCGGGACGTAACAGAACAAATACAAGTCACATGAAACGCACAGACAATCCAAATCATCGAACATATGTGTAACATAAGTGGGAGAGTCCCCGATCGTGACGACGGTGCTTATTATGAAAATTATTCGTCATGACTGTGTCTGTGAATTATGTATCTCGATCTGTCTCCTCTGGTGTTTCTCGGCACAGCCTTTTTTTTGCCGAACAATCCCCCCTCCCCCCGCGCCCATCATATTTTTTCCGAGCGACAGTGGCGCCTGTTTTCGAATTTAATCAATCAAGCGAGGGCGCGAAAAGCGAAATATCGAAATATTTTCCGATATTTCGCGACTACAAACATCAACAAAATGTCATACTGGCTATATATTTCACAAACGGTGCAAATTTATATGGCAAATGTTTCTCGTGCTGTTAAAACGCTTCGATTGTAGTAAATATTCGAATAGGGGAATGGGAATTGTTGTCTATTTGTAGTTGACAAAGTAAAAAGCAATGTACACATGTCGCTTGCAAAAAAACTGAATTGTGTCTAAAATTTAAAAAAAAGCATAATAAATTTAGTTTTGATTTATTTATGACAAAAAAAAACGTACTGACACGTAATAATCTTAATAACTGTTAATATTAAATATCTCTTCAAACATAAGTTTAACATTACAAACAACCTAAATCCAACACGTGAACCAAATTATAAACACCGCTGCGACGTAGAACAAGAAAAGAGGTTTATGGGATTCTATCTATCTCTAGCGTTGCAATAATGAAAACAAATTGTAATAGATTCAAAAATCCAGGGCATGTGAAAAGCTGAAAGAAAAATATTAGATAAAAGAAAAAATTAAATGAAAAGAAATCTTAAAGATTTGAGTATAGAAAAATGTGTGGTCTATAAAGAATATAATTAATTGCAACTTCTGTAATAATATGTGTAATTAAAATATATATACAACCATGCTCAGATGTATTAGACACCCCAGGTAAAAACCCTTATTCTCGGTATTATCCAAGTCTGACTGAAATTAACCGTAAAAATAGTTAATGGTATTTACAGAAATGCGTTTTTGAATACCCTAGTTAATCCCCTATTGAAAAGAATAGATGAAAAGGGGAAACTGTGGATTTTAGAAATTTAGTGTCATTCTAGCAGTGTGTGAGCAACGTGCGTTTGTGAGTTTGTGGTAGAGATCAATTAGATTATCCTATTTTTTCACGTTGTGTCAGTTATTTGTTGAAGAAAAATGCCTAAAACACGCGAGTTGTCGGTAGGGAAACGCGCCCAAATAGTGCTACTGCATTCCCAGAAGTTATCAATAGCTGCAATTGCAAAAAAAAAATGTTCGCGATGTGCAGTCCGTACAACCATTAGTCGCTATCAGGAGAGTGGGTCGTTTGTTAACAGACCAAAAAGTGGCAGAAAACCCTGTGCCTCGATTAGAGAAGAGAGAATTTTACAAAGACTAGCTCTCAGTGAGAGGAAAAAATCGTCGAACAGCTCGCCAGTGAGCTGAAATTGCGTTATCGCGTAACAGTTTCTACGCAAACAGTGAGAAGGCGTCTCCAGCGTGCTGGTTTACGAGGGTGTAAAGTGCGACGTAAACCGCTTTTGACTGACGCTCATAAAAAGAAGCGGTATTTATGGGCCAAACAACATGAAAATTGGACAATTGAGAAATGGTCGAAGATTCTTTGATCTGATGAATCGAATATCGAGGTATGTAAGTACATCTTCATGACTAATATTCTTATCGTTGTATGCAATTCAGTCTACATGTAACATTAAACAAAATTAATCCTGTCTAAATGCTAACTTTCTTCTTTTGCCTGGCAGCTTTGGGGACTACCTGGGACGCTATACATTCGGCGTAGGCAAGGGGAAGCTTATGAACCACAATGTATCATTCCAACAGTAAAATTTGGAGGTGGTAGTATCATGGTTTGGGGTTGTATGTCTGCATACGGTATTGGAGTGTACCTGTGCGATGGACAGATGAATAGACAACGCTATTTAGCCATGTTGGAGGAAGTATTAGAACCGTCTGTGCTAAAACTATTCGACCAGGATATTCCACAATACATTTTTCAGCAAGATAATGCGCCCTGCCACAAATCGGGAGCTGTAATGCGTTGGTTCGAGGAAAACACAGTGGAGGTATTGGATTGACCGCCACAAAGTCCCGATTTGTTGCCCATTGAAAATTTGTGGCGTATCTTAAAAACTAAGATCACGGAACATAAATACCTGTCAAAAGCAGAATTATCAACAAAAATTCGCGAAATATGGGCTGCAATACCACCGGCAGAGTGTTACAATTTAGTAGCAAGTATGCCTCGACGAGTGCGAGCTGTCATTAAGGCCAAGGGCGGATATATATGTATGTATGTATGTATGTATGTACATAAATTTGTAAGGTGTCTAATACATTTGAGCATGCTTGTATATTAGGTAGAGTTTGTTGTATATCGCGAATGCGATACAAATTAAACCTCATAAATGCTGCATATACGAGCTGGTAATGAAAATATCAACTGGAGACCGCGAACTGTGTGCTGTGTCTCGGTTACGGGTACTAAAGATCTGAGAGTGATTTCCTAAAAAGTCGAACTTGTAAAAGAATCGGCGGGACGAAGGGCGAGTGCAGTGGTCAATTAAAGATTAACCAATGGCAAAACGGAAAAGGTACGCCAAAATTAATTAGAGGCGCTGTATAGTGAAGGGGATTGTGACAATATTAAAAATTATATCATTTAAAGCTTAGTCGAGAGAAATACTTTAAAATGATATGTAGCACGACTTGCTCAATGTAATCGTGTAATCGTTATACAATGAAAACAAATAATGGGTAAGCAGAACGTTGGTTTCCTATCAGATATATATTAGACAAATACTAAATGATATCTGCGAAAGGAGTAAAAGTTTGTATGTAATCGTATTTATAAATTAGATGTCATTAAAACTGAATTAAATGTAATATGACATGAATGCAAAATACATTAGTTGTCGGTAAAGGTTTCTTGAAAAAAGAGCCCTTATTTAATAGTCCACAGACCAAGAAATTTAAAATTGACTTGTATTTAATAAAAAGACAATTTAAAAATATGATAAAAGTAATTGTTAGATACACGCGAAACGTAACAATATAAAACACTACAAGAAAATTGTCAAAACTATAAAGACGAAATGCATTTTGTAAGTATAAGCGACGAGTGCTGTTAATATTTTTCTTAACAGTACAATTATGTTAATTTATTCTCCTCAATGGTACAATGTGACTGAAAACATGCCGTTTCTTTCTACCAATTCCGCATATACCCAACTGGTAGCCTCCGCGAGTAGCTTTCCAAAATTTCACAGTTGCTTTATTCATATGTTTTATTTTTGAATAAATAAAATGTATGTAGGAGTTGTCTAAATTGTTCAGTTAATAAATTACAATGAATCATATCTTTATTTTTACTTAGAACGAGTTCTTTTACTTTTCGTTCTACCAAGGAGATAGAAATAAAGCAATTAATTTCAACTTTCGCACATATATTTTATTAATTCTTTCCAAATTACGTCCTTTTATGCAGTTTTAGAGCTATATTATTATTTTTATTCCGAATTTAGGTCATAATTATAAAGGATATACATTTTTCAAAATAAATGATGTAATTTAACGATACAGTATTCAAAAAATTGTTAATGTAAATAGTTTCAGCTCCCCTATAGTATACATGTAGTAATGTGACTAGTTATCAACCCAGAATTTCACTTATTTTCATCAACGTGACACAAGTTGAGGTCAAGAAAACGCCACAAACGTTCAAGGTGGTAGCAAACATTGAACCCGGCTAATCAAATCAATAGTATAACGACCTATAAAAACTAACATGGCTTTTGTAATTTTTGTAACTGCATTTAGAACATTAATTTTAGTAGGCCATGAAAAAATTAATGATGTTGAATTAAAATATTTAATAAGAGAAAACGCAGATAACATTTATGTGTATAAGTTATTAACAATAACAAACTAATATTAATAGATATACAAAAAAAGGATCTCAACGTAAATAAGAGTTAAAATAGAGCGTTGATGTCTGTATCAACTTTTTTTAAAAAATGATTCTGATACATTAATCTAAATCTTCTAGTACAGTTCCTAAATAATGCTGCGCAATTATTATACTAAAAATAAAAGAAAAGTCTATCTAAAAAATCCAAATCCAAAACCATGTCGTTGCATTTTTTTCCGAAATGTTGGTGGAACGAATTACAGAAGAACAACGAACACGATAATTATAAATAAATATGATTTAAACAGCCAGGTGAAGCATAGTTTATTAATTATAAATGTAAAAGACGCAGCTTTAGTCAATTCTAGATCTCTGAAGAGTTTACATATACGCAATACGAAATTTAGAGATTTAGATGCTAAAACACAAACATTATTAATATTTAGAACGATACTTGAATGTGAATCAAATGTAATAACAAGGTCTTTCACACTATCAACCATATTGAGATAAGAATGACTTAAAAAGCTGCCAGAATCAATATAGTTAACTTTCTTTGTATAAGAGACAAAACAACATTTATGTAGTTTATATATGGAACATTGGGCAAAAAGATTCGACTCCTTTGAAGGTGAAATACATCACTCAAGTATAAATAGGCAAGTAAATTTTCAAATAATCAACGTAGAACAAGAAAAAGTTGTCAGCAAATGACTCACAAAGAGAACTAAGAAGAGTGGTCGCAGATGTGACCCCTACAGAACACCGGACAAAGAAAAAACTTAGTAAATCTAAAACTTTTGTAAAAAAAACATGTGATCTATTATTTAAGTAAGATCTTAAGAGTTGTAGCAAGGAGGGAGTTAAACGGAAAACTGGCAACTTTGAAAGTAAAATTGCATGATCAATCGAGTCAAAAGCACAGCTAAAGTCACTATCTATATCAGATCTAGCCACGAGAACCAAATTTCTCACTAATAAATTAACAACTTGTCATAACTTTGTAATAGTAAACTTACAAAAACCATGTTTATTAAGCGTGTTTATTAACCATGTTTATTAAACAAAATAATGATGGAAAAATGATCGAAACGCTATACGATGGTGGTCCCAGAAGTACCCGACCCAACAAGAAAATACAAAAATTTTCGAAAAAAATATTTTTCAACATAATCTCCTTTCAGCTCTATACACTTCTACAAGCGATGTTCAATAAGTTCGATACCCTTTTTCTAATAAGAACTGTCTTGCTCCCTTTTGAGTCCATTGTTTTGATTGTTCTTTTGTCTCGGGTGTGTGGTGATGGACCCATGTTTCACCCATGGTTGCGAAACAACGCAAAAATTCTGCTTCGTTGCTGTGAAACTTCGCTAAATATTCAATTGAAACATCTTCACGACACTGTTTTTGCTCGAGCGACAGCAAACATGGCACTCGTCTTGCACACAGCTTTCTCATGTCCAAATTTTCAGATAATATGCGATGTATCGCACTTTTCGAAATGCCTACTATGTCTGCTAGCTCGCGCATTTCTGAAGTCAACTCATTTGGTCGACCACTGCGATGCTCGTCTTGGCAGCTCGTACGGCCTCATTTAAACTCTGCTGCCCAATATTTCACTGTTGCAAACGAAGGAGCAGACTCACCCGGAGTAGAATCCAGTTCAGATTTTATATCGTTCGGACTGAGGCCTTTCAAATAAAAGTATTGTATCACGTTCACTATTGATGGCTGCCAAACAAATACTAAACAACGTGGCGTCTTCAAACTTGAAACATATGCTTTATAGATTGTGTACTTTCTAATACAGTGATATTTTTTAAACAACTACCGCCCTCTCTAGGTCAGGACGGGTAGTTAAGGGACCACCCTCGTATATGCAATGTGGCTCTGGGAGAATTGTTATGATACTACTCTTATTTGATACGGGATATTCGTTTCTGACATCTAACTAAATAAAAAATGTCCAATTAATTTTTTCCAACTCGAGCTAGTAAATTAAAAATATTGAAGATTATGTAAATCTATTCTCAGATTTGAGTCACATCAATTAGAAAAAGAAATTTTGGATCATCGATTAAAGTAACTTATGTTTCAAACAACTTTACAACGTTGAACTGAGCGTAATAATTTGTCAATATCACACCTTCGTCTTTAACTGTATGAATTTGTATCCATATATAAATATACCTCTTAACCCTCAGTTTAACGTTTGTTAAATCCTTATTCATTGATATAATTTTCTTCTGGTATATTTACTGAAATCAAAATACGAGATCTACGCAAATCTGCGGGTAACATTGAAACACGTAAACATACGTCGAAATAGACGGAAAAATATCTTCGGATACTCCCTCTAACGCGAGTGGGTGATGCCCATAGTTGCTAACCGTTTCGAGCCGTTCGAAATGAAAACGAAGACGCGTCCGCAACACTCATCTCGGTGCTTTGAAGATCATTGAACTTGTGCGGGCTATTTGTGAGCGTTTAAATATAATTTGTTATTTCAGTAGCGCACATAAATGAGGGGTGCATTCCGAAGTAATGCGATATCTCTGGATTCCTAACTGCTAATCGGAAAGCATTCTTTCTTCTTCTTCACATGGGAATTAGCTCTAAAAAGTTCGTTTTAAATACTTATTTTAGGATATCCTTATGATATTTCTAAGAGATATACGTCTTCTGAATTTTATGATAAGAATTGTGAATGCTTTTTTCATTATAATACGGCACAAGCCGATTAATTATTGAATGTTCGAGTTTTTAATTATCACATATTAACTTTGCTTTAAAATTCATTGTTGCTATACTTTCACCATTTACTAATTTATACACACACAGCAGTTAAAGTGAAGTGAAGTGGAGTAATATTTAATCAGTCCTTGAATTCTAACAAACACTTCACGCATCGCCAAGCAAATTGACCATAAAACTTCTATTTTTAGACCAATTTTTCGTGATTACTTTGACGTTTCTTTTCACAATGCCACAAGAAGGCTTCGATCCTACGAGAGCCATACAGAAAACTTGTCGAGATAGTTGCATTAGTCCTATATACTCCTACTTATATTTTCTGTCATCTGGATTATTATTACTAGAAATTTATTTATAACCGTCCGTAGTTAACAATCCATCTTTGCAAGGCATAATAATTACTGCACCCATTCGTCCCCCGTCGGTTCCCATCGCTAGTTACACGGAGGACTGTTCAACTATAACTATTACCCCTTTATACCTACTGATCTTATTCGAGACGCGACTTGTCCACTTTGTGTATTAGTTTCTTCAACATCGTGTTGCGTGATGTATCAACAAACAGGATACATCACGTAACTTGCACATTACTTAATCTTCACATCAATAATGAAAATAAGTATAAGTTGTCAACAACAAAAATCGATATTCGAGATTGTAATTGGTATCTAGCTTTCTTCTCCAGATTTATAGTCTCGTATATATTAGTCCAAATTCTTATTTGAACATCGCATATTTTCTGTTTCTTCCGATAGTCGAATTTTGATTAACAAATACATTTGCTAATCAAACAAAATTGAAAGTCAAAGCGACCCATTCGTCTACGAATTCGTTTTTTTTTCCATATCTTGGTAAAAGTTAATCTCAATAAATAATACTACATAAAGAAAGATTGTGTATCGGTAATAGTCAAGTGGACGATATTTTGAAAAACGGAGTGGTAAATGGAAATTCACAGCAAAAGAGAAAATTTGTGAAAACAGAAGGAGCTGCACTGTACCAAATAATATATGACTGGTTTTGCAAAGTGCGCGCTAAGAATATTCCATTGTCCGGTAAAATAATTAGGGAAAAGTCTCTCGAAGTTGGACAAGAACTGAATTATGAATTCAAAGCTTCAAGTGGATGGTTTGACAAGTTTTCTCAGCGACACAGCATATCGCTGCAAACAATTTATGGTGAAGCCGCCGTAGTAAATGTGGATGAAATATCTGTCTAGAAAAAACAGTTGATAACTATCACAAAGGAATACTCACCGAAAGACATTTTTAATGCAGATGAAACTGGACTTTTTTTCCGGGATTTACCAAACAAAACCTTTGCATTAAAAGGTGGAAAATGTTAGGGTGGTAAAGCTGCTAAAGAAAGATTAACTATTCTCTTGTGTGCGAATATAGTTGGAGAAAGGAATAGACCTTTAGTGATTGGGAAAAGTAAGAATCCACGATGCTTTAGAGAAGCAAACATTGAGAAGTTGCCAGTGAAGTGGTATTCTAATAGAAAAGCGTGGATGACGAAGCAAATTATGACAATTTGGTTCACCAAATTTGATAGAAAGATGCAACAGCGGAATACAAAAATTATTTTATATTTTGACAACGCCACATCACACCCAAAACTTGAGTTACAAAATGTTAAACTAATATTTTTGCCCCCAAACACTACCTCTCATTGTCAACTACTCGACCAAGAGATTATCAATAATTTTAAAACCAACTACAGAAGGCTTTTAGCTAAGAGACTTTCATCGTCTGTGGATCATTGTAAATCAACCGAACATATAAAAAAATTCTTTAACATTCTGAGTGCTCTAATATGGACTATTACTGCTTGAAAAACTATAAACTCTGAAACTATCAACAAATATTTTCTTAAAGCTGGATTTGGTGAGTGGAATGCCGAAAATATTTGCGAGGATATAGACTTCAGAGCTGAGGACGATGTGCCACTGCCAGAACTTTGTAAACACTATCCTGACATATTATCGTATGCACAAATTGATGATAATTTACATACCGAGAATCCCGATATTAGCGTACAAGAGTGTGTGCGTGAATTTCAAAACAGTACCAATGTACGTGGTAGCGACAGTGAGGAGGATGATGATGATATTATTTCAGAAACTAAAAACATTAACGAAACTTAGGAAAAGCTAAAGGATATTCAAAACTTCTTTTTCTTGTCTGGCGACATTACTCAAGGAGCAAAAGTCCCTGAGTAAGTATGCAATGTAGAAACACAAATTGTAAAAAAGAAGAATTGAAAATCTGAAACAAACTAAAATTTCAGATGTTTTTAAGTAAGTTAGTTTTAAGTATGTTGTAAGAATAAATTAATTAAAAATGATTTATATTTTTTTTTTCCACCAATAGACATCTCTGAACAATGGACAGTTTTATATACGCCGCTACTGTCCGTTATACAGAGACCCTACTTACAAGGGTGGTTTTAATTCAATTGTCAGGTATTGTGTTACTGTTAATTGTTAAGTAAAAGATACATATTTGATTATCATTTTTAATTGAAGTTAAAAAAATTATTTTATTCACATAAATTTCAAGATGAAACAATATTCGAAGATTTCGAAAAATTCAAATATGGATACAT
This sequence comes from Dermolepida albohirtum, assembly GCA_031893035.1. Taxonomy (NCBI): domain Eukaryota; kingdom Metazoa; phylum Arthropoda; class Insecta; order Coleoptera; family Scarabaeidae; genus Dermolepida; species Dermolepida albohirtum. The sequence continues at coordinate 151,940 of JAVIWB010005984.1, forward strand.
ATAATTTTATCACTACCTTATATCGAACCTCATCCTACACCCGTTTTGAGTTTATTTCCATCTCTTCCCCTACTATTTTTCGTTCCTTTTATTTCCAACTACATAAAACAAAAGCAAACGTCTCATAAAACGAGGGCGAAATATTACTATGAGTGTACTATATTTTCGTTACTTTTACGTTTATCTGCAAAAATACTCGGGTTATTTTTAAATTTTTTGCATAAGTTATGCATGCCATATCTTTAAGCTGTTGAAATAAAAAGGAACTGCCTGATTCGCGTAAAGGAATATTTTTAAAGCAAGCAAGGTAAAATTGCTTGCTATAATATAATAAAAAAAAATTTCGAAGTTTTACGATCTTATTTAAATCTCATAAAAGCATGATTTAATCAGTAATTATTTATTTACTTGTATATACAAAAATAAAATAATTCTTTTAACTTATATTAACAATACTTATTTTGTCGCCCCATAAATAATTGAATAAAATTATGTTCCCTTTTCAATGTACATTGAAACAAATTCTGGAACAACTTTATTAAATTAATAGTATATTTGGACTGTCATGAAGTTGCATTTTTGTGCTATAGAAGTTAGCATTCAATACGAGTCGTTAAAATCCTCATAATGGTGTTAAAATGAACCGTCTTTATAATTAAATACGTGGGTTGTCTTTTAAGTTTTGCATATAAAACTGGAATGAAACAGTCGATAGCGTTTAAAGACTTAATTGTCTGTCGAAGTGTTCTCCACAAAGATTAATGCACTTTTGCATGCGCTCGAACCAACTCTGGAAGCAGTTGTTCCATTCGTTTGTTGGTACAGTCTAAATTACGTTTCTGAAGGGACCGACTGCTCCTTCTGATGAGTGAAACCTTTGACCACGCAGTCCGTTCTTGATTTTCAGAAAGATAAATAAATCGTTGGAACTTAGATCCGGACTATATGGAGTATGGTCCAACAATTCGACGTTTTGTTGCGTTAAAAATTCAATCGTTTTGCGTTCTGTGTGTGAACTTGCATTGTCTTGGTGGAGGATGACTCGTCGTTCGGGGTTGGCTTTTCTAAGCTCGGTGAAGACTTGCGATAAACAAATGTTTGTATACCAATCGGCAGTAACAATTCTTTGATCTTGTAGAGGAATCGTTGATAATCTAGCGCACAGCATCGACGTCTTCCTGAGTGACTGCCGTTTTTGGTGAACATGCTTTTCGATCGTCGCTAAGTCTAATACGTCCACGTTTGAATTCTCCATACTAATGAAAAATTGTTGACTGATGTGGTGCTTCATTTCCGGAAACAGAGACCAACTCGGCGGGACATTCTTATTGAGATGATTGTCTTCGAAAATTATAAAAAATTATTCCGCGAAAATGTTCTTGGTTTAATTCCATTTTTCAACAAATTTGTCAACTTTGAGAGTTCGTCGTAGCCACAACACTACTCGTATCACAGTGAAACTTTGAATTTAGGTTAATTAAAGACAGAGGTTAATTTTTAGTGCTAACATTTGATTAGTGGTGTCCTCTTTGTTCCACAATGCAAAACTTAAAGACTTCCCACGTGTATGTAAAATTCATAACACAGCTATCAGCACGTGTTGTGTTTATAAACCAGAAAGTTGCATCGATAGTAATTTTGATAAATACGCGCAGCGATCGATAGCTTGGACCAAAATAAAACTTTGTATTACGTATATTCTTTTTGAAACACGATGTATTGGGTTAGCAAATAAGTACTTTCGGTTTTTACTGATAGAGAGCGTTGCTTTATTTTTTGTATAACGTATGTTAGTGCTGTACTTTACCGTTTGTCGCATGATACTAGTCTCATTGACGTAACTTGAGAAGCAAGTAGTGCGTGATTTTTATTAAAGCTATTAGTTGTGGGTTAATTTTAAATGGAGTGCAGAAACGAACATTTTCGACATATTTTACTATTTTATTTCCGTAAAGGAAAGAAAGCTGCTGCGGCTCACAAAAAGATATGTGAAGTTTATGGTGCAAATTTCTTAACAGAGCGCACGTGTCAGAATTGGTATAAAAAATTCCGTTCTGGAGATTTTCCCCTCAAAGCTGAGCAACGTTCTGGTCGGCCTACTGAAGTTGATGATGACCAAATCAAAGTCATAATTGAAGAGGATCATCATATAACTGTTCGAGAGGTTGCTGAGAGGCTACATGTATCGCACACAACAATTGAAAAACATTTAAAATGTCTTGGGCTAGTTAAGAAGCTTGATACTTGGGTACCTCACGAATTGAAAGAAATTCTTGATCAGTAAGGTTGATATATAACCCCTTTCCACAATTAACTATTTGTAAATTCTGTATACGCATTTCGACAACCAAGTTGTCATCATCAGCAGATAATTTCAAAGTGTCGCACCTGGTAAAACACGGCGAAAAAATTGTACGAAAAATATACTCCGTACGCGATCCGCACCGTTGAAAACCAAGATGTGCACTGTGTCTGTTTCACAAGATTTTTAAAAAATACTTTTACTTAAACTAACATGCACTACATCGAAAAAGGTTATTATGGACAAAAGTGTCTGTGTGATTTATGTGTGTTTTATGATATTGTTCCTCTTGTCTTTCAGTAGAGAGAAGAGAGGCGTTTGCAGAGGGCCGGCGTCATAAACGTTAACCAGATGGCTTGAATTCTTTACGATGTGCATGCTTTCATACGCGTCCAGTTCGCGATAATTGTACACGTTCTTTATCAAATGTAAGCAATCCATAACCAAAAGATCGATCGAAACCAGGTATAAAGAACACCTTTCGCACATAAAATTCAACCGACCGGAAAAATCGGGTATAGCGAGACATGTATTAGAAAATAACCACAGTGTTAATATGGATTGTTTACATTTGATAAAGAACGTGTACAATTATCACGAACTGGACGCGTATGAAAGCATGCACATCGTAAAGAATTCAAGCCATCTGGTTAACGTTTATGACGCCGGCCCTCTGCAAACGCCTCTCTTCTCTCTACTGAAAGACAAGAGGAACAATATCATAAAACACACATAAATCACACAGACACTTTTGTCCATAATAACCTTTTTCGATGTAGTGCATGTTAGTTTAAGTAAAAGTATTTTTTAAAAATCTTGTGAAACAGACACAGTGCACATCTTGGTTTTCAACGGTGCGGATCGCGTACGGAGTATATTTTTCGTACAATTTTTTCGCCGTGTTTTACCAGGTGCGACACTTTGAAATTATCTGCTGATGATGACAACTTGGTTGTCGAAATGCGTATACAGAATTTACAAATAGTTAATTGTGGAAAGGGGTTATATATCAACCTTATTGATCAAGTCAATCAACCACAGGCTCCATCAAATTCAACTGAAAGAAATTCATTTAATACAAAGAATCAACTTTTGCGATATGCATCTTAGACAAAATGAAACCGACCCTTTCTTAAAAAGAATCATCACTGTCGATGAAAAATGGGTTCTGTACAGTAACATAGTTCGAAAGCGATCATGGAGCGATAAACCAGCTCAAACCACATCGAAAGCTGAATTACATCCAAAAAAGATCATGCTGTCAGTTAGTGGGATTACAAAGGTGTTGTGTTTTTTCAGCTGCTTGCAAGGAACCAAACGATCAATTCTGATGTTTACTGTCAACAATTAATAAAACTGGATGAAGCAATCAAAGAAAAACGGCCAGAATTGTCAAATCGGAAAGGTGTAGTTTTCCACCAAGATAATGCAAGGCCTCACACATCTTTGGCAACTCGTGGGAAACTATTGGAGCTTGGCTGAGAAGTGATGCCACATCCCCCATACAGCCCTGATCTAGCACCATCTAATTACTTTTATTTCGAAGTTTGCAGAATTCTTTGAATGGTAAAACTTTCACAAATGACGATGACCTTCACTCGCACTTGCTTCAGTTTTTGCTAATAAGGACCAGAAATTTTATGAGCGCGGAATCATGCAGCTGAAAGAAAGATGGCAAAAGGTCATTGAGCGAAATGGAAAATATATAATTGATTAAAAACTATTCTTTATTTAAAAAAAAAGTGTTTTATTTTATACTACAAAACCGAAAGTATACTCAATGACATTAGCTTTTGGACTTGCTTCATACCGTCCACGATTAGTCCTTCCTTTGACTGCAGAACATCGTCGTCAACGTTTGGACTGGTGCAGAGAACGGCAGCATTGGGAAGCAGAATGGCATAATGTCGTATTCAGCGACGAATCGCGATTCTGCCTAGGCATGCATGATGGCCGTCAGAGGGTAAGACGCCGTCGTGGAGAGCGACGTGATATTGGATTTGCTGTTGAGAGGCATGTGCACAGGACTGTTGGAGTAATGGTTTGGGGGGCTATTGCATATGGAAGCCGATCACCTCTTCTGTTTATTCGGGGCAGTATGACAGCTGGGCGTTATGTTGATGACGTCCTACAAACCTCTTTATTGCCTTATCTAGATGGCCGTCCACACGTCCTTTTTCAGCAAGACAACGCGCGTCCACATATTGCTCGTCGTACTATGGACTTTCTACGAGAAGCTGGCGTTAATGTTTTGCCGTGGCCACCCCGTTCACCGGATTTAAATCCCATCGAACATGTGTGGGACATAATGGAGAGAAGACTGACCAATTTGAACCATCCTCCACAAACTCTGGCACAATTAATCCACCAAGTTCAAGTTGCTTGGAACGAGGTGCCACAAGCAGACATCGACCATCTTATTTTGTCGATGCCTAGACGTGTACAGGAGTGTCTACAGCTACGGGGTCGCCAAACACATTATTGATTTTTTTTCAAATTAATGTTAATAAAATTTCTTGGAAATCTGATCGTTTCATTCTTGACTTAAGATTATCACATTACCAAAAAATCACGTCCAGGAAACTATTCCTTCTAGGTGTAACAATTCTAATGTCATTGAGTATACTTAGTTGCCAACCCAATACTTGTATATCATGTACATTTTACACAGCTTTAATACTTACATTTTTTATTACATCCTTTGCAATTGATTACATTTTTCTTTTTACATATTGCTTTCGCTAATTATCTTTATTGATGCATTCAAAGATTTAATAATTCTTTCTGTTTATTTTAATGAATAAAATTTAAAAAATAACCTCATGGTTTCATTTCTGCTAATAATCGTACTTTCAGCTTTCTACACGTCCCTTTTCTATGCTCACCATAAATTAGTTACCAATTCTTTTTTATTATTATTGTGGCACTATAGCTAGCCTGGAACTCGATTATTTTCATTTTCTAGTTTTAATGTACCCACATCATACCGCTTGTAATAATTTTCCCCATCCCAACTTGTACAATTTTCATTTCAATTTTTATTATATTTTAATCAATATACAGCGTTACTCATAGTAGAATAAAATCGTTGGAATACAGGTAGCGCAAGTGCGTTAAAGTTAAGAGAGATTACGTTAAAAAATAAAATCGTAGATCTTTTGTTTCATTGTTGGACAGAAAAATTTTTAATGCCCCTCGTATAATAAACGTTTTATTCGAGAAATTACATTCATTTAAATCCGATAAAAACTTGATTTAATCACCGTTTATTATTTTGTTCATTGTATAAACAAAACTAAACGTTCCCTGGATATATTTAAAGTATTTGGTCCCATCACGTCGCGAAACTTTCAACAAAGTTATTTGCCTTTCTCGAAACAAACTGAAATAATTCTATAACGTCTTTATTAAAAATTGTATTACAGTTACTTGATTTTTAATTAAATTCCTCTCATATTAAAATTAAAATTTTGCACTGGCAAGGAATGCTCGTTAATAAAAAAATTAATTTTTAAAAACCTGCTGAATCTTGTACGGAAGCATCGACAAGACAATTATCTTGGTTATTAGTAAACAACCTAACATCCTTTTAAATATTGAGGGAATAAGAATTTATTAAAAAAAACAATTTATGAATTATTAATTCAAAAATATTATTTTTAAGAATCGAAATAAGATTAAAAGTAATTCTTTTATGTAGATGGGTATAACTTAAACCACTTTCTCTTTCTTTCAGTGCGATGAAGATTCTTTTGGCAAAACTTCCCAGACCTTGGATCGTGGACGAAAAGAAGGATGACGGATATACCGCACTACATTTGGCGGCTCTGAACAATCACGTGGAGGTAGCGGAATTGCTCGTCCTCAGTGGTAAAGCTAATATGGACCTACAGAACGTAAACTTACAGACAGCTCTGCATCTGGCAGTCGAACGTCAGCACACTCAAATTGTTAGGGTAAGTACAGTAATATCGATTCTCGGATTTATGTTGCAACCTACTAGACCTCATCGGAACTGCGTATATGACTTTCACAAGTTAGTTGTACCAATCATCATTTACTATGCAACCAATTAGTATATTCTATCGACCATCTAAGGATATCAAAATTTATTTCGAGTATAACAGCGATATATTCTTATATACAGTTGGCACCAAGATATTTGGCGGTGAATTTATCAGATACTAAACATACCCTGATGTGCAGTAATTGACCGAACTCTAAGATAAGCAGGTACCAGGCCCGTATTGAGAACGCTTCCGAATTTGTACCTGTTTAAATTATATATGGAAATCGGGTAATTATTAGACAAATTACATTATAATATTCTCATGTAAGAGATATGATATAACTTTATCATTTAAAAATAGAATTGATGACCACACTAGAATCGTATATATCAGGTGTACCGGAAAGTTATTACCGGTGTTTTCGTAAAAAAAACTACATAATTTTCAAGAAAATGGAAAAATTTATTTATTAAAAGTATTGACCATTTATTTCTAGACATCTTGCCCGTCTTTCAGGCAATTTATGGATGCCATCCCAAAAAAACTGTTTGTCCTTTGAGCAAAACCATTCATCGAACCATTTTCTAAATTCTTCGAAATTGGCGAAGTGCTGCTCTACAAGCGCATCCCACATTGATGCCAAAAGTTGATAGCCGGACGCGGGAAGGTCTGGAGAGTACAGCGGGTGTGATATTTGTCCCATTCAAGTGCTTTCAACGCTTTCTTAACCGATTTTGCTGTATGAGATGGTGCGTTATCGTGCTGTAAAATTACTTTACCGTGTCTTCGGACCCATTCCGGACGTTTTTCTATCAATGCATGGTTCAAATTGATAATTTGTTGTCGGTAGCGATCTGTATTAACTGTTTCATTAGGTTTCAACAGTTCGTTTCAACAGTACACCACGCTACTCTGATCCTACCAAACACCTTGCGACCGAGAAGATAGGGCGGCTTTAACAGGTGATAGCCATAATTTTTTGCCCCATTTTTCATCACACTTAAGTTCCGATCATGCCTATGAAGTAGCATTTCACAGACTATTTTTCGATTTTCCATTCGCCTCATTCAATTGATGTGGCTAACACCCATTTTCCCATCTTTCTGATTTTTCCCATTGCTCGTAATCGGTCCCTAATCGTTTCTTGGGCCACATTTAACGCTTCTGCCAATTGTGTTTGAGTTTGGGTTAGGTCTTCATCCAATAGCTCCTGCAGTTTCACATCTTCAAACTTTTTCTGTCTACCAGAACGTTCTTTGTCTTGAACATCGAAATCACCACTTTTGAATTGTCGAAACCACGCCTCACATGTCTTTATGGCTAGAGCATGCTCACCCTAAGTTTCTATCAGCAAACGGCGACTTTCAACGACTTTTTTCTTTTGATTAAATAAGAAAAGTAGTGCGTATTGCAAATGCACTTTCTCAGGCACAAAACTAGTCATTTTCAAAAAAATATAAATCTATGACAGTGTTACTTTCACAAAATATAACATGTATGGCTTTGAAGCTTGATTTTGGTAGAATAAAATGACATATGCGTCAAATCATAATATTGCATACTTAAGCCTAGCGACATCTGTTAAAAAAACCGGTAATGACTTTCCAGTACACCTGGTATATGTTTGTCTAGCAAGAATAAATATTTCAATTTAAATTTCAACAAACACTTGATTTGCTTAAACTAGTTATAAATAATAAGTATACGACAAAAAGCACTAGTTACGAAACAATAAAAGTCAATATTTTTACTGCTGAATACATTAAAACTTTAATCAGAGATCTTAATAGCAGAAACCCACAATACTACACATTTGGACCAAAAAGCGAGAAAACATTAAGATTTGTCTTAGAACACTACACCACGGTCAAATATCAACGCCGTAAAGGTAAGCCTTGCAGAATACAACCATTAAGTAGTGAACATACATAATATAAAACATTATATCACCAAATAAGCACTACCAATGTTTTATGATGATGTTACACCTAAACAAAGTAGCAAGTATACAAATTAGAAAAAAAACACAAGAAAAAGTATCATTAAATGTGAAGCACCGCATATTAAAAGAAGAATCCCCCATGCACCAGATCCCAAGCGTACAAGCATACTTTATAACCCCCACTTTCAGCCTCTGCAATCTTATTTAACAAACAAATACTGGTTAAACAAGGTAATTAATACACTGAATTTCATACCACATACTCTTGTATATGACAGACTTGCATTATTTGTTAGAGCCGACGCCAGGTCAATGTGAAAGGCCAAGATTGCCATATACAGTATACTATAATAACAGCAAAAACCACCACAGTGAAAACATATACTGATGATATGGCAATCTTAACAGATTATGCAGACCCTGCATCCGCTTCAAGAAATCTACAAATTAATCTGAAAAAAGTACAGCCCTGACTAAAATCGCGGAGGATTAAGACCAAGGAAATAAAATACACCCAAGTAACATTCACACTACGCAGAGAAACATATACACCAGTAAAGACCAATAACAACAACTTCGGTAACCAGAGGATGACAAATACCTTGGTATGCATTTAAACCGACGCCTAATGTTGGGAAAACACATTTGCAGAGCATAAACAATTGGCACTTAAATTAACTCAAATGTACAGGCTTATGGGCAGTAGATCAAAGCTATTTTCAAACAACGAAGTGCTGATATACATAGCCATGTACGGTATCTAACTATGGGGTACTGCTAATATCTCCAATGTCAGTATTCTCGAAAGGTTCCAAAACAAAAACTGAGTGTCACAGTCAACGCATCTTATTATGATTATTTAAATTTAACATGATACCCCTCCAGACGACTCCCTCAAGAACGCCATAAATCATTTCAATATCAAATACAGCCAGAGGGTATCAAAACACGCCAATGCAGTAGCAAATTAATTAAATGTGCACGATATTAATAAAGTGCGTAGGCTAAAACGTTGCCATCTGACCTGACTGCAAATTTAAACTTTATATTATAGACTAATAAATTCTAGATTAAGGGTGAGATTACTTTAAAAGAAATCACTCGCTCGAGTAATACTCTACATGCCTCACAAGCAACGCTTCTTATCCACTGGGTAGATTGTAGAACTCTCTGAAAATTTTAAAACATATTTTTTGATGAAAATTGACGAAATAAAAAAATTTTAGTCAAATTCTGATACTGCGCTACGATAGCGCTATATCATCGCATATTCTCATTGGAAAATTCAACTATTTAAATAAGTGGAATACCAACCGCATAACACTTAACGATTTCCTTTTATAAAGAATGTTTCAAATTGCGCGGTTTTTTTTAAGAATAAATAAAATATAGATTGCGCACTGAATTTGTCTGGGTATGTGGTCATTTAAAAAGTGTGATGTATGACATTTATAAAAATGGTTTCGTACACGGTACAACAACGCGTTCAAATTGTTGAATTGTCTTATGAAAATCAGCGCTATATGAAAAGAGTTTTCAGAAAATTACGTGAATTTTATGGTTTATATAATCGTCCATCTGAAAGCACTATTGGTCAAATTATTAAAAAATTTCAAGAGACCGGTTTCGTGGAAGATCAAAAAAGTGAAAAATACAGTCGTAGTGGTTATTCGCAAGAAAATATTGGTTTGGTTCGTGAAAGTATTGCTAAAAATCCTGAAATGTCCATTAAACAACGTTCACAACAATATGGACTTAGTGGATCAACAACATGGCGTATTTCACACAAGGACAGCTCTGAAGGCATATAAGGTTCAAATAGCACAAGAACTGAAGCCATTAGATCATTTAAAACGTCGTTCATTTGACAATTTCATCAATGAACAACCAGGTGATTTTTCTCAAAAAATAATGTTTTCCAATGAGGCACATTTTGAACTTGGTGGCTATGTTAATAAACAAAATTGCCGTATCTGGGGTTAGGAAAATCCACGAATTATTCATGAGAAACCTATGCATCCTAAACGAGTTACTGTTTTGTGTACATTATGGTCAGGTGGTGTAATTGGACCTTATTTCTTTGAAAATCCTGCTGGTGAAGCTGTAACTGTCAATGGTGATCGATATCGTCGGATGATAACAGAATTTTTTGTGGCCTGAATTAATGAATATTGCTATAGAGGATATGTGGTTTCAACAGGATGGCGCTACACATCACTTTGCACACGAATCAATTGATTTATTGAGAGAAAAATTTCCTGCACTTGTAATCTCAAGAAACGGTGATGCTAATTGGCAACCAAGATCATGTAATTTGACACCATTAGACTATTTTCTTTGAGGTTATGTGAAAAGCCAGATTTATAAAAACAATCCACAATCAATTCCTGCTTTGAAAGATAAAATTATTCGTGTCATTGGCGGGATAGAGCTCAATTGTGTCAAAATGTCATTGAAAATTTTAACAAAAGAGTGGACGTCTGTGGAGCTGCAAGAGGAGGCCATTTGGCAGATATTATTTTTCGCATATAAATGTCATAACTGATACTTCAATTACCAATAAAAAGTTTTTGAAAGTGAATGCAAATTATGTGCTTTATTTATTCTTTAAAAAAAACGCGAAATTTGAAACACCCTTTATTTAAATAAGTGGAATACCAACCACATGACACTTAAGGATTTCCTTTTATATTTAAAAATGTGAAAAATTAATCATAGGAAATGCGTCTTCCTTCAGCCAGTGCCGTTGATAAATGTGGAATGTGGAAAAATATTTTATAAATTGGTTGCTTCGAATGCATAAATGCATTGGCTATTATATTATCAATTATTAAGAGAACGTCTCTAATAAATTACGAATTTAGCAATACGTAATTCACCATTGAAGTGGGACAAAATTCAATTGGTCGTAACTGATAACGGTATCTCCAACAAACTACATCATAAGTTATACTTTAATCGTCTTCTTATAATTCCCACTAACTTCTTAGATCCAAGAAGTACGTATCTGCCTATGTATAACTAAAAAGAACAGTAAATTACAAGTAAGACGTAAACGTTAGTTACTTTGCACTCCGCTCGAAGACTTTTGTCCTCTCGTTGTATAGAAAACCAAATTACATCTTTTTCAGTGCGAACTTTCCGGCCATTATATTTCCAATTATGTCGTAATAAGTTTAAATGAACAAGTCGAAAAGTTTTCTTTATTGTTTTCGTTTCTACTCACTCAGATGTTGGCGACGGTGCGGTAGTTGAGTTTTTAATTACGGCCGTAAGAACGTGCCGGGGCGATTTCTCACTTTAAGACTTTTCCCAGTAAGTACTGAATTAATGTAACCATCATTCCGGGCATCATAAATCTCTGCTCGAAACTTTGCAACCGGGACGTAGTACCGAGTTTTTTTTGCATGTCACATTCCTGCTACTTGCGACAGGACACGTCAGGAAAGTTTAATTTCCAAAATTTAAATGCGCAACTCCTGGAACGTGATAAATTGTATTTTTAAGTATTATTTAATAATCTAAATGTGGATTTAAAATAACACCATGAAAATTAAAAAATCCAAAAGTATTATTATTGTACAGTGCGATCAAAAATGGCAATATCATTAGAACACATTTTTTACCCATAGCCAAAAAAGCACCTACAAACACATACGTACATACGTAGAAATAACAAAGTATCGTGTAGTATAGAAGTCCGAAAGAAAACAACTAAGTATTTATGTTGTTATATAAGTGCTTTTACTTCTGTCTGAGAAATAGACGACTGATGATATGACTATTTGTACTCGTTTCGTAACACTCACCAGGAACGTATAACTCGTCGACAATCCCACCTTGCCGATGAATCCAGACTCGACGAGTCGCTATACAAAAGAACAATCCAATGAAAATTTTTCGTCGACGACTTTTGAAATTTTTGATCTAGAAAGTTTAGTAAATGAAATTATCAAAAAATTTATTGCAAAATTTGATGAAATTTGACCACTAGAGGATACAAAACTTCGTGAATACCAATATGAGCTCGAATGTTCTGACAACATTGCTATGGTTAACCAAAATTTGGCTAAAAATCCGAGAACATCAACCCGATATTATAGACGATAATTGCATATTTCGAAAAGTTCTCTTTATCAAATACTCCTTAAAGATCTGCATCCTCTTGCATATAAAATTTTTAGAGCATCGTAAAGTTGACTCAATTTCTTCAAAAAGTTATCTTCAACGATGAAGCGTATTTTTCGCAAACAAGAAAAAATGATTGGACTAGCTTTTTGAGCAGTAGTTTTAATTAATTACGATTGACTTGGCAGTTAGTGTCTTTATATGCAGACGTCGCTGTTTGTTTGGATACCAAATGTGCTGTTTAATGATGGTTAAATCGATATAATTACTTTCGCTTCTGTCTGAAAAATGAACGCCCTGCTTTTAATTCAATTATTATTTTACTGTTTTTTTGTATCAACAAAAATTTTCTACTAACAAATTATAATTTAATTTGATCCACCAAACTGCTTTTATTCAAGCCAATATTTTGTTGTTTGACTCAAAAATTTTAGTTTTCGAAGTATTCTTTTACTTTAACACTTTTTTTAATGCCTGGTAAACCTGTTCGGTATATTGCTGATAGGTAACTAAAAACAATAGCTGAATAGATATATTTTGCATTGACTAAGTGCAAAGTCATCTCTTCAAATTTTCAAAAACATTCCGTAATGTTTCAGGACATGTTCTCAATTCCATTTTGAATTGCTGCTTGTAGTTCTTTAACGTTATGAAATCTGTTAGGATAAATTTTATTTATTTAGTAGAAATCCAATGGTGATCTAGAAGGCCATCTTACACTACTATCTTTAAGGAAAGAAGTTTTACAAATACTTGAATGTACCAGCAACTGTACTACTATAAATATCCGTGTAACAATTCATCTTCATTTAATTCATTTAAAAAAGGATTCAAAATTTCTTTATACCACACAACAATAATTGCTTCATTGACCAAATAGGACTGATAAATCATCGAGACATTGTCACCAACTCACCTACATTAAAGGATGTAAACTAGTTCAAGGAAAGTATGTGAATTTTCTGTCGACTAAATTCGATAATTTTGTAAACTTATGCAGCCAATTAAGTGAAACTAAACTTCATCTGAAAAAAGGTCTTGTTCAATGCATGGTCATTAAGCAACCATTGACAATATTGCACTTATACTAAATCTCGTGGGAGAAGCTACGCTAAGCCACACTAATTTTACATGAGCAATTGCTTCCGTACTGCTGTGTGGCAACTTCCATATGATTATGATGCAAAAAAGAAAGTTCGTACATTCGTTCGTACAATGCTACCCGAAGAATAAAATAACTTGTACCTGATTGCTGGGATAGTCTTTGAAAAGATTCATTTCAGTCCTATAGTATCGTTATTGTACGTAAGTAAAAGCTACTCATGTTAGTGGTTAATTTTTTTAATACTATTTAATGAATATTTACATAAATACAAATACACACATACCAATATGTTTACTAAATTATATCAAAGTTTTGTTTCGTCAATATAACCACTTTTACTCTTCATTATTGCAGCCCATAATCTAGACATTCTAGCAATTAATTTTACCAGATTTTCTCCTGATATATTCTTCCATTCCTCTTGGAGAAGTGTTTACATTATAGTGGAAGATGTTGAAACCTATAAGGGCTCAATTGAAGTGAGGTCGTGAGATTAAGGAGCTACTCCATAATGTTAAGGCTTCCATCTCGCAAGTAGTCCTGCAAACCTTAGCTTTATGTTTCGGGTGATTATCTTGGAAAGTGAAGTTTTCACAACTAACCGTAATCCCGATGGCTCCACATTATTTAGTAAATTATCTCGATACCCTTTTTCTTGTAGAACCCCGTCAATTCTCATTATGTCCCCGACAGATGTACCGGCAAAGCACTTCCAAATCATCACCGAACCTCCTTCGTATTTGACGGTCGGTACGACGCATTGGTCCTATACTCCGTTCTTGTTTTTTCGCCGATCTTCAAACCCAAAACAACAACTTCGCACAAGCTTCGACTCGTCAGTGTACAACACCATCATTCAGTCTTCCACGGTCCAATTCGTATATGCTTGTATCCACTGGTAGCTTTTGTTCTTGTTTTGTTGCCTTAGTTAGGATACATAGAGTCCAGGTTTGCTTAAGCGCGGCTTGACTGTAGTAATCGGTTTCGCACGTCCCATGTTCACTTCACACTATCTTCTTCCGGTATCTCATTTTTATTTTTGTTCATAAAGCTACAACTATTTGCGAATTTGTTAATGTTGTAGCCCACTTTTTGCTTATTAATGTTCAATTCGCGTGCAATTTGTCGATTACTTTTACCAGTTAAGACTTACGGATAGCAACTCAACTTTACATGTATTCGCAACAGAAGTAAACGCCAGGCTAAGCAAACTTCAAAGGTATTTTACAAGAAGCCTGGGATTATAAAATGTAGTAGTTAAATAAACTACATTGCACAAAATTTCAAGTGAGGTTCTTTATTTCTACTTTAATTTAATTAAGAGATAATTCACAAGGAAAAAATTTAAAAAGACGTGAATGGTAACTGCTTATGGACAGTAGTGTATATCTTTCTTTCTAGTGATATTTCTTTACAAACACTTCCGGAATTAAGAAAACATTAAATAATATGTTTTCGATATCCTGGAAACATAGAGATATATTGTTTATAACAAAGCTGTTGAATGTATCCATGAATCATACTCATACTTGTATGTCACTAGAAAAATACGCCATAACAATGAGAGTGCCTTGTTCCACGATAAACACTATACTTTCTGGTCCTGATACTAAAATGTATTGTTATTTATAATACGTAGATAATAATAATACTACTAAATTGAGAAGAAAAAAAATTAATAACACTAATAAACTCTCGAAAAGATTCGCACACCAATATCAGTTATAAAATGAAAAATTTTGACAGTACAATAATTGCAAACATAACTGACAATTTTCTGCTATCGAAATACCAACTTAATCAATCATTTTTGATCTCACTATACTTTTACGTAGATTACTGCGAAAGGTTTTAAAAACCACTGCTAGATGGCGTAACTTGATGTCAATAGTATGGTTCTCCTAGAGTATGACATTTCGTAAATAGATAAACACTCTTGACCGATTAAAAAGAAATTAACATAAGTAATCATATATTTCATGTTGGAGTTAGGTGCCAATCAGAAAGGGAAGAGACAGTAGGAAGTATAATGGGGAAACACGTGTGATGAAATGTGTGTTTTCTAAAATACGAAGGTAACTTGTATTTCAGAAATATGATTTTGGAATGCCTGAATGCATGTGAGGGTATATAAAAGTTCAAGAAGCAAAGTAGCGATCATTATTACTCTTTTAGTCATGTTGTAATTAAAAATTGTGTCTTTAAACTATTATAGTAGACCTTAGGAAGCGAGTCAATAACCGTGTAATAATACTGCGTGTGATATCATGTATGATTTAGGAACTATTTAAATAAAAGTATGGCTGACCATATAACGAAAACGAAGGAACATAGTAGCCTGGAAGGGGCGGCACAACCACGGCTTTCTGAAAATAGTCAAGGTGAAGAAGGTTTCGAATTTACTAACATTGCATATCATCGGCGGTTTTCAGCTACCAATATATCTATCATTCCTTGCACGCAAAGTAACTGTCTGCATCCAAAGAATGGTAGATTTGTTTTTAGCTGAAAACCGGCGACGAGATACAATGTTCATAAACGCACTTAATCGATTAACACCTCAAGAAAATGTACAAAATAGAAATAATTCACCAAATACTGTTCCATTTCGTGTATCATCAGACAAGACAAAATTAATAGATTACTTCGACGAGGATAAAGATTCAAGAAACGCTGAAAATAGTTACAAGCAGTCCAAACCAGTACAAAATTTAATTTCTGGCCCAGTAACTATACATTTGAAACAACTCGTTGTCACATTCGTGGTCTAGCTACTTTTTGATTTGAAGCAAAAGAAGATCTTATTGACTCTTAGGATTCGTTTTTGATTGAATTTTGAAAATTTTATATATAAAAGTCAAATACTTGTCGAACAAATTGAATAAACTGAAAGCTGGAAAACAACCTACGTCAAAATAAAATGATTGGAGAACGTTTTTCAACTCTTAAAAAGAGAGAAAATTTCTGGTATACTCACTTGTGAGTGAAAAGAAATATTTTCGGAAATGGTTCGACCGCATAGATCTTAAAGGCGATTACTTTAAAAAATGATAGGGGCTAAATTTTTTTTCATACTTAAACGTAGCTATCTGAAATTTTACGGATGACGTTGTTAAGAAGTCAACTTATGCCACAAAAACAGTCTGAAGCTATACTATTTGTCCATGCTTCCAGGAACTTTTCAACCTGTACCCGTACATAAGTCTATAAACGAAAAAATGAAGGCGTATATCGATTCTTCCAAAGGATTTGATAAAGTCCACCAATCTACATTAATTACTGCGTTAGAGAATTTTATTGTATTATTTTATTTGACTTCTCTGGCACAGTAGCTTAAAATTTAACTCGACGTGTGTAACATATAGTATTCTACAGGGAATTCACTTTAGACCGCTTCTGTTTACAATATTTATAAACTACATTTTTTTTCGCTTCCACTGTTGTTTGCTTTATGCAAATGACGCTAAATTATACGCAACTGAGTAATGTACTAGAATTCGGGACGATTTGATTGTTTTTTTTTGTAATTATAACGTACACAATAGTTTATTTTTAAATGTAAGTAACTATTATCTTCTAGAAAGGGTAAATTGCATTCGGGATCTTTGTATTTATGTTGAGACTTAGTTCCTATTCGGCCAGTATATAGAAATTATAATCCAAAACCTTCTTAGATAAATCTAATTGAAAATCTTTTATTTCAGTTATTAGTTCGCGAGTCAGCAAATTTGAACATCCCCGACAAAGACGGCGACACACCTCTTCACGAGGCGCTCCGCCATCACACACTATCACAACTTAGACAGCTTCAAGACGTTCAAGATGTAGGTAAATTGCTCATGGGCTTGGGGACACAAGGCTCTGACAAAAAATCTTCAGCAAGCATCGCTTGCTTTCTGGCTGGTAACGGTGCCGATCTGACCATCAAGAATAAGAAAGGCCAAACGCCGCTGGATCTCTGTCCAGATCCTAATCTCTGCAAGACCCTGACGAAATGCCACAAGGAGAAGCAAAGTGGAGAAATGGAGATGAGCACTCATGTTAATCCGAACAGTAACATTTCGTCGGCAATGGACGAGTGTTTGGTTTGCTCGGACGCTAAGAGGGACACGTTATTCCAACCTTGCGGGCATGTGACTTGTTGCTCCGCTTGTGCCCCACGCGTTAAAAAATGCCTTTTGTGCAGGGAGTCCGTCACGAGTAGAATAAAGGTATTATTACACTTTTGTCCAAAAGATTTT
Organism: Dermolepida albohirtum; assembly: GCA_031893035.1. Classification (NCBI taxonomy): domain Eukaryota; kingdom Metazoa; phylum Arthropoda; class Insecta; order Coleoptera; family Scarabaeidae; genus Dermolepida; species Dermolepida albohirtum. The sequence continues at coordinate 169,668 of JAVIWB010005984.1, forward strand.
AATGTATATAATATGCAGTCAATAGAAACAATGACAACTAATGTAACATAATTTTTCAGATTGAAGAATGTTTGGTGTGCTCGGACAAGAAGTCCTCTGTTTTATTCAAGCCATGCGGCCACATGTGCGTTTGTGAGTGCTGTTCGCAAATAATGAAGAAGTGCGTGATGTGCAGAGCCCAAATTGAACTAATGGTACCGATGACTGTCTGCAGTGGGGGCCTCGGAAATATCTCGGAAGTCCAACCGGAACCGGAAGAGGAATCCAAACCGTCGACTAGCGACGCAGCTCTCTCCCAAGGACCTTTTATGAATAATGGCGGTCGGGATACCAGTAACGACATACAAAAGCTACAACAGCAACTTCAGGATATCAAGGAACAGGTAATTGTTATGTTATTTTTAAATGAATTATAAATATGAGTCTTAGAGATTCCACAATACAATACAAGATAACTTTTTTACAAGAAAGGCAAAGGGAAAAACAATGATACGTTCGGTTGTTTATAATAAAAATATAATAAAATTATTAGAAACCAAAATCGGAATTATTGTTAATAGACTCGAGAAAGAATATAATCAGTTCTAACTTTTACCTTCTAACTAAATTTTTATTCTAAAAGTTGATTTTTGAATCAATAAAATTTTTGGGCTAATTAGAACAATAAAATAGTAAATAATAGTAATCCTTTGAATTACTATTATTCACGGATCTAAACGGATTACTAATATTTATTATTTTATTGTTTTGATTAATCCGCCAGGGACTGTTAAGGTTCTCTGAAAGTCTACGATTGTGTCGAGCCTTCGGCTAAACCATGAACTATTGAAGCTATGAAATGCCAATTTGTTCTGTGTTCGATTTCTGCTAAGTGAAGTAAAAAAGGCACGGAAAATACTCATTTCCCAAACTAAGAAGCTCTAACCGCTGTACAACCGCTGGATTAACAATCAATAACTTATTGACTAATAATAAATAATTTCCAAACTAAATTAAGGGCTTAAATTGGATACGTGGGAAAAGAAGAATGGAATAGAGCCGAAGGAAATTTAAAATGTAAACCTACTTTAAATATACTAGCAAAAATATCGTAAATAAATATAACAGAGAAACTGGACTACCAACGCAAAATCTATAATGAAGGAGTGAAATAACAGGTACTCAAAACAGACCTAAAATCTACATAGAATTATACCATGATAGATCTATAGAGACTTGAACCTTATGATACTTTAAGAGGGCAACGTGAATGGCTCTACATCTGCTTTCAGATATCGAATTTTAACAGTCAAAGTCTAACTGGGGTTCAAAAAACGCCATCGATGACTGTACCAAAGTTTGAATTCGGTTCACCAAATCTGTAATCCAGTGACTTATCAACTAGACCAAGACAACCATCAAACAAAAGAAAGAAATCAAAAGATTAAGCATGAAGAACAACACAATACATCAGTTAAACTAAACAGTCAATAGGAACCCGGTATAAAGAACATATTTCGTACACTAAATTAGATCGACCTTAGATATTCAGTTTAGCGAAATAATCATAATGTAACCGCGGATTGTCTACATTTAATCAAAAATTATAAACATTACTGTGGATTAGACAGTTACGAGAGCATCTTTACTGTGAAAAATAAAAATCATGTGTTCAATGCAGACCAGGGTCCGATACCATATCCGGCCTCTGAGTTCCTGGAAGACACGACCGTTAAAAATGTCCATATTTGCGGGAACGTAAATGTTTTAAGTCTAATAAATATTGACTTATATTGGGTGTTTTTTTAAGAGCTTGAGAACATAAAATGATATTACAAGACAGAAATATTATTGGAATGAATTTTTTTTATTATAATCTGGTAGATAATTTCATGGCATTTAAATTTTAAATATGATTTCCGGCATATGTCCACCGCGGCTACGAGTTACATGGTCCATTCGATCAGTCTAATTTTTGACTACTTTTATCAATAAATCTGGCCGTATGGCGTCAATGGTGGCTTGAATATTGGCTTCCAATGCTTCAAGAGTTGCTGGTTTGTCATCATAAACCAATGACTTAAGATAGCACCATAAAAAGTAATCCAGAGGCGTTAAATCGCACGAAGGAGGAAGCCAGTGAACGGGACCACTTCTGGAAATAAAGTTGTCACTGAATTAATTTTGCAATAAATCGATTGTTAAGCGCGCTGTATGGCAGGTTGCGCCGTCTTGTTGGAACCAAATGTCGTCAATGATGTTTAGCTGATTCATCTTTGGAAACAAAAATTCAGTCAACATGGGTCGATAGCGCTCGCCATTCACCGTAACGGCAGCTCCTTCCTCATTTCGAAAGAAATAAGGACCAAATAGTCAATTTTAATGGATGTAATGGTGATTCGTTAACAGCTTGAGGATTGTCTTCGCTGCAAATACGGAAATTTTGCTTATTGACGTAGCCATTTAATCATAAATGAGCTTCATCACTAATCACAATTCTTTGATAAAAATGCTCATCTTCGGCCAGTTTCAAATGAGCCCAATCAGTAAAAATGCGACGCAAACGATGATTGTTTGGCTTCAATTCTTACACGAGCTGTATTTTATAGGCACGTAAGCCAAGATCATTACGTAAAATTTTCCACGTAGTCGAAGGACAAAGGCCAGCAAGTTGAGAATGACGACGTATCGACATTTTCTTCGGTACGCACATTTCTTTGTCTTGTTGATGGTTTTGAATCGAGAAGAGTAAAATTAGTGCGACAACAATCAATAACTGCACGAATTGCTTGCTCACTAGGCCGATTATGTTGACCGTAAAATGAACGAAGTGCTCTATGAACTTCGCGAACAGATTTATTTTTTTCAAAGTAAATTTCTACAATTTGGAAGCGTTGTTCTGGCGTTAACGATTCATGATGACTGGCCAAACCTTACTGAACAGAAATGTCAACACAGTTTGACATTATCAGCTGTCAAACTATAGTTATCAAAATCGTTAGTTCTCATGCAGCTTGAAAAAAACACCTCTTAGATGTCTTGCAGGTGCGACAATTTAATTAACAATCTATTGATAATGACAAAGTAGTTGTCGAAATACGTATACAGGGTACGAACATTGATGTGGTAGGGAGTCTTTTTTTTTAACACAAGTGTCATGTTTTTGTTTTTTTGCTTGTAGTTTCTAATCGAATCCAACTATACCTTTAATTTGATGACGATTCTTTTATTTTTGTTTAGCACTTCATATATGTAACTATTTGTAAACGAGTACTTCAGGTTCATCTGTTAGCGATTGGAGATGACGTGTGTTGTCCAGAATGACCGTAGACCCAGATAATAACAAACTAATATTTTGCAACTCATTTATTGCTTATAATTCTTGAGCATAATGCCTAAATCATCAAGAATTCGAGAAATTGCTACTGCTACGATTCTCTGACTGGATTAAAGTTAATAATAGGTTTGAGTTTATAAAAATATTTATTATAGTAGAACGCAGCTTTTAGCTAAGTACTCGTTTGAATTGGTTCAGGAGGCTGAGAAACTACTAGGCAAGCTCTGTGTAACTCTTCTATACGTTTTGGTGACTTAAAAAAGCCTGTTTTGCGCTTAAATTTGACTGATATTTTGTGTAAAGCGTGAGTTATTCATGTTAGATGTAATATTTTGAAAAAAACCCCTTTTAATGAAATTCCGGCCTTCCGCATATATGTACATATGTGGCTGCATCAGTGACGAGCAACAATGGCGCGATTATTGACACCAAAATTTAAATGCCCTTTGTACAAGCTGCGTTATATATTTGTCATTATCATTTTGCAATATTTTCTAGACAATGAGATATGTTGTTGTTAGTTTATCTACTTTCATGGTACGTATCAAAACATTTGTCACCTTGTTCTTTTTTTGTGTCTGTAGTTTCATCAGCAGTAATAGATATTTTTTCATTTGCAATTTCTAGTGGTAAGAGGGTAGCCGTTTATATTTCGGGAATAGCAAACAAAAAGGAATTTTTTATTATCGAAAATAGTTTTATTGCTTTTCAAAATATTCTCTTTGAAAGTCAATGCACTTTTGCATTCGTTTAAACTAATCCGAAAAGCGTTGCTGCCACTGTGAAGGCGCTATATCCAAAATATGTGTTTAGGGATATTATATCATCCCACGAGCCTGGTCAACCTCTACCAACAGATCGGTACAGCAGACCGTTAAACACCCAGCGAAACTGCTTCTTTGGGATGGCTTCTTAAATCTAGACTTTAGAGCTTCGTACTTATTTACCTACAATTTGAATTCTCAGAAAATGCTTAAGATTTATTAGAAATATTTGTTACCAACTGACTTCAGGAAAAAGGAGGACTGGATCCTGCAGGAGGACACGATCTTAAACATTGCAGCAAGCTTTGCACCAAATGAAAAGAACAGTCTGGCATCGTTACACTTGATTAATATATCAAGCATAACCATCGTGGAAGAAAAGTGTTTCACTTTGAAACAGTTAGTGCTATAAATTCGTTGTATTTGGAGATTCTTAGAATGCCTCTGAGATGTCAGGCTATTATCGACGCCAGTGATGACTGGACAGAATATCGATACAATAGCATCTTTGCTCTGATGGAATAAAACGTACCCACGTATTTGAATTTTTTTAAATAAATTTTTATGTAAATTAACTCGAACGCTCTCACTAACTGTATATCTCTCCGTGTTTAAATATGTAAATATTTATTGCATGACAAACAATGTACTCAATTGGCTTCATAAGCATGAATTTAATCACTAAATGTTGATATATTGGGTCTGGGAAAAAGTTCGTGGCGTTTTTCCCGATAGATGGCATTGGTTGCCGATAACTAAAGAACAACAAGTCACAGCGACACCACCGACGGCTCGTTTTTTAGATGACCTTCCGAACGTTAGTTTGAGCGTAGAAACATTGTAATCGGTGCAGTGGTTGGAAAGTTATTCGCACTTGAAAATGGAGAAGAATAATGAGAAATTTCGCTATATTCTGCAATATTATTATGATAAGGGGAAGAACTCTGCGCAGGCTTGTGATAAAATTTGTGCTGTGTACGGTGAAGGTACTTTATCGAAATCTGTTGCGCGGAAATGGTTCGCTCGCTTTCGTTCTGGAAATTTCAATGTGAAAGATGAGTCACGCTGCGGTCGTCCAATCACTGAAAAATCTGATGAAATTCTTGAAAAAGTCCAACAAGATAAGCATATCAGCAGTGTCGATATTGGCATGGAGCTAGGCATTGACCACAAAACTGTTTTGAACCATTTACACAAAGCTGGTTACAAAAAAAAGCTTGACGTATGGGTTCCTCATGAGTTGAGCGTGAAAAACATGATGGACCGAATTAACATCTGCGATGCGCTGCTGAAACGGAATGAAATCGAGCCGTTTCTGAAACGTTTAATAACCGGAGATGAAAAATGGATTACGTACGATAATCGGAAGCGTAAAAGATCGTGGATAAAGGGTGGTGAGCCGTCACAAGCGTTCGCTAAGCCAACATTGACGCCAAAAAAAGTGATGCTGTGTGTATGGTGGGACTGGAGGGGAATCGTCCACTACGAGCTACTTCCAACTGGTCAGACGATTGATTCTCAACTCTACTGTGCACAACTAGAGAGATTACGCCAGGCGATTGAAAGAAAACGGCCCGAATTGATTAATAGGAAAGGTGTTGTCTTCCATCATGACAACGCCCGACCACACACTTCTTTGATGACCCGTCAAAAATTGAGAGAGTTTGGTTGGGAAGTTTTGATGCACCCACCTTACAGTCCGGATATAGCACCCTCTGACTATCATCTGTTTCGATCTCTGCAGAACTCTCTCAATGGAATTAAGTTGGTTTCAAAAGAAGCCTGTGAAAACTACTTGATTCAGTTTTTCGACCAGAAACCACAGAAGTTTTTCACCGATGGGATCATGGATCTACCAAAAAAATGGCGAAACATTGTCGATAATAATGGAGCATACTCGGTTTAAATGAATTCGTCCACGCGCCATGCGGGGACCAGTTGAATTTTACTGAAAAAACGCCACGAACTTTTTCCCAGACCCAATATAACCCTTTTCCACATTAATTTTCGTAATTCTGTATACATATTTCGACAACTAAGTTATCATCATCAGCAGATAATTAAGCAGTGTTGCACCTGGAGAACTACGGCAAGAAATACCCGTACGAAAAAACTAATTTCGCACACGATCCGTACCGCTGAAAGCCAAGTCGCACACTCCATCAAAATGACCTTCATAAGCATGGAGAGTTTTTTATAACCAGCTTTTGTATTTGTACAATAAAAGACTACCTTTTTCGTTTTAAATAAACTATTTAGTGTAAAAATTCTCGATGCAGTCACCAGTCGATATCATCCTGTGAAGTACCGACTTTCGTTGTCGATATAGAATAGTAATAGTAAAACCAAAACAATTGAAATATTATACGGTAAAAAATGATTTTATTTGAGATGTTTATATTAATAATGCATAACTTTACAATTATTTAGCGTTCTTATTTAGTTTGAAATAAATGATATAAACATTACAATACATTTACAATGTTTATTATAAGTGATATGCAATATATTTTCTACAGCAGCACAAAAGCGTTTTAAAATTATAATTACATATTATTTTTACTATTTCGTTTCATTATAAAAATTGCATTTTAATATTAAATACTGTATGTACCGAATAATGGACAATAAGCAAATGAGAGAAAGTGGACACTTTCTACTGATGACTTTTCTGTATTTACTTAGTATTTGTTCGGCAGCCGTCAATAATGTACGTTTTCAGTGAATTTGTAAAAGTAATGAAAACTGGTCATCGTTACGTGATACAATACTTTTATTTGAAAGGCCTCACCCCAACCGATATAAAAGCTGAACTGGACTCTACTTTGGGTGACTCTGCTCCTTCGTTTACAATAGTGAAATATTGGGTAGCACAGTTTAAACGAGGCCGTATGATGATTTGCCAAGACGAACATCGCAGTGGTCGACCAAATGAGGTGACGACTCCAGAAATGGTGAAGAAAATCTACAAAACGGTATTGGATGATCGTCGACAGAAAGTGCACCAGCTAGTAGACATAGTAGGCATTTCAAAAAGTACGGTACATCGTATATTATCTGAAAATATGGACATGAGAAAGCTGTGTGTAGGATGGGTGCCGCGTTTGCTCACACTCAAGCAAAAACAGTGTCATGAAGATGTTTCAATTAAGTGTTTAGCGAAGTTGCCCAACAACAAAACAGAATTTTTACGCCGTTTCATAACCATGGATGAAACATGGGTCCATCACATCACAACCGAGACAAAAGAATATTCAAAACAATGGACTTAAAAGAGAGAACCGGCTCCAAAGAAGACGAAGATCGTTTCATCTGCAGCAAGGTCATGGCATCGGTTTTTTGAGATGCGCGTGGAATAATTTTCATTGACTATCTTAGTGCAACGTTTGAGCCAACAAATCAAGCAAAAACGGCCTCATTTGGCTAAGGAGAAAGTGTTGTTTCATCAAGACAATGCACCAGCTCACAAATCCGTTATTGCAATGACCAAAATTAATGAATTAAAGTTTGAATTGCTACCCCATGCACCCTATTCGCCAGATTTAGCCCCCTCGGATTATTTTCTGTTCCCAAACTTGAAAAAATAGCTCAGCGGTCAAAGATTTTCCAACGATGAAGAAGTGATGTAGGCAGTTAATGGCTATTTTGAGGAGCAAGACAGTTCTTATTATAAAAAAGGCATCGAACTTATTGAACATCGCTGGGAAAAGTGTATAGAGCTGAAAAGAGATTATGTTGAAAAATAAATATATTTCTTTCCAAAATGTTTGTGTTTTCGTTGTTGAGTCGGGTACTTCTGGGACAACCCTCGTACTAGAATATAATCAATTCGATTTTCCATAAAACCATTTAAACTCCTCACAGAATAAATCATATACAAATCAATTGAATTGAAAAAATACAGTACTAATTTAACTTTTAATAATTTTTATTCTCTTCCAGACAATGTGCCCAGTTTGCTTGGATCGTTTGAAGAACATGATTTTCTTATGCGGCCACGGTTTATGTCAGATGTGTGGAGATCAAATGACCGAATGCCCTATTTGCAGGAAGGCAGTCGAAAAAAGGATTTTATTATATTAAACACGATCGCTAATATCAACACTTCAATAGATGCATTTTATTTCTTTTATATTTTCTTATTTTTAATGCAAATTATAAATGGTATGTACATGTGTTAAAAAGTATCCATAAATATTTTACTAAAGCATTAATTACTCAAATCGAATTAGTATGGAATACATTACTTAAATTAGCCACAAGTAGAACATTAATGAAGATTAATTCTATATACTTATATGATTTATCCTGTTAAAATTGCTAATACTTTTTTTATTATTATTATTATTAATTTTAATCTTTTAGTAAAATTTAATATTACCCTAAGTACCAATTTCTTTTTCCATTATATACTATTTGTATGTTACCAATTGCAAGATTGTAAATGATGAATTAGTTCTTAATCCAAGTTATGTTATGTACTTTAAAATTCAATTCTTGGAATTTTATTAGATTATTTTTCATGTTCTCCTGTAGCAATGCATAATATAAAAGCTGTCCTCAAATATAATCGAATAGAGTCTGTTTCTAGATACCCTTTAAGATTCTACATAGTTTATTTAACTCAATTCTGACAAGCCTTAGTAATTAATAATTGTTAGATCTTGATTATTTGAAATTGTTAACATTGTTGAATTATTTCATCATTTTAGTTTAATCAATACGTTCTTTATCTTTAGATATGTAAGTATGTTTATTTCTCATGTATTTTTCATTCGAATATTTTATTGACATGTTCATCCAGTTGAATGTGTATGTATTATGAAAACTTGAATTATTAAATAAATAAAACGTCGTCTTTTTTTCAATAGTTGTTTTATTTATTCCTGTTAATTAAGAAATAAAATTTTCTCATATTCCGACTGATTGAGAAAGCCGAGTAGCAGATACAATTATTGGCCGTTTAAGCTCATTTGCTACTTAGCTATTACAGTCCAAATATGTAAAAAAAAAACTCTTTCTCCTATACACTTCTGTTTTCTAATTTACTATTTCAAATTTTTACTTTCCTATAGGCAACTTAATTTACATGCAGTATGTATATTTGGTTGCCTATCTTTGAATACCTCTTGCTCCGAATACCTCCTCGCACTCCTGTGATCCTGATACAAAGTTTTAATTTAACAAAATTTTGCAAAAATTTTCAACACCTCTTTCTCCTAATACCTCCTCGCACTCCTGTGATCCTGATACAAAGTTTTAATTTTACAAAATTTTGTAAAATTTTTAAATACCTCTTTCTCCTAGACACGTCTATTTTCGAATTTACTATTCCAAATGTTTACTTTCGTATAGGCAACTTAATTTACATGCAGTACGTATATTTGGTTGCCTATCTTTGAATACCTCTTGCTCAGAATACCTCCTCGCACTCCTGTGATCCTGATACAAAGTTTTAATTTAACAAAATTTTACAAAAATTTTCAACACCTTTCTCCTAATACCTCCTCGCACTCCTGTTATCCTGATACAAAGTTTTAATTTTACATAATTTTGTCATTTTAAAACTTTGTATCAGGATAACAGGAGTGCGAGGAGGTATTAGGAGAAAGAGGTGTTAAAAATTTTTACAAAATTTTGTTAAATTAAAACTTTGTATCAGGATCACAGGAGTGCGAGGAGGTATTCGGAGCAAGAGGTATGCAAAGGTAGGCAACCAAATATATATACTGCATGTAAATTAAGTTGCCTACATAAAACTAAAAATTTGGAATAATAAATTACAAAACAAAAGTGTATATTGGACTATTAATTAAAATGTATAAATAAAACTCTAGATAGACTTATTATTATTATTTATTAAAAGAACTTATACATATAATGACTGTAATACATGTCATTTCTTAAACACAAGACCTCCTAGTGCAGTAAATAACATCGAACCTCCTAAAAGTTCACAGAATATCTTTAAATGGGCTTCCTTAGCAATTTTTCTTCCAGTTGTTCAAATTAGTTGCATTCCAGCTTGAGAAATCTAAAATTCAAATACACTAATTAACAATAGGAAAAAATTAACGTAAAATAAAATTTTGAATAAAAGACCTTCGAACATTGTTAAATACACAGGCTATTACAATTTTCACTAATTTTATTTTTAATTAAAATACATGATACCACAAAGTCCTCAGATGTTTAGACTAAATTCTAACATACTGTGTAAATGCTCTAAAGGAATATTTATTTTTGTATTTTTTTACAATGAGTAATAAAATCAAAATGACAATAAGTTAAAAGTGTTGGGAAGAGCACATTCTGCTTACTGTCATTTTAGTTTCATTACATATTATAAAAAAATATTCTCTTACTTTCTAGACTACATTAAAATTTAGTCTGTGTCAAAAATCTGAGGAAGCCACTGTAGTAAAACAACTGTCATATACATTAACTAAAATAAAATAAGTGAAATTTGCAAGGCTGCGTATAATTATAAATTGAATCATGAAAATAGCTAAAAATAATTAATGAATTTGATATGCTCAGTTACTTATTTAATCCTGAATCCTTCAACAGCTAGGTGTCCAATTGTTGGTAGAGTTGAATTTCTGCCCTTCCACGTGTTGCTACGTTGTGGCAACCTCCTCGCTTGCCACTACAAAATAAAATTCAATATTTAATACTAGAAGTTTCAGTCTAGTTTGTGACAATATATATTCATTATTATTGCAACTCGATATTCACATCTGTGTTTGTAATTACTAAAATAGGAAAAAACGTGAAAGCTAAAATACGATTATTTTGCATTTAAAGCATTTTTTTTATTTAAACAATTAATGAATTTGATATGCTCAGTTACTTACTTAATCCTGAGTTCTTCTACTGCTAGCTTTCCAATTGTTGGTAGAGTAGAATTCCTTGCCTTTCAGGTCTTGCCAGGTCGTGCCAACCCCCTCGTTAGCCTTTACAAAACAAAATTCAATATTTAATACTGGAAATTTCACTTTTTATTTGACATTTACAGCGTTTTCTTTTTATTAAAATAATTAATGAATTTGATATGTTCAAACACTTACTTAATCCTGAGTCCTTCTATTGCTAGCTTTCCAATTGTTGGTAGAGTTGAATTTCTTGCCTTCCAGGTCTTGCAATGTCGTGCCAACCTCCTCGTTTGCCTCTACAAAATAAAATTCAATATTTAATACTGGAAATTTCACTCTAGTTTGTGTCAATATATTTTCATTATTGTTGCAACTGGATATTCACATCTGTGTTTGTAAAGGGTTTTCCAATAAGGACTTGACAATTTTTTTCAAAATAAAATGCAGACCATTTGAGATATTTCAAAAACTTTACTATCGGGTTGAAGTACAATCAAAACATTTATGAATGGAACTCGACTTCGTTCATATGGCCACCGCGGGCACGTTTGCAGCGGTCGATTCGTTGGACCCAATTTTTGATGACTCGGCCACACAATTCGGCTGCTATTTCACGTTCAATGTTGGCTCTGAGCTCTTCCAACGTTGTCGGCTTGTTGGCATAGACCAATGACTTGACGTAGCCCCATAGAAAAAAGTCTAGAGGCGTTAAATCGCACGAACGAGGCGGCCAATCGACTGGTCCATTTCTTGAGATAACACGCTCATCAAACTTACTCTTCAATCAATCGATTGTATCGTGTGCTGTGTGGCTTGTGGCACCGTCCTGCTAAAACCACATGTTGTCTAAGTCCATATCTTCCAATTCGGGCCAAAAATAATCGGTAATCATGGTGCGATAACAATTACCATTCACAGTAACGTGACGATCATTATCGTCGACGAAAAAATATGGCCCTATGACGCCGCCGGCATGCAAACCGCACCAAACAGTTATTTTTTGTGGATGAAGTGGTGTTTCATGAAGCACATGTGGATTTTCACCCGACCAATAACGCATATTTTGCTTATTGACGAACTCATTGAGCCAAAAATGAGCTTCGTCACTGAAAATGATTTTGCGGTGAAATTGATCATCTTGGCGCATCTTTTCCAGAGCCCAATCGGTGAACGTACGTCGCTTGAAATGGTTCATCGGCTTCAATTCTTGAGTCAGCTTGATCTTGTATGGGTGTAAACCAAGATCCTTACGCAAAATTCGCCATAAAGTGGTCTGGGCGATGCCCAACTCTTGAGAACGCCGTGGAATTGACTGATTTGGATCATTTACTACGGACGTTTCAACGGCAGCGATATTTTCGACACTTCGACCAACCCGTTGTCTCATTGGCACGGCAACATCACACAACGAATATGTAGACTCAAATTTTTGCACTAAACTTGCTACTGCCTGTCTACTAGGGCGAGAATTACGACCGAAAATCGGAGTTAACGCTCTTAAAGTAGCGGTCACCGACTCCGAATTTCTGTAGTAAATTTTTATAATTTGCAGACGTTGTTCGTTCGTGTACTTTACCATGATGAAAATGTTAAATTTACTGAATAAGTTGACAGTGACAGTTCGATGATTAGTGAACGCACCGTTCACAAATTGAATTAAAATTTGTCAAGTCCCTATTGGAAAACCCTTTAATTACCAAAATAGGGAAAGCGTGAAAGCTAAAATACGTTTATTTTGCACTTACAGTATTTTATCTTCATTGAAACAATTAATGAATTTGATATGCTCAGCTACTTACTTAATCCTGACTCCTTCTACTGCTAGCTTTGCAATTTTGGTAGAGTTGAATTCCTTCCCTTCCTGGTGTTGCTACGTTGTGGCAACATCCTCGTTAGCCTCTACAAAATAAAATTCATTATTTAATACTGGAAATTTCACACTAGTTTGTGTCAATATATTTTCATTATTGTTGCAACTGGATATTCACATCTGTGTTTGTAATTACCAAAATAAGGAAAGCGTGAAAGCTAAAATACGTTTATTTTGCATTTACAGCATTTTATCTTTATTGAAACAATTAATGAATTTGATATGCTCAGCTACTTACTTAATCCTGAGCTTTTCTACTGCTAGCTCTCCAATTGGTGGCAGAGTTGAATTCCTTCCCTTCCAGGTGTTGCTACGTTGTGGTAACCTCCTCGTTTGCCTCTACAAAATAAAATTCAATATTTAATACTGGAAATTTCACTCTTTATTTTACATTTACAGCGTTTTCTTTTTATTAAAATAATTAATGAATTTGATATGTTCAACTACTTACTTAATCCTGAGTCCTTCTATTGCTAGCTTTCCAATTGTTGGTAGAGTTGAATTTCTTGCCTTCCAGGTCTTGCCATGTCGTGCCAACCTCCTCGTTTGCCTCTACAAAATAAAATTCAATATTTAATACTGAAAATTCCACTCTAGTTTGTGTCAATATATTTTCATTATTGTTGCAACTGGATATTCACATCTGTGTTTGTAAAGGGTTTTGAAATAAGGACTTGACAATTTTTTTCAAAATAAAATGCAGACCATTTGAAATATTTTAAAAACTTTATTATCGGGTTGAAGTACAATCAAAACAATTATGAATGGAACTCGACTTCGTTTATATGGCCCCCGCGGGCACGTTTGCAGCGGTCGATTCGTTGGACTCAATTTTCGATGACTCGGCCACACAATTCGGCCGAAACGGCTGCTATTTCGCGTTCAATGTTGGCTCTGAGCTCTTCCAACGTTGTCGGCTTGTTGGCATAGACCAATGACTTGACGTAGCCCCAAAGAAAAAAGTCTAGAGGCGTTAAATCGCACGAACGAGGCGGCCAATCGACTGGTCCATTTCTTGAGATAACACGCTAATCAAACTTACTCTTCAATAAATCGATTGTAACGTGTGCTGTGTGGCTTGTGGCACCGTCTTGCTGAAACAACATGTTGTCCAAGTCCATATCTTCCAATTCGGGCCAAAAATAATCGAATTAGCATTCACAGTAACGTGACGATCATTATCGTCGACGAAAAAATATGGCCCTATGACGCCGCCGGCATGCAAACCGCACAAGACAGTTATTTTTTGAGGATGAAGTGGTGTTTCATGAAGCACCACCCGACCAATAACGCATATTTTGCTTATTGACGAACCCATTGAGCCAAAAATGAGCTTCGTCACTAAAAATGATTTTGCGATGAAAATGATCATCTTGGCGCATCTTTTCCAGAGCCCAATCGGAGAACGTACGTCGCTTCAAATGGTCCATCGGCTTCAATTCTTGAGTCGGCTTGATCATGTATGGGTGTAAACCAAGATCCTTGCGCAAAATTCGCCATAAAGTGGTCTGGGCGATGCCCAACTCTTGAGAACGCCGTGGAATTGACTGATTTGGATCATTTGCTACGGACGTTTCAACGGCAGCGATATTTTCGACAGTTCGACCAACCCGTTGTCTCACTGGCACGGCAACATCACACAACGAATATGTAGACTCAAATTTTTGCACTAAACTTGTTACTGCCTGTCTACTAGGGCGAGAATTACGACCGAAAATCGGAATTAACGCTCTTAAAGTAGCGGTCACCGACTCCGAATTTCTGTAGTAAATTTTTATAATTTGCAGACGTTGTTCGTTCGTGTACTTTACCATGATGAAAATGTTAAATTTACTGAATAAATTGACAGTGACAGTTCGATGATTAGTGAAACGGTGCGTTCACAAATTGAATTAAAATTTGTCAAGTCCCTATTGGAAAACCCTTTAATTACCAAAATAGGGAAAGCGTGAAAGCTAAAATACGTTTATTTTGCACTTACAGCATTTTATCTTTATTGAAATAATTAATGAATTTGATATGCTCAGCTACTTACTTAATCCTTACTCCTTCTACTGCTAGCTTTGCAATTGTTGGTAGAGTTGAATTCCTTCCCTTCCGGTGTTGCTACGTTGTGGCAACATCCTTGTTTGCCTCTACAAAATAAAATTCAATATTTAATGCTGGAAATTTCACTCTAATTTGTGTCAATATATATTCATTATTATTGCAACTCAATATTCACATCTGTGTTTGTAATTACTAATACAGGGAAGACGCGAAAGCGAAAATACGTTTATTTTGCATTTACAGAAATTTTTCTTTATTGAAACAATTAATGAATTTGATATGCTCAGCTACTTACTTAATTCTAAGTCCAAGTTACTTACTTTATCCTGAGTCCTTCTAGTGCTAGATTTCCAATTGGTGGCAGAGTTGAATTTCGTCCCTTCCAGGTCCTGCCACGTCGTGCCAACCTCCTTGTTAGCTTCTACAAAATAAAATTCAATATTTAATGCTGGAAATTTCACTCTAGTTTGTGTCAATATAAAGAGTTTTCCAATAAGGACTTGACAACTTTTTTTGAAAATAAAATGCAGACCATTTGAGATATTTCAAAAACTTTATTAACGGGTTGAAGTACAATCAAAACATTTATGGATGGAACTCGACTTCGTTCATATGGCCACCGCGGGCACGTTTGCAACGGTCGATTCGATGGACCCAATTTTCGATGACTCGGCCACACAGTTCGGCCGAAACAGCTGCTATTTCGCGTTCAATGTTGGCTCTGAGCTCTTCCAACGTTGTCGGCTTGTTGGCATAGACCAATGACTTGACGTAGCCCCAAAGAAAAAAGTCTACACGCGTTAAATCGCACGAACGAGGCGGCCAATCGACTGGTCCATTTCTTGAGATAACACGCTCATCAAACTTACTCTTCAATAAATCGATTGTATTGTGTGCTGTGTGGCTTGTGGCACCGTCCTGCTGAAACCACATGTTGACCAAGTCCATATCTTCCAATTCGGGCCAAAAATAATCGGTAATCATGGCGCGATAACAATTACCATTCACAGTAACGTGACGATCATTATCGTCGACGAAAAAATATGGCCCTATGACGCCGCCGGCATGCAAACCGCACCAAACAGTTATTTTTTGTGGATGAAGTGGTGTTTCATGAAGCACATGTGGATTTTCACCTGACCAATAACGCATATTTTGCTTATTGACGAACTCATTGAGCCAAAAATGAGCTTCGTCACTGAAAATGATTTTGCGGTGAAATTGATCATCTTGGCGCATCTTTTCCAGAGCCCAATCGGTGAACGTACGTCACTTGAAATGGTTCATCGGCTTCAATTCTTGAGTCAGCTTGATCTTGTATGGGTGTAAACCAAGATCCTTACGCAAAATTCGCCATAAAGTGGTCTGGGCGATGCCCAACTCTTGAGAACGCCGTGAAATTGACTGATTTGGATCATTTGCTACGGATGTTTAAACGGCAACGATATTTTCGACACTTCGACCAACCCGTTGTCTCACTGGCACGGTAACATCACACAACGAATATGTAGACTCAAATTTTTGCACTAAACTTGTTACTGCCTGTCTACTAGGGCGAGAATTACGACCGAAAATCGGAGTTAACGCTCTTAAAGTAGCGGTCACCGCCTCCGAATTTCTGTAGTAAATTTTTATAATTTGCAGACGTTGTTCGTTCGTGTACTTTACCATGATGAAAATGTTAAATTTACTGAATAAATTGACAGTAACAGTTCGATGATTAGTGAAACGGTGCGTTCACAAATTGAATTAAAATTTATCAAGTCCCTATTGGAAAACCCTTTAATTACCAAAATAGGGAAAGCGTGAAAGCTAAAGTACGTTTATTTTGCACTTACAGCATTTTATCTTTATTGAAACAATTAATGAATTTGATATGCTCAGCTACTTACTTAATCCTGACTCCTTCTACTGCTAGCTTTGCAATTGTTGGTAGAGTTGAATTCCTTCCCTTCCTGGTGTTGCTACGTTGTGGCAACATCCTCGTTTGCCTCTACGAAATAAAATTCAATATTTAATACTGGCAGTTTCACTCTAGTTTGTGTCAATATATTTTCATTATTATTGCAACTCGATATTCACATCTGTGTTTGTAATTACTAATACAGGGAAGACGCGAAAGCTAAAATACGTTTATTTTGCATTTACAGCAATTTTTTTTTATTGAAACAATCAATTTGATATGCTCAGCTACTTACTTAATTCTAAGTCCAAGTTACTTGCTTTATTCTGAGTCCTTCTAGTGCTAGATTTCCAAATGGTGGCAGAGTTGAATTGCTTCCCTTCCAGGTCTTGCCACGTCATGCAAACCTCTTTGTCTGCCTCTACAAAATAAAATTCAATATTTAATACTGGATGTTTCACTCTAGTTTGTGTCAATATATATTCATTATTATTGCAACTCGATATTCACATCTGTGTTTGTAATTACTAAAATATGGAAAACGTGAAAGCTAAAATACGTCTATTTTGCATTTACAGCATTTGTTTTTATTTAAACAATTAATGAATTGGATATGCTCAGCTGCTTACTTAATTCTAAGTCCAAGTTACTTACTTTATCCTGAGTCCTTCTAGTGCTAGATTTCCAATTGGTGGCAGAGTTGA
Organism: Dermolepida albohirtum; assembly: GCA_031893035.1. Lineage (NCBI taxonomy): Eukaryota > Metazoa > Arthropoda > Insecta > Coleoptera > Scarabaeidae > Dermolepida > Dermolepida albohirtum. Next base: position 187,149 of record JAVIWB010005984.1, read on the forward strand.
ATTTCTTCCCTTCCAGGTCTTGCCACGTCGTGCCAACGTCCTTGTTTGCCTCTACAATATAAAATTCAATATTTAATGCTGGAAATTTCACTCTAGTTTGTGTCAATATATTTTCATTATTATTGCAACTCGATATTCACATCTGTGTTTGTAATTACTAAAATAGGGAAAACGTGAAAGCTAAAATACGTTTATATTGCATTTACGCATTTGTTTTTATTTAAAGAATTAATGAATTTGATATGCTCAGCTACTTACTTAATTCTAAGTCCAAGTTACTTACTTAATCCTGAGTCCTTCTACTGCTAGCTTTTCAATTGTTGGTAGAGTTGAACTTCTTTCCTTTCAGACCCTGCTACATTACGCCAACCTCCTTGTTTGCCCCTAAAAAAGATCATAAAATTTTATATTTAGTACTAGAAGTCTTAGATTGTATTTACAGCAAACAATAGGCACTGAAAATAGAACTCGTTTCTGTTATTAGATCTTGTATACAATCTCTACTTTTTTTTTTATTAAAATAATCCATGAATTGGATATGCTTAATTACTTACTTAATCCTGAGTTCTCTACCACTAGGTGTTCAACTCCTAATACAATTGACTTTTTTGTCTTCTGGATCCTCCTACCTTTGGTCACTATTTTATTTGCTTATATAAAATAAAATTTAATATTAATACTAAAAGTCCTGAAGTTTGTTTGACGTTATTATATTTGCTTTACTATTACAACTAAATATTCACATGTGTGCTAATAATTACTAAAATAGGGAAAACATGAGAGCCAAAAAATGTTCTATTATTAGATGACCTTGTATATAATTCTTCATTTTTTTAAATTAAAATTAATCATGAATTTGGAGAATAATCACTTACTTAATCCTGAATTCTTTTGCCAGTAGATGGACAACTGTTGGCAGGGTTGAATTTGTTTCCGTCCAGATTTTTCTACCATATGCCAGCTCCCTTGTTTGCTTCTTCACTATATCTCTCTTTTGTGATACCGGCCTCAGTTCTTCCAACTCTAATTTTCTTGGTCTTCTTTTTGTTTCTCCTTTCTGCTCTGGCTTCAAACGTCTTTAATGGGAGTGTCCCCTATGGTATTTTATATATATCTCCTATCGATCCTAGCTGCTTTTTACCCAACACTGTCTTCTGGGACTTCTATTTATAACTGGTTCTTCCCTGTATCTTTATGAACACCTTTAACTGCACTATATTCAATCTGCTTACACTTTTTCTGTGGGAGGCCATACTTCGCGGAAATAAATTAATGTTGATGTTATCATTCTTTTGACCACTACCACTTTTGCTCTTTTTGTAACTTCTGTATTCCCACAAAATGATTTTTTTTTCTCATATTAAAAATTCTATTTTCATTACTCTTACATGTATTCCTTGTTCTGTTTTCTAATTTGTTTTACTATTGTTCCTAAGTATTTAAGGTATTTTACTTATTTCAAGTCCCTTTCATCTATTTTATTTCTATTACTTTATTTACTCCTGCCATTGTTTTATTTGTTCTATATTTATATGCATATTTATTTAAATTCTCGGTTTTTTCTGGTTCCTTTTCACTATCACCATGTTATCCAAAACACAAACAACAAACAGAAGTTCTCATTCTCCAGTTTTCGACTTCAACTCCTCTTAGTTCTTGTTTTATTTTTTGTATAGCCTTGGTTAGCAGCAGAGAGAAAAACAGTAGAATCATCATACAACCTTATTTCAATCTTTAAACAGCTTTAAAATCTCTTGATATACCCTTATGTGATATATCACACCATCAAATTGTTGTATGTTATTGCATCTACGTAAAGCTTTCTTATTCATCAGTCTCCTAGGCATTTCCAAATATTTTCTCTTTTAATCATATCAAATGCAGTTTCCATTTATTTGCCTTTGTTGATAGTTTTATCAATAGCCTGTTTCGGTATGAAAATTGGTTTGATGTACTTGTTCCACTTCTGAATCCATAATATATATCTCGTATCACACTCTTCACTTTCTTCCTTATACTATGGAAAATAATCAATCTTAGAATGTACATATTTAATACTTAAACTGAATTACTTTCAAAATATGTTGCACGTCAACCAAATACCTTGCATCCCACGTTAATAAGTGGATATATATAAAGCATAGATTATTCCTTAAATATGATATATAATTAAGGAACCGTAAGTAAAAACCAAGAAAATATATATATAGGGTATAAAAATCAAACATACCCTTAATACCAAACAATGCAAATTGACATCATAGAATGAAGCGCCATCTCTAACAGAGCACCCAAAGTTTTTTCATCGGCTGTGGGTGTCACAATGTAATGGATTGAAACTAAAATTTAAACTAATAAAAGTTTATACAGTAATTGTTAGATGGGTCTACATAAACAATGAAATTATTATTTATTTATAATTTAATAATAAGTAATAGACAATGATTTCTCATATAAATATATCCAAATATAGTCTATGAAATGGCATGGGAAATATATTAATGAATAAATAAATATGAAATTGCCATTTTCATTCGAGAAGAAAATTCACTGGGTTTGGAATTAGAATTAAGACCATTTAAAATTTGGTTAGTGATTATTAGATGGCACGGCCGTAATAAAATTAAAATTATTTTAAAAGTATTAAAAACTGTTTATTGTATTATAGAGGAAAAAAAATACAAATAAGAAAAGGCATTTTTGTTACATACTGTAGCGAAATGTATTTTTTGTTATATACTGCCGTTGAATTTTTTTTCTCTAATAGCGGGAATAATTTCTGTTTTTTTTTTTTTTAGAAACAGCATGGAGAGCATTTCTTTTATTAGAAATCATAGTGTAGAATATTTCTTGCTAAAATTAAATTAGGAAGCAAATTATTTCTTTTCATGGGAAACAGTGTTTGGGCATTTCAAATCTGTCGAAATCGCCAAAAACAAAAAAAAAGTGAATTTTCAGCAGACACTCGATTGCCCAGTCTTCATCAATGTCTCCGTAAACTTCTAGATTGTTTCTACGTTGAAATTCAGAATTGAAAATTTTTCGAACGCCTCAAATTTTTTACGATATATGACCTACGAATTATGACGACCTTCGTATCTCTAATAATCAACTGTGACTTATTAGGGACAATATAACTAGAGAAACAAGTCTATTAAAAACTTTAGAGTTACCGTAGGAACTTTTTATTTAATTGATGCACAGCCTTAATTAAATTTACTCAGCTATGGCGAAAATAAAGGTTTACATTTAAGATAAAAGATTGAGTGTTGAAACACTGAACAGGAGAATTTAGATTACCATATAAAGGGTTTTCCAATAGGGACTTGACAACTTTTAATTCAATTTGTGGACGCACCCTTTCACTAATCATCGAACTGTCACTGTCAATTTGTCAGTAAACTTAACATTTTCATCATGGTAAAGTACACGAACGAACAACGTCTGCAAATTATGAAAATTTACTACAAAAATTCGGAGTCGGTGACCGCTACTTTAAGAGCGTTAACTCCGATTTTCGGTCGTAATTCTCGCCCTAGTAGACAGGCCGTAACAAGTTTAGTGCAAAAATTGGAGTCCACATATTCGTTGTGTGATGTTGCCGTGCCAGTGAGACAACGGGTTGGTCGAAGTGTCGAAAATATCGCTGCCGTTGCAACGTCCGTATCAAATGATCCAAATCAGTCAATTTCACGGCGTTCTCAAGAGTTGGGCATCGCCCAGACCACTTTATGGCGAATTTTGCGTAAGGATCTTGGTTTACATCCATACAAGATCAAGCTGACTCAAGAATTGAAGCCGATGGACCATTTGAAGCGACGTACGTTCTCCGATTGGGCTCTGGAAAAGATGCGCCAAGATGATCAATTTCATCGCAAAATCATTTGAGTGACGAAACTCATTTTTGGCTCAATGGGTTCGTCAATAAGCAAAATATGCGTTATTGGTCGGGTGAAAATCCACATGTGCTTCATGAAACACCACTTCATCCACAAAAAATAACTGTTTGGTGCGGTTTGCATGCCGGCGGTGTCATAGGGCCATATTTTTTCGTCGACGATAATGATCGTCACGTTACTGTGAATGATAATCGTTATCGCGCCATGATTACCGATTATTTTTGGCCCGAATTGGAAGATATGGACTTGGACAACATGTGGTTTCACCAGGACGGTGCCACAAGTCACACAGCACACGTTACAATCGATTTATTGAAGAGTAAGTTTGATGAGCGTGTTATCTCAAGAAATGGACCAGTCGGTTGGCCGCCTCGTTCGTGCGATTTAACGCGTGTAGACTTTTTTCTTTGGGGCTACGTCAAGTCATTGGTCTATGCCAACAAGCCGACAACGTTGGAAGAGCTCAGAGCCAACATTGAACGCAAAATAGCAGCCGTTTGGGCCGAATTATGTGGCCGAGTCATCGAAAATTGGGTCCAACGAATCGACCGCTGCAAACGTGCCCGCGGTGGCCATATGAACGAAGTCGAGTTCCATTCATAAATGTTTTGATTGTACTTCAACCCGATAATAAAGTTTTTGAAATATCTCAAATGGTCTGCATTTTATTTTGAAAAAAATTTGTCAAGTCCTTATTGGAAGACTCTTTATAATATATTGATTCTAAATAAATTCAAAAAAAACCTTGTTCAACAATAGGTGGTCCACCATTCTTCATAACACATGTTAATTCTTTTTCTATTGCATTAAATTTTAATATTAAAGGTGCCTAGTGGAAGAACATTAACACCATTATAAAGTATCAAATATTTATCTCTGCTTCTCAAATTAAAATTACTAAATTTATTTAAATAAGTCTGCTCTGAGATAGCTGAATTACTTGAACCTGTATCTATTTGAAATTCAAAAAATTTAAAGCTAAAATTATAATAAATTGAATTTTCGTAGCTAATACAGTGCCGCCTTGTTGCAATACTGATCATGCCACCTCGCGTATAACCTGAATCGAACTATTAATTCTGACATGTTTATAAAGAAGTTATTAATTATTCAATATTTTATTAATTTTCAACCTGTTTAAACTTAACTATAAATACTAAACAGGTGTGCAAGTGACGGATACAAATACAGTGAAGTTAGGCATAGTTCTGACCAGAATAGTTCAATAATATCACGCGGCAATCGGTAACTATATACCCTGATTCAATGAAGTGGCACGTTCAATCATTTTTGAAGGCACAGTACTAACATTGACAATGTCTAGTATTTCAATTTTAACATTGTTAAAATCTTTGAGGACACTTTTACTTCATGTTTAATAAGGTAACCACTAAAATAATCTTCGCTTAGTATAGAAAGCTCCAAGCCTGCGTTTAACTGCATAGATGCATTAATATCATTCATTTGAATGTCTGAAATCACTGGCTCGTCATTAAACGAAATTACGCTATTTATATTTACCTGTCGTCATTTTTACATACAGCATATAGTATGCAACAGTAACCACTAAAATAATCTTCGCTTAGTATAGAAAGCTCCAAGCCTGCGTTTAACTGCATAGATGCATTAATATCCTTCATTTGAATGTCTGAAATCACTGGCTCGTCATTAAACGAAATTACGCTATTTATATTTACCTGTCGTCATTTTTACATACAGCATATAACATTGTATACAATATTGATTGTGTTCATTTAAGTAACACATTTAGATAGATGAAGTACTGTTGTAAACATATTACATTTATAACTGGCATACTTGCATTTTCAAATAAACTGTGAGATTTTCCACAAACATTGCTTCAGCTACCTTTCTGCTTTGCATCTATTGACATTATTTCCAATGTTACTTGCTCATTTTTCTGCTTATAAAATGGCTTCTCCTTTACTGCGTTTACCTCTCTTGTCGCTACATCCAAGTACGTCTCTTTAACCAACGTTATGTATTAAGGAAGAAGGAAATGTATTATTATTCGTATCAGTCACAAAAGAATTGTAAGTCCTGTACATGTTAATAAATATTCAACAACTTGGCTTCACATAGTACACTTTTTCTTTTTTTTATGGAATTCTTAAAAATACATGATCAGAGATGGTGTAACGTATTTTGTAATCATTTATTTATTTATTTATTTTTCTTCGTAATATAAAACAATAAATTTTAATTTGTAGTGCTTGCGCCATCTAATGACTATTGTACAAACTTTCAATAGTTATAATTTTAGTTTCAAACCCAGTGGAATTTCCTGTAAAATGACAATTTGGAAAGTTTGGACATTGCATTGTGAGCGGCGCCACAAACATTTAAAATTAATTTATTATTTTCTTATAAAATAATTTATAATTATTATATTTTAAATATGTAAATTAAAAAATAAATTTAAATTTTTTAATAATCACAAATAATTTAACATGAGCTGTAGCGATATTTAATAGACATTATAGCAACTTTTGTTGCTCCCAATTCCAGCTTCAAACCCGAAACATTTTAGTACCAGAGATAATGAAAGGAGTTTGAACACTGACAGCGATAGTGCCACTAATTTTGAATTTCATTTTTTTTCTAAAATTGTTTCACTGGGTTTTAAAGATATATTTTCGAATTATAAAAATTAATTGCAACTTTTCTGGTAATTCGTTTACCCTTGTGTATGGGGACATATATTTATATACATATTTGTAAAAAAAATTCTGTCTGCGATTTTGTACGAATTCATCTTCGGTGTTTTTATGCATTGGGTTAGTTCTGATAAAAGCATGTACAATAATGGTTGGGATTATTCCAATAATTAAATAATGATGGCGCACAAATGTAATTAATCACAGTATTAAAAAACCATATGCACATTTATACGCAAGAGTAAACAAATTATCAGAAAAATTTGAAACTTATTTTTGTAATTCGGTAATATTATATAAGTATAAATATCAAAACAATTAATTTATATATGTAACACATATTTAAAATCTAGTGGAATAAATCTTTCTGAAAATAAAAAATATGAACTACAAATTTGTCGCGCCATCTTTGTCAGAATGTCTGAACCCTTTTCTTTACCTCGGACACTTAAATATTTTAGGTTTGAAGCTAGAATTGATATCACAGGAAAAGTTCAATTATTTATGACTAAAAATTCAAATTTCTTTACTTGATAATAGCTTATACATGCTAGTTAAAAAGGAACTAATTATTTTTTATATTATATATGGGAAAATATCAAGCGTCTATTAGTGTATAATCTTGTAATTTGCTTCCAAGTGATACAATGCCTCAAGAACTTCGTGTAGTAAGATGTTATAATTGTGAAACATTTCAGGTAAAATCTTCTATATGTATATGTTAGTAAAAATTATTCATTATGTTGTTGCTAGGTTGATATTGTAAAAAAAGTAGCAAAATGGTCATGCAAAATGTGTGGTGAAAAGCAATCTTTAAAAAAGGTATATATAGATCTTCACTATTGAAGTTGCTTATCAATTTTACGGATTTAATAGGTCTATGGTACTGGTACTGGCAAAGAATGCAGACAATTTGTTCAAGACTTAAATAAACAAAAAGTCACATTACAAATTGCTTCAAATGATAAAACAACCGATACTTTACCTGTACATTATGAAGAACAACTTAATGTTTTCTCAAATATAAATGAAAGTAAATGGTCAAAATATGTTTCAGAAAGTGATGATTTCAATATTGATAGTGAATCTGATATTACAGAAGGAAGATTGAAAAATAAAATAACTGAGCCGAAAGAAAATATTGCTAATTACCATAGCAAATCACCTACGATAAACACATATGTATCTAATAAACATAGTAATAAATTAAATTCACATTCTCAGGAAGTGTTAGAAGATGTTAAATTAGGATTATCTAATCAGTTTGAACTATTGAATAATAAATATAAAGAAAAAATTAAGCCTGAATCAAATTCAAAAATAGGAAATACTTGGAAAAGACCTTATGATTGTACAGAAAATAAGTATAGCAAATGGAAGAAGTTTCTGTCAAATGAAGAATATATGAATGATTCATGTTTAGGATCTGAAGAACTAAGTAATAAATTAGAGAAAGCAGAAGCAATAGAAATTAAAAATTCTAGCGTTTGTGAAAATAAGTTTGGTGCAGCTAGTGACTTGGATATAGACCTACAATTTTAGTTTGTTGTTTCGATTATATATTTTTTCTGGAAATAAATTTTCACTTTGATATACAGTTTTGAAAATATGGCGGGAATTGTATTATATATGAATGTGTGATGTGTCAATTGGCTACAGTATTTTCATATTGAGGAATATATTCGTATTTTTGATGAATTTTATTTTAAATATGTCTAAATAAATAAATAATATTACTCTTCTAATTTGTGGTTAATTTTGTTTTATATTATTGATTTCCAATCCCCGACATCTTATTGTTACAAAGCGAATCATCAACTATTAGTTTAGTCGAAATCTTTAATTTATTCCTATATCGAGTATTTCGCCATCTAGCGAAAATTTGATGAATATACTAGTGAAAACTGTAAATTGGAATGTCAATATAAAAATATTCCGCATTTTTTAAAAATTGTACAAATAAAATTAAGTTTTCCCGGAAAGATAACGTGGTCCAAAATTATAAATAGACTTCGGGTAATTTTTATCTTTTACGTCATTTACATACATGTAAACATAATACCTTTTCCATTAATTAATATGGATTCTGCCGCGGAAAAAGTAACAATACTTACTATCATGGCCGTTTTATGGGATGCCATGGAAAAAGAAGAAGGGTGCAGGCATACTGACAAAATAGAAATACCTAAAATCCAACGAATAAACTTTTCCTAACAATTATAGACCAATTTCCATATTACATACTATTTAAGAAGAAGACTGCACGACCGTTTATGATGAAATATTTTACTTGAGGAGGTGGATCGTTTGGATATCAAAGAACATTTACTGAGATTGTTAACATCTTACTTTAACAACAATTATGGAGACCTGTTTAACGTCAATGCAAATTTAAATGAATACATATTATTAGAACTATTTGAGACAAAGGTTACGCTATTATCTATAGCGAAATTCTGGGATCTGATCCCTCCCGGGAAACAGATTGAATTAGAAGAAATCTATCATGTACGGACTGTTATAGTAATAGTGAAGAACAAATAGAAGGGCCTCCACTATCGAAGAGAAACTGTTAGGCTTACAAAAGGAGGAAGCCTATAGTTGAGCAACAGAAGACGAGATGTATATGCAAATGGGTAATTGAGTGATATATAAACCACATATTATGGGGGAGATTATTACTTTGCTGTTATTCTCCATATACAGTGAAATCTGTCCAGTTGTTCAACTTTATAAGATGAAACTCTGTGTATGCTAGTCGTTTTTTGTGGGAATCGCCAGATTGCTATAGTTTTGCATTACGTTCAATCTGAGTATGTTGTCTTCCTGTCTATCTTATATGTTGCTCACTTTTAAAGTAATTTTCTTGGAAAAAAACCTGTGAAAGTTAACCACCATTGTGTACATATTTCTAAATGCAAACAGTTGTTACAGATTGAAATTTCCAGAAATTAAGAAAGTCCAACTGTGTTATTTTGTACACATACCTACTTAAATTGCTTTATTACTCCCTTGTACCTACTAGGTACTTTAATGGTCTCGTTTACTCTTAGATTGAGAAGAAAATTCTAAGAAGTCGCCTGTACTGAAATCTGTTAGGACAAGAGGATTTCCTAACTCCAAACAGAGATTGCGTGCGTTATCATATGTCTAGTTGCGAAATCCCCACTCTTTATGATTGTCTTTATCTTTTAAATTCAAATTGCAGATGTATTTTCAATTATATCAGTGCTTTCGGCACGATTACATCTTCGTGATTATTTATATACTCGTTCGAAAATAACTGCTACAAAACGTAAGTTAAATGAACTGTCCGTAGGCAAGAAGAAAGAATTGTTATATCTGTTGGATTAAGGTGAAAGTCGACGGGTATTGTAGGCAAAACTTGGTGTCTGTAAGTCTACAATTGGGAACATTGCGAAGAATAAAGAGAATTTAATAAAATTGTGGTGTGACAACTGCAATGATGGACAAAAGCACAAAATACGAAAAACTGAAAATGAGGAAATCAATAAAACAGTATATCTGGTACGTAGACTTCCGCGATCGTGGTCCATGCTATATGCTTCTGGGCTTCCAAGCTGGAACCACATCACTTGTATATCTGCCGACGTTTCGTACCCATTTGTATGGGACATCTTCAGGGCTGAACTACTGCACTGAAACTGAGAGAAACACGTAGGATTCCTTATACCTATCTTCAATTTTTTTCGTATTATAAAGGGTTTTCTATTGATGAACCACAAATTGCAACGATTGTTGATAGGTAGCTATGGAAATGACAGCTAATGTCAAAATTATTTAGTCAGATGCATAATTATAAACAAATACATTACATTACATTATAAACAAATACATAATTATAAACAAATAAATAAGATAATCGAACACGACAATATAGAACTTATTTTATTTAACTGAGAATATTACGAAGGTAGCCACTTATATTTCGGGAACTGGCAATTCTGTTAGTGTTGCCTTCGATCTGATGATTGCAACGTGAAGTTTGTTATTTTTGACAATATATTTACCTTGACGGTTTTATTATCCGGTCGCTATTTCTATTGTTGACATTTACTTGAAAATTTTTTGTCAGCGAAAAAATGAAATTAACTCGCGAACATTTTCGTGCAATTATTTTTCACAACTTTCGGCGTGGATTATCTCAACAAGAATGCATCGACGAGCTGAATTCTCTATATGGTGACGAAGCACCATCGAAAACTACAGTATATCGTTGGTCTAGTGAATTCAAACATTGACAGCGTTTTTTGGACTATGAATTTCGTGTTGGTAGTCCCAGAAATGTTGTGTGGGAAAACATTAATGCAGTGTCTGAATTGATAATGCAGGACCGTCAGGTAACATAACCTGAGATCGAGGCATCTCTAGGTATTAGTAACCCAGCCTGTATAAGATCCTGCATGAACATTTAGCCGTTAAGAAGCTATGTTCACGTTGGGTACCACATAATTTGACAATCGCTCAAAAAAGGAGTCGCGTCGATTGGTGCCAAAAGATGCACAAAAAATACAATGGCGGTGCTTCAAAGAACATTTATAAAGCCGTCACAGGTGATGCATCTTGGATCTATACCCGATAGTAAACAGCAGTCGACTGTGCCAAAACCAACGAAAGTTGTTCGCGCTCGAAGCACATAATAAATGGTTGCCTGTTTTTTCGGAAAAAACCGCTCACCTTGCAACTGTGCCTTTAGAGAGTTGTAGAACGGTCAATTCCGAATGGTACACAACTGTTTGTTTGCCAAAAGTTTTTGAAGAAAAAGAAAAACAAACCGAAAGCGACAGACCATTCTTTTGTTCCCACACATGAAGAATAAAGTTCGTGGTCAACGGTTTTTTACGCCGGAAGAAGCAGTTAAGGCATTCAAAATTCATATTTTGGAGATACCGCCTCACAGTGACAGCAATGCTTTTCGGATTGGTTTAAACGAATGCAAATGTGCATTGATTTTCAAGGACAATATTTTGAAAAGCAATAAAACTATTTTTTCTGTTTGCTATTCCCGAAATATAAACGGCTATCCTCGTACTCGATTATTGACAAAAGTTGACATATGGTCAATGAGAGAAATGATGATCTACCAGTATTAAATAAGTAAATAATTTCACCAAATGAAATTAAACATTATACGATTTAGTATTGTGAAACTTAAACAAAAGAATAAGCGAAAATTAAAGCAAAAAAATTTGCGTTCCAAATTTGCAAATAATCTAGAAAGTTGAACAAAGTCCTTCGTTCTTGTACAATTGTGAATGAATAATCATGCATTTTATGTTCGCTCGAAATATTCTGCACTGAATAACAAGATAAATTTAGATCTTGCCCTGAGAATCTCATTGAACCATGAGGACTGGTATGAGGACTGAAATAGGATTTGCTTACACTCGGGCAAAAGCAGTGTAGCGGAAATGTTTCAATTGAGTGTTTAGCGAAATTTCACAGCAACAAATCAGAATTTTTGCGCCGTTTCATAACCATGGATGAAACATGGGTCCATCACTTCACACCTGAGACAAAAGAACAATCAAAACAATGGACTCAATGGGAGAACCGGTTCCAAAGAAGGCGAAGACCGTTTCATTTGCAGGCAAGGAGATGGCATCGGTTTTTTGGGATTCGCGTTGAGTAATTTTTATTAATTATCTTGAAAATGGAAAAACTATCAACGGTGAGTATTATGCGAATTTTTGCAACGTTTGAGCGAAGAAATCAAGCAAAAATGGCCGCATTTGGCTAAGAAGAAAGTGTTGTTTCATCAAGACAATGCACCAGTTCACAAATCCGTTACTGCAATGGCCAAAACTAATGAATTAAAGTATTAATTGTTACCTCATGCACTCTATTCACTAGATTTAGCCCGCTCGGATTATTTTCTGTTCCCAAACTTCAAAAAATAGCTCTGTGGTCAAAGATTTTCCAACGATGAAGAAGTGATGTCGGTAGTTAATGGCTATTTTGAAGAGCAAGACAGTTCTTATTATAAAAAGGGTATCGAACTTATTATATAACATCGCTGAGAAAAGTGTATAGCGCTAAAAGGAGATTATGTTGAAAAATAAATGCATTTCTTTCTAAAATTTTTGTGTTTTCTTTGTTGGGTCGGGTACTTCTGGGACCACCCTCGTACTCTCCGGTACGCAATAAAATGGAAATTTTATTTATCGGCTATGTATTTTACTCGACTCACATCGTCTAGTTATATCGCAGATAAAAATAAATAGACTAATTTAAAGTAAATACAACCTACACAGCGTCACAGAGGAATATAAACTGAAATATTGGGTTGGCAACTAAGTACTTTCGGTTTTGACTGATAGAGAGCGTTGCTTTATTTTTTGTATAACGTACTGTACTTTACCGTTTGTCGCGTGATACTAGTCACATTGACGTAACTTCAGAAGCAAGTAGTGCGTGATTTTTATTAAAGCTATTAGTTGTGGGTTAATTTTAAATGGAGTGCAGAAACGAACATTTTCGACATATTTTACTATTTTATTTCCTTAAAGGAAAGAAAGGTGCTGCGGCTCACAAAAAGATATGTGAAGTTTATGGTGCTAATTGCTTAACAGAGCGCACGTGTCAGAATTGGTATAAAAAATTCCGTTCTGGAGATTTTTCCCTCAAAGATGAGCAACGTTCTGGTCGGCCTACTAAAGTTGATGATGACCAAATCAAAGTCATAAGTGAAGAGGATCGTCATATAACTCTTCGAGAGGTTGCGGAGGGGCTACATGTATCGCACACAACAATTGAAAAACATTTAAAATGTCTTGGGCTAGTTAAGAAGCTTGATATTTGGGTACCTCACGAATTGAAAGAAATTCATTTAACACAAAGAATCAACTTTTGCGATATGCACCTTAGACGAAATGAAACCGACCCTTTCTTAACAAGAATCATCACTGGTGATGAAAAATGGGTCCTGTACAGTAACATAGTTCGAAAACGATCATGGAGCAAACACGATAAACCAGCTCAAACCACATCGAAAGCTGAATTGCATCCAAAAAAGATCATGCTGTCAGTTTGGTGGGATTACAAAGGTGTTGTGTTTTTGGAGCTGCTTTCAAGGAACCAAACGATCAATTCTCATGTTTACTGTCAACAATTAATAAAACTGGATGAAGCAATCAAAGAAAAACGGCCAGAATTGTCAAATCGGAAAGGTGTAGTTTTCCACCAAGATAATGCAAGGCCTCACACATCTTTGGCAAGTCGTGGGAAACTATTGGAGCTTGGCTGGGAAGTGATGCAACATCCCCCATACAGCCCTGATCTAGCACCATCTGATTACCATTTATTTCGAAGTTTGCAGAATTCTCTGAATGGTAAAACTTTCACAAATGACGATGACCTTCACTCGCACCTGTTTCAGTTTTTTGCTGATAAGGACCAGAAATTTTATGAGCGCGGAATCATGCAGCTGAAAGAAAGATGGCAAAAGGTCATTGAGCAAAATGGAAAATATATAATTGATTAAAAATTATTCTTTGTTTAAAAAAAGTGTTTTATTTTATACTACAAAACCGAAAGTACTTAGTTGCCAACCCAATACTATTGAGTGTTAGGTACTGAATTATTAACATTAACGATTAAGAGTCGATGGCAATTTTTTCTTAGTTTATTCGCGTGTTTGAATTACATTATTTGAAAGAAAGAAAATTTAAAAATTATCAAGATGGCGTCAATTTTCGGCCTCGATTTTGTATATCAAAATTAATTTAAATGTTTAGCTCATTTGAATAAACTATTAGCAATCTAAATTTAGTTAGTCAATAATTAATTAGTTAGTTAATAATTAATAAAAAATTTATTAGTCAATAATGTCCTAATTTGTAATTGTAATTAGTGTCTATTCTTTCTTAACAAAAATTTGACGTTAAGTTGATTTAAATCTTTAAAACAAATGCTACAAGATTCTTTTGAGAAAATGTAATGAAAATCGTGTCCAAAATGATGATGTAACAAATCGTGACAGCAAATAAAGTATATATCAAAATTCACTTAAATGTTTAGCTCGTTTGAGTAAATTATTAACAATCTAAATTAAGTAATCCGTGAAATAAAATTTATTTGATATTCAATACTGGTCTAATTTCAAATTAGCAATTCGTAATTACCACAAAATATTTACTTTAAAATTTCGATAGTTTATGTTGCGGTTAACTTTAAAGGTCAGAGGGTACGATTCTTGATAAATGTTTGGAGTAGTTTTTCCTTTTATCCACGGCAGCGCATCCTATTTCCCTCAGATCTCCTTTCTTATTATTAACACCTGAAGTAATTCGTAATTTGCTCCGAGAATCATTCAACTTTGTAGGGTATTGTTTGTGTTACATATGACCTTTGTATTAATTAAGTAGCTTCATATTCTATATCTCTATTATTCCAACACCACAATCGTAAGTACATGTATACAATGCGCCAATACGCTGAAAATCCGCGACCCCTAGTTCTGAACCTGGTAAAAGGGTAGGCGGTATTAGTCTACCTACTGTTACCGACAGGGGGCGCAATTGGTGTTGTGTTTTCGGTTAAGTTGTCGGAGCGGCTTTTCTTACAGCGCCTGCTTCCACACACAGAAACCTAAAATCAATACAAACTGATAAGCGGTGACGTAACGTACCGTGAAGTGTACCGATTGGTCGGCCTTAACTCATCCTATTATTTATTAATCGTCGCATGAATGGAATATAGGTAACAAACTGTGATATTTGGCCGATGTTCGTCGGCAACACAGACAATCCGTTTAAAAATTTGGCCAAACGTGCTGTGTCCGGACCAACATCGCACCGAAATAATAATTAATAGGAAACTGATAAAGATAATCGAGAGCGAAAAGTCGAAACGTTACTTACCTGCGGGCGGTCTTATGAGTTAAGTTTTTTTCTACGGAGGGTGGTGGTTAGTTAGTTTCTTTTTTTATGGTGTTATAGAGAGACATATCCAACTACAATGAAGATATTCGTTAAAGTAAATGGACGTAATAAACCAGTGCGGTGGTGTATTTTATGTATCTGAGACTTTCCGAAGGACTAGATCAGTCATAACCCATGTTGGATAAAATGGATAAGGGGCCCGACTTGTCTCATCTGACTCCAGAAGAAAGGGCCATCATCGAGTCAGTGATGATGCGTCAGCGGCAGGAAGAAGAAAGGGAACAAGAAATAATGAGGTGATTAAAAGTTAGCCCAACAACATTATATTTGCATAAACATTTCTTTTGTTTTTCCAAAAGTGAATAGATCTATTATGGCTGATGAAATTCAATTATCATTCTCAGATGTTTTGCTAAAGCATCTCCATGGCTTTTATGTCTAGTCAAGTTCATTTTTACGTTATCGAAATCTTAGATTCCATATCTATTAAGCTTTTAGGACTTCCGCCATACCGACACTTTGTGTATAATCTGATTATATTTTATCAAACCTAAAAGTAAAACGATATCGTTCTATACTTCTTTAATACTTGGCGTGAACGTTGGCAAAATATTCTTCATTATAAATTAATCTAAATGGGCATTTATTTTTTTCCATTGTAATTAAGGCTATTTTTGACATGTCATATGATTGTATATAGTATTTCAATAAAATTGCTCTAGCAGCATCTATTCAGATGCATTTTGGTATTGCAAAATATGATGAAATATAATTTTTTTTCCCTTATGTATTAGTTTTTCCCTTATGGATTATTTAAAATTTGCTTTGTTCTACTTTAGTAAGTTTTTAATTTATACCAAATTAGTCACGATATCTACTTTTTTTCTTAACCAAGACCTGACATTAAAAATTATTTAAATCCTTACAACCAAGACAGTAAAGTAAAGGGTGTTTCAAATTTCGCAGCCTTTTTAAAGAATAAATAAATCACATAATTTGCATTCACTTTCAAAAACTTCTTATTGGTAAATGAAGTATCAGTTATAACATTTCCATGCGAAAAATAATATCTGCCAAATGGCCTTCTTTTGCAGCTCCACAGAGGTCCACTCTTTTGTTAAAATTTTTAATGATATTTTGACATAATTGAGACTCTATCTCACCAATGACACGAATAATTTCATCTCCCAAAGCAGAAATTGATTGTGGATTGTTTTTATACATCTGACTTTTGACATAACCCCAAAGAAAATAGTCTAACGGTGTCAAATTACATGATCTTGGTGGCCAATTAACATCACCGTTTCTTGAGATTACACGTCCAGGAAATTTTTCTCTCAATAAATCAATTGATTCGTGTGCAAAGTGAGGTGTAGCGGCATCCTGTTGAAACCATATATTCTCTAGAACAATATACATTAATTCAGGCCAGAAAATTTCGGTTATCATCCGACGATATCGATCACCAATGACAGTTACAGCTTCACCAGCAGAACTTTCAAAGAAGTAAGGTCCAATTACACCACCAGACCATAATGCACACCAAACAGTAACTCGTTTAGGATGCATAGGTTTCCCATGAATAATTCGTGGATTTTCTTCACCCCAAATACGGCAATTTTGTTTATTTACATAGCCACCAAGTTCAAAATGTGCCTCATCGGAAATCATTATTTTTTGAGAAAAAACAGCTGGTTATTTCATTGATAAAATTGACAAATGAACGACGATTTAAATAATCTAATGGCTTCAGTTCCTGTGTTATTTGAACCTTATATACTTTCAAAGTTAAATACTTGTGTAAAATACGCTATGTTGTTGATCCACTAAGTCTAAGTTATTGTGAACGTCGTCTAATGGACATTTCAGGATCTTCAGCAACACTTGCACGAACCAAACAAATATTTTCTTGTGAACGACCACTACGACTACATTTTTCACTTTTTTAATCTTCCACGGAACCGGTCTCTTGAAATTTTTTAATAATTCGACCAATAGTGCTTTCAGATGGACGATTATGTAAACTATAAAATTTACGTAATTTTCTAAAAACTCGTTTCACAGAACGCTGATTTTCATAAAATAATTCAACAATTTGAACGCGTTGTTGTACTGTGTACGAAGCCATTTCATATCATACATCACACTTTTTAAATGCTCACATACCCAGACAAATTCAGTGCGCCATTTATATTTTATTTATTCTTAAAAAAAACCGCGCAATTTGAAACACCCTTTACTTTTGAGAAAAACGTAATGAAAATTTTATCCAAAATTGTGGTGCTTCTTTTATAAAATTACATTTGGCGACAAATCACGATAGCAAATAAAGTATATATGAAAATTTAAAAGTTTAGCTCGTTTACATAAGATATTAACAATCCAAATTAAATAATCCGTAGAATAAAATTCATCTAATAATGTTCTTATTTGTAAATTATTTGTTAATAGAAATTTGACATTAAAAATGATTTAGATTCGTGAAATGCAAACTACAAGATGCTTTTGAGGAAATGTAATAAAAATTGTGGCCAAAATTGTAGTGTCTTTTGTATAAAATTGCATTTAGCGATAAATAGCTTCTTATAAAAAGAGCAGCAGTAGCAAAAAGAATCTTTTTGCTACTGCTGTTCAATAAAAAGAACATTACCTTCAAATGTGTAAGAAAAGTATTTGAAACAATTTAATTTCGAGGATTGTAAATAGTTTTTGGTGATTATTTAAACCTTATTCTTATAAGTAAAACAATTTACGGTCTCTAGGGGAAAATAAATCATTTAATACTCAAAGATTATGTATTATTGACATGTAATTCATTAAGAGGAAAAAGTATAACTTATACCTCGTCGATTATTAAGAATATTTTACAAAAATGTATTGTATTTCAAGATGTTTTAATACATGCAAATTGAATTTTGAAGAAAATACTATTTCATCTTAATGCTATTTTTTTGAATTTATATTATGGGAAAAAACAATGTCATAGTATAGACTGGACCGAAATTAATTAATACAATAGTAACAAGTTAATCTAATCTTGTATTTAAATTCATTTCTGCAACATATTCTTAAGAAATTGGTCTGAAATTAACGACAGTCGTTTTTCTTCTTTAGAATTTATCGTTAAAGATTCGATAATAATTAGGAACAATTTGAAAGAGTCCGTTTGTGGCAAAAATTCAGGAACTTGCTCTTTGAGCTATTTTAAGATTTTGTCCTTGTATGATTTTTGAAAAGGCGTTCTGTTTCGAAGATAGCAGGTGATAAAGATCTGCATATTTTTGAAAATATTAATGTATGTTAATGGAGGAACAGGAAGGCCAAACAAAATAACAACACTAGAGTTGGAAGGTATTATTTTCAGTCGCTTTTGTATATCTTTATCAGTAATGTAAGTAGCTCCGTACCTTCGAAATAGAGCGCCATTTCGAGAACGAAAAATCTTAAAGTAGTCCAAGGAACAACGCCCTGAATTTTTGCTTCATATTTAATAAACATCCTGTATATGTATTGGTAATTTTAGAGTTAAGTGCAGTTTCTTTAATATTAATTTAATTCTGTTATTGCAAAATGAAATTGAAAGTCTGTTATGTTGATTAGGTTTTCCGTTCTTCACTAAATCAAACCACTCCTGGATTTCGTGAAAAAATATTATTTAAACAAGAGAGAAGTATGACTAATTACGAGTAAGTAACCGTGTTATTAGCTACATTTAGCAGATAGCGAACTTGCTTACTTACTACTCATCACTCATCATGATTCACAATGAATCGTCAATAATTTACATTGGCTTTTAAACGTAATTGCTAGTGATGGTTCATAATCGTTTTCGATTGTAGAGCGTAGTAAAATAAAGAGTTAAAAATAACATTTATATTCCTTTGCAAAACCAGATATCCTTTCGCTGGCTTTAAAGAATATGTCAATAAATATATTTGAAAATTACGTATAGATTGAATACTGTTAAATTCATTTAGTTTATTCGCTACAAGACAACCAAATATTCGTATTTATTAAGTGTTTTAGTCGAATGATTAGTTATTAATATTTTCATTTGACTAACGTGAAATATATGTTCTTTTAAGTAAAATCTCTTGTTCAAATAAAGCAGAAATGTTTGCAATATGAGGTTGATTTGATACATTTATACAAAGGGTACTAGGAAAGTTTTGCAATACGATGCAACAATCAATCGTAGGAAGCTGCTTGTTGCTGCATTTTGAGATATGTTCATATGTGCATAGTAGTCGATGGGCTCAGTTATTCATTAGCAGTGAGAGTGCAAAGTGTTTGCGATGGCATCGTGGTCACGAAATGAGATAGGGGCAGTTTTGCGTTATAATTTCGTACGTGGTTTAAATATAGACCGGTGCTTCGAAGAAATGACTCTTGCACTAGGTGACGTTTGTTCACATCACATAACGATATTCAGGTGGTATAGAGAATTCCAAAGGGGAAATTTAACTGTGGAGGATGCTAAGAGGCCGGGAAGGCCACGAACGTCAGTTACGGAGGAAAACGTTACTTCTGCGAGGAAAATGCTTGGCGAGTGACCTACCAACAAATAGAGGGTACTTCAGGCCTAAATGCACCAGCAATTCGCTCGATTCTTCATGATCATTTGCACGTGAAGAAACTTTGTTCTCTCTGGGTACCGCATCAACTGACTGAAGAGCAGATGACACCATGTGTGATTTGGTGCCGGAAGATGCTAAAAAAGTTTAATAAGGGACAATCTAGGCATGTGAACAACATCGTGACAGGTGACGAGACTTGGCTGTACTATTACGATGTGCCCACCAAAGTTCAAAACAAAGTTTGGGTCTTTGATGATGAGGACACATCCGTAGTTGTCAGAAAATCCCGATCTGTAATGAAGAAAATGATAGCTGTATTTTTCAAATCAAGTGGAATTGAGGAACGCGTCGGACACACAGAAGATAGTCACAGGCAAAGGTATACTGAACAGTGCCTGCCTAAAGTCTTGGATCTATGAAGAGCCTGCGGCCAATGTTAAGAATGGACACCTGGTTTCTCCATCACGATAACGCTCCAGCTCACCACTTCTCGAGCACCCTACCTACAGTCCAGATCTTGCCCCCTGCGACTCTCACTGTTCCCACATGTGAAAATGAAGCTAAAAGGGAGGCGGTTTTCCAGTGATAAGGACCTTCTGCGGGCTTGGGACAACGAGTGTGCTTTACCCCTAGTGAAACTTGGCAGAACTGCTTTAAAGATTGGTTTCGGAGGATGGAGAGGTGTATTGAGTGTAGAGGAAATTACTTTGAAAAAATTAAATAAACAAAACTTTCCTAGTACCCTTTGTACCTTGTCTCAGAATAAGAAGGAGTGATTCAAACATTACGCCAAAATAGTACATATTCTTAAGAGATTTCATTGGTTCTTGAACAGGCAAGTTTAATATGGATAAATGAATGCCAGATATCCGCCATTTTTCATAACCCGTAAACGTTTAATTACACTTTTGCATTGTTTTACTATATTTTTCTGTACTATTTACTAAAATCTGTACTTTTAAGTACAAAAATAAAATAAGTGATCACCAAGGTTATAGCATTTTTATATAATAAAGAAAAAGATTAATATTGTTGACAAACTACTACATTCACAACTGTTTATGTTTCATTTTTGTGGTAAGTTACTTTTAAAGCTATGTGTTCCGTGTTTTAGCGGGATACTTGGATCACTCCTTATTCTGAGACAAGGTATAGTGTGGTGTCATAATTTATTTAGCAACCTCACTACTCACACGTGTCATTCTTCAAACTATTTCTGTCCAAATTTCATATAAAAGCAACAAGTTGCTAGGGTAGATCAGTAATTAATGAGCCTAGACAAAAAAACATTTTAACTTTTTGGTAAATTATTTTATTTTCAATGTATTCTCCTTGTAACTTATGGATTTGGTTGACTAGTCCACCAAAATTCGCCTTTTCATTGCTTCAGAAAAGTGCTTTACGTAACCATTCGAAACATGCGGTAATTACAGTGATTACCTACTCATTCGATCCAAATATGAGTTCAAGTTATTCAAGATTAAACTGTCATTATTTAAATGGTTCTACTTCTTTGCAAGTCTTTAGAATGAACTTAGATTTTCCCCTTGCAATCAATAGAATTAGATTCTCTTAATAATAACCGAGCCAGAGAAAATATCATGCTCTTTAGCTCAGTAGTCATATTTTCTAAAGCCTTCTTTATAAAACAAATAAATTTCTTGTCGATGTGTCAAGTTTTCATGTTGGAAAAATAGAAAAGTCCAGAGGGACCAAATCTTGTGAACAAGTTGGATGAAGAATCAGTTCGAAATATAGTTCATGAATTTTTGCACTTGAAAGAATAGAAATATGAACACGTCCATTATCCTAAAGAAAAAGCAGTAATTTCTTTCTTAAATGGGGTCTGTTATGCTGTATTACATCGTGTAGTTGATCTAAAACGAATGCATGGCATTTACCTGCTTTCGTTTTACGTTTCTGAAGATTATCGATGAAAAGAGTCCCATTGCAGGTTCTTTCTTCGGAGCACGGCGCCAAAATTCTTTAAAATCATGTCTTAACTTTGTTAAATTAAGCGTTGAAATGTATTTTTTTTCATGTTTGTAATCCAGGGTCTACAAACGCGATATATAACTCTTCCATAATGCGAAATCGAAGCCACTGAATCAAATAAAATGTGTAGAGGATCTGCTACTTTCCATAATTTTATTTGACGGTCATCTAGCACCATATTATGTACTTTTTTAATAATTTGTGGAGTACATACGTTTTTTGGACGTTATTTTTTACATATACTGGTCTAACCACATTTAAACTATGTTTAAATAAATAACTAAGATTATGTTTTGTTTATATACAAAAAAAAATACTGTGCTTAATAAAAAAATGATTAAAAACTGACAACGCTCTAACAAAATACGCCCAGTCGCCTCCACGTCTTGAACTAACTACTACTGCCCACGGTATAAAGGGTAACACATTCTCTCCTTACTATTTCCCGGTGAGAGAATTTTCCAGTTTTCAATAGTCTCTATTGCCATCTTTTTTTTCGTTTGAAATGTCTACGTTTTCTCATTGTTCAAAATATTACACTGTACGCACTACATTCGCATAATTTTTTTACTAATTCGCTATTAAACAACAGCGACTTGAATTTAGTTTACTTTTTCATTAAAAATATGATTCAATTTTGCTTATTGCCTAAAATATAAATTCAACTCTATCTTTGAAACACTTAATATACGGATCTATTAGTTGAATTTGATGGAGCCTGTGGTTGATTAACTTAATCACTAAGGTTGATATATAACCCCTTTCCACACCAATATGTACACTGTGTACATATTGTTTCTAAACGGTGCGGATCGCGTACGGAGTTTGTTTTCGTACAGGTATTTTTCGCCGTGGTTTACCAGGTGTGACACTTTGCAATTACCTGCTGATGATGACAACTTAGTTGTCGAAATGCGTATACAGAATTACAAAAGTTAATGTGGAAAGGGGTTATATATCAACCTTAGTGATTAAGACTTTTCCATTTCTTTTCACGGTGACTATAGGTGGATAAAATTTCAGACTTTTTTTTAAACACCTCGTATATACAATTATAAATCTTAAATTTTAGAAATCTCAGTGTACAAAATTAGATCGAAATTAATTATTGTGGTTAATATAATTTTCGTTCGCACGACATCCAATGCACAATTAAATTCTAAATCACCGCGGATATCATCTCGGCGAACGGCGCAGTTTCTGCCCACGTGCTTTCGTGATCAATTGCTCGTGTATGTTGAAGTGTGGGTGTACGTTCCAGGCAACCTCTATTTTAGGGCGATGCAGTACCACGCTACGACGCGGCGAGACGGCTATTTTCCTCATCTATCTATCCTTTCGCCAATCTTCAGACTAATTAAAAACACTTCCCGAGACGATATTACCGTGTTTACCGATCATTTTCTAAATTCGATTTGCATAATTTAATTTCGCCGTTGTTTCTCTCGTTATTTGATACTTGCCACAAGAGGCATTCACGTTTAGCGCAGTTCAAAAGACGATCGCTTATAATTGATGATGTACCTACTAGTTTAGGCAAATGTTACATACGTTTGATTACTGAAGTGATTTATTCTATTTGAGATAACTAAGTGTTTTTATTCGTAAAAATGACATCACTCACATTGTCAATTTTGACTATACAGTGTTGTATAGTAATTATTTTAATTATTACTGGGGATGAAAAACAAGCATAACATGTACAAATTTAAGTAATCTTTACTTTTAAAGATCTGGAAATGTCAGATTGTAATATACATTACGGTGCAACCAAATTAGGGTCATCATATAAATTTCAATTTTTATAATGAATTGGACAAAATAACAACTTCTAAGGTGAACAATATTTATTTGCACTATATATATACCAGTTGTACCGGAAAGTCATTACCGGTTTTTTCGTAAAAAAACTACAAGAAAATGTAGAAAGAAATTGGAAAAATTTATTTATTCAAAGTATTAGCCATTCGATTCTGTACATCTTGACAATTCTTCAGGAAATTTATGGATGCCATCTCAAAAAAATTGTTTGTACTTTGAGCAAAACCATTCATTAAGCTATTTTCTAAGTTCTTTGACATTGGCGAAGTGCTGCTCTGCAAGCGCGTGTCCCATTGATACAAAAAGGTGATAGCCGGATGGAGCAAGGTCTGGAGAGTACGGTGGGTGCGATATTATGTCCCATCCAAGTGCTTTCGACGATTTCTTGACCGGTTTTGCTGTATGAGACGGCGCGTTATCATACTGTAAAATCACTTTACCGTGTCTTCCGGCTCATTCTGGACGTTTTTCTATCAATACATGGTTCAAATTGATAATTCGTTGTCGGTAGCGATCAGTATTAATTGTATTAGCAGGTTTCAACAGTTCGTAATACACCACGCCACTCTGGTCCTACCAAACACAGAGCATTGTCTGGCGACCAAAATGATTTGGCCTTGATGTCGATGGGCCGGCTTCGCTAGGTTATAACCATAATTTTTTTGCGATTAAAGTTTTCGAAATAAATCCATTTTTCATCACCCGTCACTATTCGATGCAATAATGACTTCCGACCATACCTTTGAAGGAGCATTTCACAGACGATTTTGCGATTTTCCATTTACCTATCATTCAATTTATGTGGCACCCATTTTTCCATATTTTGGAGTTTCCCCACTGCTCGTAATAGGTCGCTAATCGTTTTTTGGGCCACATTTAACGCTTCTGTTAATTGTTTTTGAGTTTGGGTTGGGTCTTTATGCAATAACTCCTGCAGTTTGGCATCTTCAAATTTTTTCGGTTTATCAGAATGTTCTTTATCTTGCAGATCGAAATTACCACTTTTGAATTGTCGAAACCACGCTTCACACGTTCTTATAGTTAGACCATGTTCACTGTAAGTTTCTACCAGCAAACGATGACTTTTAGCGAGTTTTTTCTTTTGATTAAATAAGAAAAGTAATTTGTGCCGCAAATGCACTTTTTCAGGTACGAAATTCGACATTTTCAAAGAGGTATAAATCTATAACAGTGTTGCTTGCAGTAGAATAAAATGACATATGTGTCAAATCATAACATTGCATACTTAAGCCCAGGGACATCTATTACAAAAAACCGGTAATGTTTTTCCGGTACACCTGGTATGTGCTACTATAACCCACTAACATATTTTATCATGTGTTTAATGACTTGTGTTAGAAAAACCGGTAATGACTTTCCGGTACACCTGGTATATATATACTCAATGCCATTAGAAGTGTTACACCTAGAAGGAATAGTTTCCTGGACGTGAGTTTTTGGTAATGTGATAAGCTTAAGTCAAGAATGAAACGATCAGATTTCCAAGAAATTTTATTAACATTAATTTGAAAAAAAATCAATAATGTGTTTGGCGATCCCGTAGCTGTAGACACTCCTGTACACGTCTAGGCATCGACAAAATAAGATGGTCGATGTTTGCTTGTGGCACCTCGTTCCAAGCAACTTGAACTTGGTGGATTAACTGTGCCAGAGTTTGTGGAGGATGGTTCAAATTGGTCAGTCTTCTCCCCATTATGTCCCACACATGTTCGATGGGATTTAAATCCGGTGAACGGGGTGGCCACGGCAAAACATTAACGCCAGCTTCTCGTAGAAAGTCCATAGTACGACGAGCAATATGTGGACGCGCGTTGTCTTGCTGCAAAAGGACGTGTGGACGGCCATCTAGATAAGGCAACAAAGTGGTTTGTAGGACGTCATCAACATAACGCGCAGCTGTCATACTGCCCCGAATAAACAGAAGAGGTGATCGGCTTCCATATGCAATAGCCCCCCAAACCATTACTCCAACAGTCCTGTGCACATGCCTCTCAACAGCAAATCCAATATCACGTCGCTCTCCACGACGGCGTCTTACCCTCTGACGGCCATCATGCATGCCTAGGCAGAATCGCGATTCGTCGCTGAATACGACATTATGCCATTCTGCTTCCCAATGCTGCCGTTCTCTGCACCAGTCCAAACGTTGACGACGATGTTCTGCAGTCAAAGGAAGCACTAATCGTGGACGGTATGAAGCAAGTCCAAAAGCTCGAATGCGGCGATATAATGTTCGCATACTGACAATGCGACCTTCTACACCAAACCATTGGTCACAGAGTTGGCGCGTAGTAGCAAAAAGGTCTCGCAGAGCTAGTAGTCTGAAGTGCCTGTCTTGACGCTCTGCGGTACACCTCGGTTGACCTGTTGGTCTGTTTCGTGTTCCTCTACCTTCTTCTGTCCACACCCTACACACACGCATTACCGTCATTGCAGTGGAACCAACACGGCGGGCAATTTCGCGGTAGGCCAGACCGACTTCTCTAAAAGCAACAATTCTACCCCTGTCGAAATCACTAATCACTAATATTGTTGACGCCTTCGAATTGGAGGCATTTTGTTACGGTTAACAGAAGTAGGCGAAGACACAATAACTGGAAAAAAAAAAAACTTGTACTTATCAGCTCTGATAAACCGTTTTCTTAACAACTCAATAAAAGAAAAAACTTTTTTTTTTGCAAAAACTGTCAAACATAAAACGATACAATTGTTATCAGAACAAGCTGTCAATATAGTCATTCTGTTGTCAAAAGCACAATTCCAGGAAATTGTTCCTTCTAGGTGTAACAATTCTAATGTCATTGATGTACTATATAAAAGAGTTTTAATTAATATCTAGTTAATCCACCTTTCACCTTAATTTCGATAGCAATTCTTTTCGCTTAGGCTACATGATGCTGCACTTCTTGCAAATCTGTATTATTTCTCCAGATATTCTCCACATTTTGTCTTAATATGTGTAACGTTGGATTTTGAGAAAAATAAACTATCCGCATTAGACTACTCTACAAGTTTTCAATTGGGATTATGAGACTTACCTGGCCACGGCAAGAGCTTCAAATTCCCCTCGGAAAGTAAAGTTTCGACAGATTTTACTTTGTGCCATAGTGCCCCATATTAAACGAATGTGTAGGCCACACCTCCAGAACCTAAAAAATCAATATACGAATTCAAAACTGATTCTATCACTTCTTTATATTAAACTTAGTTCATTGTTCCAGTAATGAAATAAATAAATCATAACAAAATCATAATAGTGGGGGATATTTTACGGTTTTGACGGTACAGTTCTTTTATCGCCTCTAATCGCGATTCACCACTGAACACGACCTTTAAAAAAGATATTTTCGGCTAAATATCAAATTTACTAATATGTAAAATTTTAAGTACTTAAATGAAATTATTGACGCATACTTTTTTCCAGTCATCAACCGTGACGTTATTCTGCTGCCTCGCCCACTGTAACCTCGTTCTATTCATTTGTTTTGTCAACTTTGGTTTCTTTGCAAGGCACCAGCTACCAATTTTTTCGTCTGCCAATCGCGACTTTATTTTTTTCGTTTCGATATGTTTAAATTATCTCCCTGTAGACTGCGTAGCATTTCTCTAAGAGATCGTTGTCGATTTTCCAATTTTTTTTAATATAATACGATCTTCGCGTTTTGTGGGTTTTCTAATCCATCGGCAAAGATTACGGCCGGCCGATATACAGAGTAAGTTCCCTTGAACTAATTTGGTTACCCTGTCCACGCTATGACAAGAAACACATTCTCCTTACTATTTCTCGATGAGAAAAGTTTCCAGTATTCAATAAAGCCTGATTTCATTTGAAATGTCTTCGTTTTTTCATTGTTCGAAATTTAACATTGTACACACGACAGTCTAAATTTTTCTTAAATTCTTAAAATGCCATAAAACATAGGATAATTAAATATTTAACGAATAACTGGAACGGTTACAAAACACTTACTTAACACTTGTAACTATAGACGCTAAGTGATTAAATGCAGGTAAAACTACCCCTTCATATTACCCATAAATCTCCCTATTATTAATAAGGGATTCCTGGTAGGAGTTAGGATAAAAATTTATATTAGGTGCTGACCATTGTCGCGAACACAATAAAGAAGATATTAGAACAAGTAATTAGATATTTTTTTATTTTTTATACAATTTTTATTTTATTATATAGGAGGCTTTAATTCGGTTGCACGACACTGTTGACGAAGATATTATTGATTAGTTTTCTAAACAGAACAGTTTTATATAGTTCCAAAAGTGAATTAGGCGAACAGTCAGCTATTTATAACCATAATGAATTCAAGCGCCTATGAAGGCTATCTAAAAAAAGAAGTACGTACTTACAGCACCAGTGCTATATTGAATCCAGGATTGCAAAGGATTCTAAAAGTTTTTGGAATGTTATTAGCTCGAATTCTAAAGTCTCCAGAATTCCTGTATATACGTTACATTCTGATCAAGAACTAAGGAACCTTATGAATAATTCGCTAATGTATTTTCTAATATATGTATATACCAAATGTCACATAATAATACAATCTCCTATTCCCAGCACTTACAGTTGAATCCTACAAGTATGTCTTCAATACTGTAAAATATCTTAAATCTTTTATAACCTGTCATGATGGAATCCCCTATTTCTTTATCAGAGACTATGCTTCAGTTCTGTGTATTCTTTTGGTTAAGCTGTTCGATCTCTTGATAAATAATTCTTAGTATATCTATATAACCTATAAAAGTTTTCATATGTTAATATTTGTTTATGGTAAATAAAGTTAAACCCTATTTTGCTGCACAATAGCACCAGCCTGTTAAAGGTCGACTCATTTCAACAATCTTATTAGAAATAACTCTATCAGTTAGATTCTGGATGTGATTTATACCGACTTTGCAAAAGCATTTGCCCCAATCGATCGCTCTCTATTTAATACTAAACTTGATGCTTTTGAATTCTACTCTTCATTTGCAAATTTAGTTCCTTTATATCTCAATAATCGCACATCTGACGTCGGCTATTCTTATTCAGGCTTTATTGCGTTCTCAGGTGTGCCACAAGAATTAAATCTTGAGCCTTTACTTTTGAATACGTATTTAAATGATTTACTTAACTTATTGAGTTGCAATTTACTTGCTTACGCTGATGATTTAAAGATCTATATCAATATTACTAGCTTTTCTGATTGTTAAACCCTTCAATAGGATTTGGATACAACATTTTTGGTGTCCAAAAAAAGTATAATACGAAATATTAGTAAATGTAATATTATGTCTTACACTAGAAATACCGAACCAATTCAAAAAGCAGTTGCTTGCTAGAGCGTTCAAAATAAATCTACTCTAACCAAAGCTGGTCATAGAATGATCTACAACTACAAGATGTGCGCTTGTTTCCTCTGTATCAATAGACGTGTTTCAACTACCATTTCGATAGATCATAGTACGACCAGTTTTGTGTATTACTTAGATTACTAAGATATGTGACAATCGACCAAAAGAAAGCATCAGACGAGATAGACCTCCATATAGTTCTGATCACTCATACTCCCAATGATTTTTTTCATTCTCATTTGTCAAAAACAAATTTCCAGGAAAAATATTTTTGAAAACTTGTTTTTTTCGAATATAAAAGTGTGTTGGTTTAACAAAATTCTGGATTTCACGAATTTTCTTTCTAAGAACATTGCATGAAACAAAATTTGCATGCGAGTCTGCTTCTGGGCTTCCGGGCTGGAACCGCGTCAACTACTGCTATTGTCTGTCGCGCTGAAACTCTAGACAGTAGCAGTAGTTGAGGCCTGAAGATGTCCCATATGAGTGGGTGGGGAACGTCGGCAGTTATACCAGTGACGTGGTTCCAGCCCGGAAGCCTAGAAGTAGATAGTATGGACCACGACCGCGGAAGTCTACCTACCAGATTTGTATGCGAGTATTTTTGTCTTGATTTAACGAAATAAGTCTTGATGTAAGGATCTTTTTCTTCAAATATTAAAAGGAAAAATACTAATGTAGTTAATATGGGATTCGTTCTAATATCATCATCTGTACTGCTTAAAATTTGCTACTTATTGTTGGACAATCTACTGTATAATACAGGGAGTTGAATTGGGTACTCTGAATCATAATGAAATCAGTATTTATATAAGTGATTTCTTGGAACGTCTGGATTGCAGAGTGGTAACCTATGTCGACAATTTAAAAATCTTTCACAGTATTAATTCACTTGAGTATTGCACTCACCAAATCTTTGCATTATAGAGGAATGGTACACTTGTAATCAAATTCAGCGACACATTAACAAATGTGCTTTTTTCTCTTTTATAAGAAGTGATACTCCGTTTCACTGCGAGTATAAAATTTGTTAATCTACTATATCTAGAGTATCTAATTTCAAAGACTTTGAAGTTTTGTTCGACTTAAGCATATAACTGATCTAACTACGTCAATTTAAAGAATTACGTGAATATTACTAGCTTTGCTGATTGGCTAACCATTCAAGAGGATTTGGTTGACATACATTCTTGGTGTTCCAAGAAGAGAATAAAACAAAATTTTAGTAAATTTTTAGTAAAAGCAATTGACTGCTTGTACGGTCAAAATAATCTGCTTCAACAACAAGATGGGTGCTAGTTTCATCAGTATCAATGGACATACTTCAACTATAACCGTGAAAGGTTATAGTACAGCCAGTTTTGTATATTAGTTATTCAAAAGATACGTGACAATCGACCAAAAGAAAGAATCATAGTAGTAGTGGACTTCCATATAGCTTTTATCAGTTAATGACTTTTTATTCCCACTTGTCAAAAACAAGTAACTGGGAACGTGTTTTTCTTGAGCTAGTGAAGTTTTTGATGCTTCTAGAAAGAGAAACATGGAAAAATATTCTTTAAAACTAGTTTATTTGAATATAAAAGTGTCTTGGCTGTAATGGGAAGTATTTTAGAAAAACGTAATGACATTTTAGTAATGGGAATTTTTTAAAGCTGCATGAGAACTATCGATATCGATAACTATGGTTTGACAGCTGATAATGTCAAATTGTGTTGACATTTCTGTTCAGTAAGGTTTGGCAAGTCATCATGAATCGTTTAACGCCAGAACAACGCTTTCAAATTGTGGAAATTTACTTTGAAAAATATAAATCTGTTTGCGAAGTTCGTAGAGCACTTCGTCCATTTTAGGGTCAACATAATCGGCCTAGTGAGCAAGCAGTTCGTGCAGTTATTGATTGTTTTCGCACTCATTTTTCTTCTCGATTCAAAACCATCAACAAGACAAAGAAATGTGCGTACCGAACAGAATATTGCTGCTCTAGCGTGAAGTATTGAGGAAGACGTCGAAATGTCGATTCGTCGTCGTTGTCAAGTTGTTGGGCTTTGTCCTTTGACCTGTTGCTATTTCCATAATTGTCATATACTTCTTGTAATAATTGTAATAAATTGGCTGTCTTATTAGTTTTGTTATTCTTATGTACATCTGCGATGAAGTATTTGAGCTAATATGAAAGCTTAGAAGATAATGAAAGGGAGTTTTGCTTTTTCCCTTTTCTCATTCTATCAATGACTGCTGTCCATGATGTTATAGAACATTTGTTTGCTTGAAGTAATAATACAATTTTCCATTTCCATCTAGTTTTTCGAATTTATTTCAGAAATAGTACGTGTATGTAGATTTAATAATTTCAAACTCACCGACATGTGAGAGTAAAATATGAAAAGCTTTACGAACTGTACTTTTTCATATTTTTGTCTTGGTTTCCAACGCAGGAAGCCTCCTCGACGCGATAACGATTTCTATCAACGTCTATTTCCGTCACTGTTGAGTTTACAATTCCGCGGATGTGATAGGCTCAGATACGTATACACCTCTAATATAAATTGAATCTGTTGTATAAAGCGAATACGCCGACAAGATAGACGGGATCGTACAGGCATTGAGAACAATACTCTTTGTTTCAGACGAAAGGCCGACGAAGTTCAAATACTGGAAGATACGATAAGGACGAGGAGTGAACAGCACAAGAAGGCCGGAATAGAACTGGATGCGACCTGTCACATATGTCTGAAGACGAAGTTCGCGGACGGCGTCGGACATCTCTGCAATTACTGTTCGATAAGGTGCTGTGCCAGGTGCGGCGGAAAAGTCACGCTCAGGTCAAACAAAGTAAGTGCTAGCCTTGTGGTAACGTTGAGATGTTTTCAGATCGTATCGCTGCTACTGATGAGGGAGAGCTGACGTATTCGAAAAATCTCGTAGAGGAAGCAAGATGTGATCTTTCTAAGAATCTTAAATTTTTTATTTTGCGAGTTTAATAGTTATGTGAATTTTTGAAAAAACAACGAAATTTTGTCACTACTTGTGTGAAGTGTTTGTGAGATTTTTGTACCAAAATTTTGAAAACCTTTAGTATGGTAGAAGTTACAGATAAATTCAGAAAGTGATGTAGACGCTACCAGATTAGATGAAATATATTAAAAAGATTTTTTTTGCCTTTACTGCGCCAGTTATAGATTAGAAAAAAAATCAATCATTCTTTTCTCAGATATTTTTATTTAACAATAATAATAATAAGCGCTCCACATATTAGTAGGATTTGCCGTTCGCCTATCGGCATAAGGTAATAGTAATCATTTTCTTTCAAAGTTATGCTTTCTTTAAAAAAATAAATATTTTAAATCACAGCTACTCGATCCTTGAATTGCTTATCCCAGGGGTTCCCAACCTAAAACAGTTCGCGTCACTCTTACAGGTTGAGTATTTTGCCCCGGCACTCTTATCAAAATATGTGTACAAATTATACGTGAAGCTTCCATTTGTGAAAATTGAATCACAAGAACCAATCAAACTAAAACATGAAAATACACAAAAATATGAAATAAATGATGAAAACCTTTAACGATAAGTAAGTTAATGTGACGGGTGAATTTGTTAAACGTCACAGATTTTTTTCAAAACGTGGAATATCGTTTGGCACTGTCACTTTCATTTCTCCCTCCACATCGATTTTTGAGCAATACAAAGGGTACTAGGAAAGTTTTGCAATACAGCTTTGTTTATTTAATTTTTTCAAAGTAATTTTCTCTACACTCAACACACCTCTCCATCCTCCGAAACCAATCTTTAAACCAGTTCTGCCAAGTCTCACTAGGGAGTAAAGGACACTCGTTGTCCAAAGCTCGCAGAAGGTCCTCATCACTGAATAACCGCCTCCATTTAGCTTCATTTTCACATGCGGGAACAGTGCAAAGTCGCAGGGAGCAAGATCTGGACTGTAGAGGGGGTGCTCAAGAATTTTCAATCCTGTCGTGGTCAAATATTCGGTGCAGGCTTTGGCGTGGTGAGCTGGAGCATTATCGTAATGGAGGAACCAAGTGTCCATTCTCGACTTTGGCCGCAGGTTCTTCATAGATCCAATGACTTTAGGCAGGCACTGTTCAGTATACCACTTAAGTGTGACTGCCTTCTGTGTGCCCAAAATGACGCGTTCAACAATTCCACTCCATTTGATTTTCGGGCTGTTGTCGAAAGAGTTCGGTTAGACTCTCTTCTACCTGCGAAGTGAATTCTGGTGGAATTTGAGCACGGAAAGAATCTTGAATCCACGTAAATTTCTCGACATTGTCTTCCTCAAAGTATGTTGTAAACTTGTCAGTGAGGTTTGGGAGGTGTTCTTTCAAAGGAGACAGCAAGTGTTCTGAAACAATAACTTTATTACAGGCCACGTATTTATGCAAGTAAGGAAAACAATGTTGACCGCCATCTTCATTGATTTTTCTTATTCACAATTTCAACTTTTTCCTAAATGCCTCCTTCCTTGGCCAAAAATTTCAAAATGTGCATGTTATTGTCTTGTAAAGACAGTCTCGAGGCATTCACTTTGTCAAGTATATCGCACAAATACGCTAGTTTTAGCAAAAAGTCGGGTTCGGTAAAGTAGCTGGAGTTTTCATGACTTTTCTCTTGTAGAAAGGTCTGAAAATCTTGGCCTAGCTCGAATTTATGTAATAAGACGTAGCCAGTGAAAGTTATCGTGAACTGCAGAACCGTGTGTTCAGTTCCCATGTCCATGCATAGCTTTAGAGGAAATCTGACTTACGGTAGCCTAGTTTTTATGTAGTTTGCTACGTTTACTACTTGTTCTAATACCAAATACAATTGAGAGCTCATCGACTTTTGATGCAAGTGCTTCCCTATGGATGATGCAACTGGTCCACATAGCACGCGGTACTTAGTTGCGAATAAACAATTCTCCACAGACATTGAGCGAGCTTCATCAACACAGCAGATGCACTCACTTTTCCTAATTCAAATCATTTTTGGTTAAAACTTGTCAAGCATCTCAAATAAGTCATAAGACTCCCAATGATGTTTTTGCAGAATAGAAGATTTTCAACGACAACATTTTCATCCAGGATGCGTACATACGACGCGACTTAGATTATGGCCTAAAAGTGTTTACTGCTTTTAAACTATCAACGTCGTTTAGTGGTAAATATATTGATCGTCTAAAAAGTCACGTCAATGTGTAGGAAATTAATCTTCTGGCCAACAGCGATCGCATCAATAGAATAAATTTAATATTCTAAGTGTAAGGGTTATTTGCGAGTCGTGCAGCCTTACATAGTCATGGACTATTATACGACCAGATATTTATTGTTATTTTATAATACATTCACGTCGAAGGAGACTACTTCGTTCCACAACACCCTATATATGTATTTCTTATTTATAGCCTTCTTAATATTAATTAACAAAGAGATAACATCAGATAGAAGCCAAACGCGAAAGTTTTTCTATGCTTTTTTGGTACTCTGAAAATTCAGATTTAAAAGAATAAATGACACATGGGTTGCCGGAAAATCCAAAGCTCGGTGAAAGGATGCGCGCCTTCTCTGACAGAAATTCGCTCTCGCTTCTTTTTCATTTCAGATTAACAATTTTCTCTGTGCATTTGACGCGCTTTTTAAGACACGGCCATTGACTAAGGGCCCGGTCGCGTGGGCCGCTCATTGTTGGTAGCTGAAATTTGCGTGGGTGGAACTGACGTCACCGGATGTGACACATCATATCGATTCGTCCCTCTGTAGCCCTTCGATCATACACACGATACACACACACGCATATACATGTGTACGTACGCTAGTACATATTAACTTAATCCGGAGATTAGCTTTTAGATCAGACTTTGTCATTCCGGAGTCGTTTGTGTGTGTACGCACGCATGTATGTGTTACAAGAAGATGCTTGCAACTCTAGTTCAATAATTGGTAGCTATAAATAATTGTAAAATATAATAATATTTTTAAAATTTTATTTTGTCAAATTAATTCTGGTCGATGTATTACATTGGGTTAATGCATACGTTCGTAATATTTTTGGTTTCTAAGTTTTGGTTCAACGCGTGGTTTATTTTGTTTATTCACAAAGGAAAATTGAACGTCACGTAGAAAAAAAGCGATCATTTCCTATATATCCTTCCTTTCTGAGTTTCACAGAGAAGTTACTGCATCGGGACCCGTTAGACTTAATTGTACCATTTACGGAAAAAATGTAATTGCGGAGAGCAAAGCACGGAAATGTTTTTTTCAATTTAAGGATAGCTAGTGTAGCATAAAAAATTCTCGACCTTCAGGAAGACTGTCGAACTTCGATGAAAATCGTCTGAACGTTTTAATTCATGATGATCTACGTCGATCGACTTGGGAATTGGCCACTATAATAGATTATAACTAATCGACAATAATGCGACATTTGTATTCCATGGGTAAAGTTCGAAAGCTCGGTGTTTTGTTGCCGCATCTTCTGTGGCAAAAACAACAAGGCTCAACGTGTCAACATTGCTCGTCCTTGCTAACTCGTCATTGTTTAGTTAATTAACGGCATCGATCGTTTTCGTTCTACGTTGTTACTGGTGACGAATTGTTTTGCCCTAGCAAAAATAAACTCTCCGAGCAAAATCTGATACTTATTTGTTTAAGCTGGTGGCACCGAGAAGGTCGTTTACTACAAATTGTTTCCGAGAAATGTTGATGTATTATTATTTATATTTCTTTGCTAATTCGACATCGTTTAGCCCATTAACAACATCGACCATTTTTGTCCCACACCGATGATGAAAAATATTTCCCTTATAATAATAAGAACAAAAAAGAATGGCTTCGCCTTAACGAAAAGCTAACTTCTCGAGCAAAAACTGATACTCATCCATGCAAGTTGATTACGTTCATCTGATGGGACAAGAAGATGGCGTCTTCTATGAATTGCTTTGAAGGTGTGTAACCATCACTGCTGCGATTTACTGTCAACAATTGTATCCGCTTGAGGTCACGATTTAAGAAAAAACCGGGAAGACATAATAATGTTCAATTACTTGTAATAAATTCATCTACAAGATGACATGCATAGAGCAAACAGGTTACATGAAGCAATTGAGGATAAGATTGTTTTAGTAACCTTCCAGATTTAACCATATTCGAACACCCATCTGTAAACAACATTACAAGTTGGGTTGCCGATATATTGAACTTCCCAAAGGTAGGTTTTATAGTTTTTACTATCCTTTCCGCGTTTGTCTTCTGTAATATTCTACTACGTAAAAGAAGAGCCAAGGAAACGTTACTTTTTTTTTCTTGCATCCGTTGTTTCACCTACCGTCAGCCATATTTTTCGATCTTTTAACTTTGCTTTTATTTGATCCGTATTCGTGTTTTTCACCCGAGGAAAATTATACTGTAATTGACCTCTTGTTGGCAATCTCCATTCAGGAACGTATTTCCCCCAAAAGTTTCGAAATTGTTCATTGTTTATAATATTTTGTGAAATGTTGCACACACTTAACATAAAAATAAAGTCATATAGAAATTTATAATACATACATTACGTTGCGCATTTAACCGATGTATTTTGCTATTGACATATCACACAAAAATACTGTACGATAAAATGTTGATATTGCAAACAATACATTTAATAATAGCGCCAGTGTATTCTAATGTCGAAAATCGGTTAAGAAATCTATTAACATTTGTCGAACATAACAAAGAATGCCGTTGATTCGCCATCATCAATCTAATCCGGCATTCATACACATATCATACGCATATGAATCTCGACTACGGGTATATCCGACCGCTTTCGAAATATGTATATCATCGCCACCAACGAGTGCACACTCGTTTCTAAAGGCTTAGTTTGGATACTATTCCAAATTCGTTGATGTTAAGGCCAAATTACGTTGAAAATTAAAATGCTCAAAAAATCATTCGTTTCTTGTTAGGTAGACAACTTGTCTAGTATCCCTCGTAATTTCTAAGGATAAAAAACTAATTTTAGTATTTTATTTTAACAAAATACTGTCGCTTATATTTAATAAATAAAAGTATACCGTAAGTGATACAAAAAGAGGATATGAAACAGATACTTTCTCATAAACATGCTTATATGAACATATTTTTCTCGGCGAACTTCCTTATGAATTTATAATGTAAACACGCATATATTCGTATTCAAATTTTAAGTACCTACATACATACCATACATCTAAAAGGTCAGATCTTGTATGTAAGGATTTCTTCCCACGAACGACGCCGGAATTCGCTCTTTTTCCCTAGCAACGTTATAGAAATGTCAAACTTTCGGGACAATGAAGATATACGTGTGTTAAATGTCAAAGTTCACTCACTTTGGCACAATAACATGTACATATTTGATTTTCTTTCATTTTACATATGTTCAGACAGTAATGTTTAAATTAGGTAAATGTATTTACATATTTCGCTATACGAGGGTGGTCCCAGATGTATCCGACCCAACAAAGAAAATACAAAAATTTTGGAAAGAAATATATTTATTTTTCAACATAATCTCCTTTCAGCTCTATACACTTTTCCCAAACGATGCTCAATAAGTTCGACACCCTTTTTATAATAAGAACTGTCTTGCTCTTCAAAATAGCCATTAACTGCCGTTCGTTGGAAAATCTTTGATCACTGAGGCATTTTTTCAAGTTTGGGAACAGAAAATAATCCGAGGGGGCTAAATCTGACGAATAGGGTGCATGAGTTAACAATTCAAACTTTAATTCATTAATTTTGACCATTGCGTGGATTCGTGAGCTGGTGCATTGTCTTGATGAAACAACACTTTCTTCTAAGCCAAATGCGGCCGTTTTTGCTTGGTTTCTTCGCTCAAACGTTGCAATAAGTTAACATAATACTGTTGAGAGTTTTTTCTTTTTCAAGATAGTCAATTATTCCACGCACATCCCAAAAAGCCGATGCCATGACCTTGTCTGCAGATGAAACGGTCTTCGTCTTCTTTGGAGCCGGTTCTCCCTTTTAAGTCCATTGTTTTGATTATTCTTTTGTCTCGAGTGTGAAGTGATGAACCCATGTTTTATCAATGGTTATGAAACTGCACAAAAATTCTGCTTTGTTGCTGTGAAACTTCACTAAACATTCAATTGAAACATCATCACGACACTGTTTTTGCTCGAGTGTGAGTAAGCACGGCATCCATCTTGCACACAGCTTTCTCATGTCCAAATTTTCAGATAATATGCGATGTACCGCACTTTTTGAAATGCCTACTATGTCTGCAAGCTCGTGAACTTTGAGTCGATCTTCCAGTACCGCTTTGTGGATTCTCTTCACCATTTCTCGAGTCGTCACGTTATTTGGTCGACCACTGCGATGCTCGTCTTGGCAGCAGAGTACCAGAGTAGAATACAATTCAGCTTTTATATCGGTTGGGCTGAGGCCTTTTAAATAAAAGTATCGTATCACGTAACGGTGACCAATTTTTTCCATTTTTACAAATTCACTGAAAACATTCACTATTGATGGCTGCCGAATAGATACTAAACAACGTGGCGCCTTCAAATTTGAAACATATGCTTTATTGATTGCGTACTTTCTAATACAGCGATTTTTTTCATATAACTACCGCCATCCCTGGGTCAGGCCGGATACTTATGCAACCACCCTCATATTTATTATATGTATACTTGTCTAAAATATTTCTCTTTCTTTCTTCAATAATGTTAACAATGAGCATGTTATGCAAAAAGTATTTCGTGTTGAAAATGGCCATACTTTCTATAAGTCCAATTTTATGTTCCAATACTTTAATGCTTTGAGGTATTGGCCTATGTAGATAAGATAAAACAATTGTTCCCATTCGAATTTTTATAGATTCTCAAGCCTCTTTACATAACCAACGAATAAACTTGTTTTCACAATAGGTGATTTTAATCTTCTTTGCTTTAATAGTGCTAACGTTTCATCTTCTAAAACACAAATATTCAACTCGTTTCACAAAACTTTCAATTGGTAAGTGGACAGATCGGTAATCAGTGAGTATTCGTGAGTATTTTATTTTCTTAACGTATTATCCTCATTAGATTTATTCATTTACTCCATTATTATTCAAGTCGCTTTGCGCCTTTAGAAAAACTTTATCAAACCGTGTAAAATATACGTTAATCTCAGTGGTTACCTCATTCCTCATTAGACCCAGTCTTTTGTCACCGAGTCACCAAGTTTTCAAGTTGGGAAAAAAGGAAAAGTCTGATGTATAAACCTGAATTCAGAAGCAGTTGGAAATGTAAGTAATTTTTGCCACTGAAACAGTTCAAGTTATTCAAGGTTAAATTATTATTATTTAAATGGTTCAACTTCTTTGCAAGCCTTTAGAATGGATTTGCATTTACCCCTCGGAATCAACAGAATTAGATTCTCTTTAATAATAACTGAGCCCTTTTAGCCCGGTAGTCATATTTTCTAAAGCCTTGTTTGTGAAACAGTAATAAACAAACCTCTTGTCGATGTGTCAAGTTTTCAGGTTGGTGAAAAGGAAAAAGCTTGAACGAGGCAAAAACGAGGAAAAAAGCTGTGTGTGGAAGCAGTTCGAAATGTAATTTGAGTTTTTTCCATTGAAACAGTCCAAGTATGAACGCGTGCATTATTCTGAAGGAAAAGTAATCGTTTCTTTTTCAAGTGGCGTCTTTCTGTTGTATTGCATCGCCAAATTAATCTGAAGGGGATGCATAGTATTTACCTGTTCTTGTTTTAATTTTTTGAAGATAATCGTTGAGAAGAGTTCCAAAATCCCAAAACACAGTAGTCATAACCTTTCCAGTCGAGCCTACTTTCATTGCTTTTTTCTTAACACTTCTGCTAGCCTTACTCCATTGTCTCAATTGTTGTTTCATTCCGGATGTATAGTGGTGCACCAAAAGTCTTTCGTATCATGTCTTAACTTCTTTCTAAATTTATGCCAAATACTTCAGGAAAGAAAGCGACTTCTCCATCATTGCTAATTACATCTATACTATCAAAATTAGATTTTTTTATGTGCGAGAGGTGTCCGGTATTAAAGGTGGTTGTTATATAAACTATGCATGCGCAATATTGGTACTATATGCATGACTAGGTACGTTCTTGCAAGTAGTAGTGGTAGAGTCTTGAGTTATCTATAATTCAGCTCTCGGGAAGCATGAGGTGTGTGAAGTTATCAAATTCCTGCAAGCCGAATAAGTTAATCAGAGCAAAATTCATCGCAGGACGATCATAATCTATGATCCTAATGTTATAAGTAAATAGATGTCGGCCTTTTAATGCAAAAAATTGATCCGAAGAAGAAATGTTAAACGTTAAACGTTTGACTGGGGGAAGTCGTCGCATTAAAGTTCGTGAAATGGCTGAATTTGTTGGCATTCCTAAGACTTATGTTCATGTCATCATATATGACCCAAACTTTCGCAAAATTTCAGCTCGTTGAATGCTGAAAATGCTCTCCGATGAACAAAAAATCGATCGAAACATCTTATTCAATACCATCAGGAAAAGAATTCTTTCATTGAAAGAACTGCTATTGAAGATGAAACGTGAGTTTATGAATTTAGTCCAGATACGGAACAAGAGTCCGATATTTAAACGTCTAGCTTTTTCAGTTACGAAAAAAATTGAAAATCTAGCCATCTGCTCGCAAAACTATGGCCACGGTATTTTGGGATAGTAAAAGTCTACCGCGGATAACCATTAATAGTAAGAGATACTGTGAAACTCTCCAGAAAGTACACATGGCCCTTAAAAGGAGAGGGCCTGGACGATTACGCGAAGGAGTTTAACTTTTGTACAATGGCGCAAGACCCCATACGTCAAATCAAACCAAACTGTTGGCACAGAAGAACTGGAAGGTCCTGGAACATTTTCCGTAGAGTCTGAATTTATTTCCCTGTAATTTTCATTTATTCAGACCTTTAAAGACATTTTTAAGAGTGAAACGTTTTGCGGATCAGGAGGAATTTCCAGACACCGTTGTGGACTACTTCAACCAACTTGACAAGCGGCAGTACCGTAAAGGGATATTCAAACTGGTATTACGCTGGAATAAACGTGTTTCCAGAGTTTATGTCGAGAAATAAACAAAGTATGTAGTTATTTTGTGGAATGTATTAAAATACTTCCTTTAGTTATAAATTTGATGTAATTTTGGCTTGTATCTTTAATATCGGATACCCCTCGTACCTCTTATATCCTTCTTACGTATATCAATGGGTCCCAATAAAGAAAATTTGTGATCTATGTATGTGTATTTGCAATAAGTTCCAACGAGCACTATCCTCGTTTCTTAAATCAACCAAGAAGGATCGATTTTCTCATTATTTCTTTTTATGTCCATGAAACCAATCACTACTTCTGGATGTAAACCGTAAACCCGAGTTATTAAACAAAAAAAAATGTATAATTAAATAAATTACATCTTAGAAATGAAATAAACATCTGCCATAATAGGATTCCATCTTTTTTGTCGCCTATAAAATAAAATTCCTCATGTTCCATTTGCCCTTGTAATCCGTAATAACCCCTTTGTCTTCGCGCAAGCAAAAATTCGGCCTTCATCTACTCATCTGGGCACGCTTACACTCACAACTAATTGACCCACTTAGCGGTCCCTTCTCCTTGCGTATGGTCCGTCCTAATTTGCGCACAGCCTGCCTCATCGCAAACACACGTACACACACGCACATATGCACACATGGATTTAGTAAACAAGGTTCTTTCTGGTTTCTCCGTCGTCAAACGGATTCGTCTCTTGTTTCTCGCATTATTGACTTAATTGTTTGGCGATTCGTTCAACCCTAATGAATGTTGGATACATAGAAGCGTATTAGATTAAGTGAATTAAGCACGCAACGTTATGTTTCGTGAATTGTATGTGGAAATGTAGAAATGTAATTCGTCTCGTTTTCAAAGACGATTTTATTAATAAAATTTAGGAGCTTCTTCTGCTTTTTCTAACAGCTTCAATTAACTATTAGCAACTGATAATACGAGGAAGGAATGAAATGTTTTTAACCTAGCACATATACGATGGTCAGAAAATTTATTCTCATAGGTTTTGTGAATTGTGTGTGGAATTGTAGAAATTTAATTCGTCTTGGTTTCAAGGACGTTTTTATTAATAAAATTTAGGAGTTTTTCTGTTTTTTTTCCCCTAATAGCTTCAGTTAAGTTTTAGCAACTGATAATACGAGAGAGGAGTGAAATGATTTCCAGAGAATTTATTCTCTGAAGTCACAAGGTCCATTCATTAATGTAAATAATTAGTGTGTTTGTTAGAATTGTTAAAACTAAAAGGTTTAACACCAATCGAAATAAAAACTGATGTAGAATCAGTATGTCCATCAATTCAAGATGACAGGTGTCTTGAAGAGTTAAAATTGACTGCAGCTGGTAATAGTACTGAAAAAGTTCACAATGCAATGCTGCATTAATGTTGTATTAAGGTACTGGGGCTAGTGGTAATCGTAATGATTTCAAATGACTAAATAAGATGCATTTTACATTTTACAATCTTTATGTATTATTAATCCTCTCCACTAGTGTGTGTATTAATAAAAATGTAGTAGGAATGGGGATGGAAAGATTGAGTCCTTGGCTAGTTTTTCGTTACAATAATAATAAAAGAGTTCATAACAAACTCAACTTATTATGAGCATCAAACGTCTAGGATGCGTGTAAAGCTGAAAGAAAAATTATTAGCCGAAATAAAAGAACGGGGTTGTTCTTAAAATTGTATTTACTAACTTAAATAAGAAGAATTCTTAAAGCTTCAATCTATTAATAAAAATAATTAATGAACAAGAGTAATAGATAAAGTAAAAATATAAGCAATTACAAATGCTGTAATAAAGGTAATTGTGATGGAGCCTGTGGTTGATTAACTTAATCACTGAAGGTTGGTATATAACCCCTTTCCACATTAATTTTCATATTCTGTATACGGGGTTATATATATCAACCTTCAGTGATTATGCTGCAATAAAATAAATCGAGTAATAAAAAGAAAAAATAGGTATCGAACGATACGTGATGTACTTCATGCGCGTGTATATGATGCTATATTTCGCGAACGCGTAATAAGTAAATTGAACATTATATGAACTCACGAACGTGCGCGTGTTTTGCCGTTCAAAAATATACTAGCAGCGCGCACTGCTAAAGAAGAAGCGAATGTTTCTTACCAGGCTTTTTAAAAGAATCAGTTGGACGAAGGGCGAGCGCACTGGTCAATTTGTAATGAACCAATGAGAGAACGGAAAAGGCACCCCAAAAATTAAAAATAATTAAGAGGCGCGATATATTGAATATAATTACTGGATAGGTAAATAGGCAGAATAATAAACGTGTACTCTGTGCGAAAAAGTATTAAAGGTTGATTTTGTAACTAGAAATTAGATAAAATAAATGTAAATAGAATATTACAGATAGTATAATTGGCCTAGATATACAAGTATGTTAGTTCTAAGAAGAAGAAAGAAGCTTGATCTATTATAGCCTAACGTACATGATTAAACAGTACGTGAGTAAACAAATATTTATAACTCACAAACGTTGACTTTGTTAATAATAGTTTTCGCGTTTAAGTCGATTCGTATTTAAATTAAATAAAAAAATTAGACATATCATTATATATGAGAACCGTAACAGTATGGAAAATATTGTTTATAATTGACAAAAATATTAAATACTAAATATTATATACTAAGTAGTTTTTTGGACTTTTTCAAAGTACATTCTCAGACTTTTTTCGTCGTTTTGTAACTGTGGATGTGATCTAAATCTATTAGTACACATCTGTGATAAACTAGTAAACTAGGCCTTGTATAGCAGTTATTTCAACTGCTCCTATCAGTGAACAACTTGATAAAGGTCAACAAGTTGATGTTGTACATACGGACTTTAACAAAGCTTTCAATACTATAAAATATGCCCTGTAAATAAATTCTGTGTCTGTTGAGTATTAAATATTATTATTACTTCTACTATTATTATTATTATTAAAAGTGGATTACCACATGCACATAAAGTAGATATATTAGTAACCGCTAATAATTGATTTAAAAATTACATGATATGATGTTAAAGGAACGATGAATAAAATTACGCGATGTAGCAGAGATCCTACACATTTCATACTGACCGGTGGTTCTAATTTTTCTTTTGCATGACGACTTGAGTTTGTAAAAATTATGTGCAAGGTGGATGCCACATTTGTTGACTGTGGACAAGCGCAAACGAAAACGCATTTCAGTCTTCAGTTTAACGAAGCTCTAACATAAAGAAGACTTTCGTCGCCGAATAATAACGATAAAGTTATACAACAAAGTGCAGTAACAATCGAGATAATGAACTGAGCCCAGCACAAATGCTCC
Source organism: Dermolepida albohirtum (assembly GCA_031893035.1). Lineage (NCBI taxonomy): Eukaryota > Metazoa > Arthropoda > Insecta > Coleoptera > Scarabaeidae > Dermolepida > Dermolepida albohirtum. The sequence continues at coordinate 231,783 of JAVIWB010005984.1, forward strand.
GAAGAAGGAGAGTCTTTGTTGTCTTTGAAATACTTGTGCCAGACTCAGTAACGACATGATCCTAAAGGCTTTTGGCCTGAAGTACAATTTAAACAATGGAGTGATATTGATACATGTGCTCCGAAGGAGGCAAAGAACGTACACTCGACCAGAAAGGTCATAGCTACTGTCTGTTGAGTATCTTCAAAAAAGTTTACTGTGTTTTCGGGACCAGTCTGGACGTTTTTCTATCAATGCATGATTCAAATTGATAATTTGTTGTCGGTAGCGATCAGTTTCACCAGGTTTTAAGAGTTCGTAATACACCATGCCACTCTGGTTTCACCAAACACAGAACATCGTCTTGCGACTAAAACAATTTGGCCTTGCAGTCGATTTCGGCTTCACTAGGTGACAACCATGATTTTTTGCGCTTAGGGTTTTCGAAATAAATCCATTTTTCATCACCCGTCACCATTCGATGCAGAAATGACTTCCGATCATACCTTTGAAGCAGCATTTCACAGACGATTTTTCGTTTTTCCATTTGCCTGTAATTCAATTGATGTGGCACCCATTTTCCCATCTTTAGGATTTTTCTCATTATTCGTAATCGGTAGTTAATCGTTTCTTGGACTACATTTAACGCTTCTGCCAATTGTTTTTGAATTTTGCTTGGGTATTCATCCAATAACCCGCTCAGGTTTCACGTCTTCAAACTTTTTTTGGTTTACCAGAACGTTATTTGTCTTGCACATAGAAATCAGAATTTTTGAATTGTCGAAACTACGCCTCACATGTTTTTATGGTTCCAGTATGCTCACCGTAAGTTTCTTCCAGCGAACGATGATTTTCAGCGGCTCTTTTCTTTTGATTAAATAAGAAAAGTAATGTGTGTCGCAAATGCACTTTTTCTGGCACCAAACTCGACATTTTCGAAGAGGTATAAATCTATGACAGTGTTACTTTAGCAAAATATAACATGAATGGCTTTTTTTGGCTAATTCAGTAGGTGTTTCGCGAAATTGTACCACCTATTTCTTACGGGATTAGCATCAGAGAACTGTAGAGGAATACAATACACAAGCATTATTTCCTTGTTTTCGGGATATACAATGCTGGCTATGGTATTTCTGGCTATAGTAGATACGATTATAATTTCCAATGAAGTTCTGCCAATTGTCTAAAGTATGGTATTTCGGGTTTACCTTCTTATAAGATCCGGTGGTGGTATTTTTTAAAAAATTTGAAGCACAACTTGTTAATTTAAATTAGAAAAAAATATTTTTTACCCTTAATTCAATGTACAGAAAATTTGATACCTGTTTTGAAGTAAAGTACCAACGCTCTATCTAAATATGTAAATATTTCTCTAGGAATTCCGCGTTTACGTAATAATCAAGTGTACCTGTGTACGTCAGGTGTACTAAGCCCTTTAATTACGGCAGGACAACGAATTGAATCATTGCCTTTTCCCGAAGTTCCGCTACATAAAATAAACATTTATTAATATTTTATCAGCCGCGAAACAGTGCTGACGCAAAGTTCATGATAATTTTTATCACGAAACATGTCGGTGAATCGTGATTGGGTTACGTCATATCCGCAAACAAATGCCTTTATCCTCACAATTTTATTCTCGAGCTTTTGAAATCGATTCCAAATACAAATTATAAAGAAGTTGGCTTTAAAAAAAAAGAAAACTAATAATAACATTCAGTGAAGGATCAAAAAATAATTTTGAATTATGTGTGTACTTATATCATGTTACATCACCCAGTAAAAATATATATTTCTAAGCAAATTTTAAACAAACTTTTACCATGTTGAGAATAACAAAGTTTGAACTTTTCATAAAGAAAATCTATTAAGGAGTTGCCGTTCTACGTACACGAATACATTCTGTTTTACATGTTCTATGGGCGATAGGTCTGGCAACCCCCCAGCTCAATTGAGAAGCAGCTATAGCGGCTGCAACATGAGGATAGGCACTGCCTTGCTGAAATATGACATTGTTTAGCCCTTGGATATATGGTAAAAAGCAAATGGTTTCGTAATTTCATAAATGTACCTTTACGAATTTAAATGGCTTCGAAAGAATAGCAAAATAGCTTGGAATAGCAAAACAACTGAGAATATTGATGCTAGCCTCTTGCAGGAGTCGTAATGTAACAACTGCAACATGAAGACGGGCGCTACCTTGCTAGAACGTGGCATTTTAGCCCAAGGATATATAATACGAGGGTTGCCGTTTATATTTCGGAACTTGGCAACGCTGTTAGTGTTGCCTCCGATCTAATGATTGCATCGTGAAGTTTATTATTTTTGACAGTATAATTACTTACTAATTCTATTGTTGACAGTAACTTGAAAACTTTATGTCAGCGAAAAAATGGAATTAACTCGCGAACATTTTCGTGCAATTATTTTTCATAACTTTCGGCGTGGATTATCTCAACAAGAATGCATCGACGAGCTGAATTCTATATATGGTGATGAAGCACCATCGAAAACTACAGTATATTGTTGGTATAATGAATTCACACTTGGACGGCATTCTTTGGACGATGAATTTCGTGAAGGTCGTCACACAAATGTTGTTGTGTCAGAAAACATTAATGCAGTGTGTGAATTGATAATGCAAGACCGTCATGTAACATACCGTAAGAGCGAGGCATCTCTAGGTATTAGTAACACCAGCGTGCATAAGATCCTGCATGAACATTTAGCCGAACTTGCGTCAATTGGTGCCACGAAATGCTTAAAAAATACAATGGCGGGGCTTCAAAGAACATTTATAAAGTTATCACAGGTGACGAATCTTGGATCTATACGTATGAGCCCGATAGTAAACAGCGGTCGACTGTGTGGGTATTCCAAGATGAACCAAAACCAACAAAAGTTGTTCGCGCTCGAAGCACATCAAAATAAATGGTCGCCTGTTTTTTCGGAAAAACTGGTCACGTTGCAACCGTGCCTTTAGAGAGTTGTAGAATGGTAAATTCCGAATGGTACACAACTGTTTGTTTGCCAAAAGTTTTTGAAGAAATAAGGAAAACAAACCGAAAACGATGCGAGCTCTCACAGGTCGGTTCGAACAATTGAATATTTGACCGGGCAAAACAGTGAATTGATGAGCTATCGCCATACAGCCCTGATCTAGCACGCTGTGATTTCTTTTCGATCCCACACGGGAAGGATAAACTTCGTGGTCAACGGTTTTCTACGCCGTAAGAGACACTTGAGGCATTCGAAACTCATATTTTGGAGATACCGCTTTTACAATGGCTGCAATGCTTTTCGGATTGATTTAAACGAATGCAAAAGTGCATTGATTTTCATGGAGAATATTTTGAAAAGCAATAAAGCTATTTTCGATAACAAAAATTTTTTTTGTTTGCTATTCCCGAAATATAAACGGCTACCCTCGTAAAACGAATCGTTTCATGATGTACCTTTGAGAATTTAACTGATCTCGAAAGAATATTAAGGAATCCTACTCCCTATGCTAATTCCCCACCAAACTAGTAGGTGTAGTCTCACGCTTTACGGAAAAATTCTACCATACAACCCTTGGCTGGCAATAATTTGGTTGTTTTCGAATTCTTAGCATTTTAATATACCAATTCATAGCTATAGACTGTGAATAAACAACTAAACTAGTCCAAAATAAAGAAAAGGGAATTTTTTTGAGTTCGATAAAACGACACTACGGTTTACGAATTTTCCAAGAAAAATTTGATCATTTACTATCTTCAACCCGGCAAACATTTGTATAAAATTTGGTTTAAAAATATGTACTTTTACTGGAAGATTTGTTTTTTTTACGCAAACTCAATGAACATACTAATCGGAAACCATTTATTAAGTTCTACCTCTTTTTGTCTAACGCAGATTATCTCTCTTCCTTTACATAAAGTTTTCGAATCGATCAAGTTGCTTTTTTCGATTTTCTTAAGGATAGGTTCCACTTCTTAACTCGCTCTAAGTTTTGATTTCATTAACTGAGCAATTTTTATGCTTCTCAGCCATTTTTCCTCATTCATTTTATTAATTTAAGCTGTAAAAGTTTAACCCATTCCCTTAAAAACGCTATTTAATAGTTTAAACTTCGAAGCTCCTACACTTGTAATCCAATGACTTTATTGACGATTTTCTATCACAATTTCTTAGTCAGTTATCGTCACAAATTGTTGTCTTTCTTTTCTCGCCACAAAGTTAGCCTGAAATAGGGTTAACAGAAATGTTGTATGTTGTATTAAATTTTAGAGTTATCAGATCTAGATTATTAACTTAATAGGTAACATCTCTTTTTCGCAGTTTTTCGTTGGTAATAAATTCCTCTTTCTAAACAAACAAAATCTAATTCCTTCTCTGCTGTTATATCCTTTTACTTTTCTATATAAAAGCATCGAACTTTAAAATACTTTATCTTTGCTATAAGATAGTAGTAGTTTTAGTAGTCCAATATATGTTACTTAAGTAATATAATAATCTCCCAATAACAATACAAAATTTTTGTTTTAAGTCGTTTTAATAATATTACATAATATTAAGTAAGAAACAAAACTAAAGAAGGGAAAATATTTTCCTAAATAACGGATTTATGGAAGGTAATTTTGATGGACCCTGTGATTGACTAATTTAGTCATTGAAGGTTGATATATAACTCCTTTCCACATTAACTTTTGTAATTCTGTATACGCATTTCGACAACTAAGTTGTCATCATCAGCAGGTAATTGCAAAGTGTCGCACCTGGTAAACCACGGCGAAAAATACCTGTACGAAAACAAACTCCGTACGCGATCCGCACCGTTTAGAACCAATATGTACACAGTGTACATATTGGTGTTGAAAGGGGTTATATATCAACCTTAGTGATTAAGTTAATCAACCACAGGCTCCATCAAATTCAACTAATAGATCCGTATATTAAGTGTTTCAAAGATAGAGTTGAATTTATATTTTACGCAATAAGCAAAATCGGATCATATTTTTAATGAAAAAGTAAACTAAATTCAAGTCGCTGTTGTTTAATAGCGAATTAGTAAAAAAATTATGCGAATGTAGTGCGTTCAGTGTAAAATTGTATACTTATTTCGACAACTAAGTTGTCATCATCAGCAGATAATTAAACAATGTCACACCTGGAAAACTAGCAAAATACCGGTACGAAAAGAAATTCCGCACACGATCTCTAGCGTTTTGGCTTTCACGCCTTGGCGTTGTCGAAATACGTACACATAATACGAAAAATGATGTGGAAAGGGGTTATATATCAACCTTCAGTGATTAAAAAACGGATTTATTAACCCGTCAACGATTATAGTTTTTTATTTTGTCTTTTACCTTATTACTAAGTCGGCAAGTAGGTTCTGCGAAAATGGTGATTTTCATGAATATGAAACACGAAACAAGAGTAGTTTGGTCATACCGTATCTTCGCATTAGGAAAAGTCAGCTAAGTTCAAATTACCTGGCTGTGAAGATATACAATGCTTTGCCTGATAGGTTTAAGGGCCTACCATGGATTAGACTCAAAAGATTAATGAAAACAGTGCTGGTGGAGAATTGTTTTTATTCAGTAAATGACTTTCTGAAATATAAATTTTGACATTACCAATTTTGTGTTTCTTATGTTTTTTATTCTGTCTTTATTCTGGCGTTTTGTATAAACCTTGCGGCTTTTAAAGTGTTTGGTGGCGTATTTATTGTGAGCTACAAAGGCTTTTTTGTGTTTTTATTTATTTATATCATGTAATGACGTGTGTATGTACATATACATCAATAAATTATTATTTATTATTATTATTATTATTATTATTACTATTTATTAATTTATGGTTTTATCAAAATTTTCCTAATCTTCGTAGTCATACTACTGAACGTTTCGAAAACCATTTTCTCAAAGTTTCAATATTTAGAGATTTTATAAACAAGTTCCTGGCAAAATTCATAATTGGTCTGTGACAAATGAAAGTCGAAATATGTTAGCTTCTTTATAAACCTGAAATCATAAAAATTCGTTGCGACTGTCATTTGGAAACGATTTATTATGAAATGGTTTCCAAACCATAAAATCTTACGTTCCAAAATTAAACATTAAGTTTTTAGAAATAAAACAAAATCGCTTTTTCTAATTTTTTAAATTATCTTCAATATATCTTATGTGTTTCTAGGTTGTGTGGGTGTGCATATTATGTAGAAAAAAACAAGAGCTTTTAAGTAAAACGGGACAGTGGATGACCGGTGCTATTAACCTGGTCGAAGCGGAAATGCCTCAAACTCAGCAAGCTCCATCGGATAAAAGACCAAAATTGGAAAGGGCGCATTCCGCCGCCGAAAAAGAAAATCAACCTCTTCAGCGATCGGGTAGCGTACTGAGGAGACAACATTCGGAACAGGAACCGACAAACCCAGCTTGCGACAGGTACAAACAAGCTTACAACGAAGACGATCCTAGATATTATCAGGGAGAACTGGAAGGACTAATGAGGACGCATCCACATTTAGTACCAAGGAGGTAAGAGACGTTCTTGTTAAAACAGTAATAGTTCACACCATTGCCCTAAAGTTGCGCATTGCTTGTTAAGTATTAGAACAAGGTTTCATGAAAATCACGTACAAAAAGGTATCAACGATTAAAAATTTTTTAAACCCTTTGGTACTACATATAAAAAGAGTTTCTGTAAGTAGATTTTTTAGTACTACAATATGATTTTAATTTTTGAAATATCTGTTTTAATTTCACAAGATAGTAGTGAATGTAACATAGAAAACTCAGTCTTGAAATTAAACAGAAATTTTACGTTAAATAAATCGATGAAGGTTTTAAAAGATATATCAAAAGCCCTTAAGTCCTCCTAGTAATTCATTGATGGTATTCCTAATTTGTAATGATTAATATAAGTCAGCCTTATGTAGGTTTCTGTACATATCTCCTGCAAACGTGTGTCGTTCTGGTGTTCGTTTATCCTCTGCTCAATAATTTTTTCTGTTTGATCGACGTAGATGCTTGATAGGTCATAAATTATGAACCTAACATCCATCCTATTTTCCCAATGACTCTAGAAACAGGCTGTAAACAGGTAAATCCCTCCTTCCTTTCATTTACTTTTTAGTTTTTGACCTTCTTATTCCTCGCTGTATTTCAGTGTTGCTGTACTCATTCTTCGATATACCGCTTTTCTTCTCCTATGTGTAGTGATGAGATGTGATGTGTAAATATCCATCTGTAAGGGTCTTCATTCTATAAATATTTCAAATAACGCGATTTGCTTGATTTTATGTAGCATACAATTCGATTTAGACGCGGTAATTTTCCCTACCCTTCTATTTACATCGCGGAATTGGTTCAGTCGTGTTGATGCGTTGTTCTAATCTCAAATATTCATAAATGAAGTAAATCTTGACGAACAGAAGCATAAAACTTATTCAAGGTATTGTTCAAGATACTCTTAAAAAATAAAATCTAAAAATCAGAATGTTGTTGAGAAGTCTTTCCATGTATTGTCATTAAGTTAGCCCACGCAAAGAGTAAGTTTCTTTTCGATCCCTCAGTGTTGTATAATCTAGAGAATGTTAAATTATCATATTCTTAACTTCCAGTTACGCCACCTAGTGTAGCTTTTTAGAAGCTTTAGGCGAACAGCAACCTTAACTTCAGAGTATGATAAACAATGTTCATTTTTCAATACTTCCTTTAACTTTGTTAGTAAATCTCAGCAGTGATCGGAAGCAGTTAATAGTAGACGATGCCCCCCATAAACTTACATGGATAGATATCTCCTTTTGCTTTTGCTTTTTGTTAGGGTTCAGCCCACCTTTTCTGTTCTTCATACACCGGTAACAATGTGAGACAAAGACATTGCATGTTATTGACGACCTGAACAATGACTAACTACCAAAGAGATGCAAATATTGACAGGCGAATTCCTTTTGTTTTCACTCAAGATATGCGGCAACCAAACATTCAGTTTTTGAACTTTACCCATGGGATACAAATTTTTTATTATGTCGATTGGTTACAGTCCAATATAATGGTCAATTCTCGAGCTCGTTGACGTGAATTATCATGATTTAAATCGTTCAGACTAAAATAATGTTCTTTCTGAAGGCAGTGTGATTTTAGAAAGCAAAAACTTTACAAAATTACGCCTCATTTGATGATCTAGTATATGTGCATATATTTGTAAGTATATCTGTATGTGAATGCATTAACCTGATACTATATGCATTTAGACCCCTTATAAAACATTGTAAAAATAATCTTTCGATTTAATACCAAAAATGCTCTAACACAAATGTTTTAATTTCATTACCTATGTTAGAGCAGCGTCTTCTCAATATTCTCTTCAGAAGTAGGGCAGGTCATGATAAAATCGTGGGATGTCTATCTAAATACAATCGCAATTTCCAATAGCAGCTTGTGCAACTATGGTCGTTATGAGTGCGTTATCATAAAGATGTGAAATTTTAATTAGTTTTGCAGTTATTTTTAAACGATTCCCTTTAATTTATGTGCAAATAGAGAATAATGGTGGGTATTGACTCTTTGAGTTACTTTCTTTAAAGAAAATCACCACAATCCCAGAAAACTGTTGCCATTAATCTTCTCCTTGACTGACTCTTCGCTTACGAGACGTTCCCTTCTCAGCATTCACTATTAAGTGTAGACTAACTTCAATCATCTCCGCATGATCGTAAAAATATGTAAAACTCTTGAATCTGAAACCTATGAAATTGCTGATAATTCTATATATTTTAGTCATTGGTTAGACACTATCAAATTTTCAACGATGGTAATATTCATTGCGCTTAAACATTTCTACAAGACAATTAGATCTTACATCATCTTCAAGAGATATCAGAAACATTATTGTCCACCCTTCTGTTAGATAGATAGTATAGAGAAGAAATCTCTTCTTTAACATTTTCTACACAATGCTTAATTGGAGAAGACGTTCGACCTACTTTTGTTGAAAATTATGCTACTTTTTGAATTAGTCCTCATTTTTATTCTGCTAGTTCATTTACTTGCCACTATGTGATAACTACTAAATCAATTATGTTTAAAATGTTATTGAGTAATGTTAAGAAATTCTTCCGCCATGTAAAGGCTGTTTCAAATTGTTTTTTTAAGAATAAATAAAATGTAGATGGCGCACTGAATTTGTCTGGATATGTGAGCATTTAAAAAGTGTGATGTATGACATTTATGATAATGGCTTCGTACACGGGACAACAATGCGTTCAAATTGTTCAATTATTTTATGAAAATCAGTGTTTTGCGAAAAGAGTTTTTAGAAAATTACGTGAATTTTATGGTTTACATAATCGTTCATCTGAAAGCACTATTGGTCGAATAATAAAAAATTTCAAGAGACCGGTTCCGTGGAAGATCAAAAAAAAGGGAAAAATACAGTCGTAGTGGTCGTTCATAAGAAAATATTGGTTTGGTTCGGGAAAGTGTTGCTGAACATCCTGAAATGTCCGTTAGACGACGTTCACAACAACTTGGACGTAGTGGGTCAACAACATGGTGTATTTTACACAAGGGTTTAGCTCTGAAGGCATATAAGAATCAAATAACACAGGAATTGAAGTCGTTAGATCATTTAAAACGTCGTTCGTTTGTCAATTTCATCAATGAACAACCAGTTGATTTTTCTTAAAAAATAATGTTTTCCGATGAGACACATTTTGAACTTGGTGGCTATGTTAATAAACAAAATTGCCGTATCTGGGGTGAGGAAAATCTATGAATTATTCATGAGAAACCTATGCATTCTAAACGAGTTACTGTGCATTATAGTCAGGTGGTGTAATTGGACCTTACTTCTTTGAAAATGCTGCTGGTGAAGCTGTAACTGTCAATAGTGATCGATATCGTCGGATGATAACCGAATTTTTGTGGCCTGAATTAATGAATATTGATCTGGAGGATATGAGGTTTCAACATGATGACGCTACACCCCATCTTGCACACGAATCAATTGATTTATTCAGATTCGAATTTCCTGGACCTGTAATCTCAAGAAACGGTGATGTTAGTTGGCCACCAAGATCATGTGATTTGACACCGTTAGACTATTTTCTTTGGGGTTATGTGAAAAGTCAGGTTTATAAAAACAATCCACAATCAATTCCTGCTTTGAAAGGCGAAATTATTCGTGTCATTGGTGAGATAGAGCCTCAATTATGTCTAAATGCCATTGAAAATTTTAACAAAATAGTGGACGTCTGTGGAGCTGCAAGAGGAGACCATTTAGCAGATATTATTTTTCACATGTAAATGTCATAACTGATACTCCAATTACTAATAAAAGTTTTTGAAAGTGAATGCAAATTATGTATTTTATTTATTCTTTAAAAAAAACACGAAGTTTGAAACACCCTTTATTTGCATGTCGGCACATTGTTACTTGCTTAAACATGTTAAGCTGGCATTGTATGTTGAGTATACAGGTCCTATCGCTAGTCCTTTTCCTGTTTCTGATTTTCGTTTTGTTCCTATCGTATTCTTGAGACTTTTTGGAATTTCGGCAATCAATTAATAACATTACTTTTTCGTCTTCCCTTTCAAATTATTCTACTTTCTTATCCTTTTTTTTTGTCTTTACCTAATTTATTTGTATACCTTTTGGTTTTAGTATTGCTTCCATTTTCTTATCTTGGTCGAATTAAGTCTTTTCGATCTGACTAATTTCATTAATCCATCAATTAAAGAAAATAAAAATAGAGTTTGCACGTTCAGTACTTTTCAACTCCTTTGATTAAAGTATTTATTTCTCCAACAATTTGATAAATGATTCAAATACAAATTTCAAAATATTTCAATCATTAAATATTCTTTTAGATATCCAGACCTCGAACCAGAACCTTCACCTATGGACATTCCCCAAAGGATGTCTACAGCAGTAAGTGCCAACAAGAAACACAAAAGGAGCGGCTCGACGAAAAAGCATCAGCATCCGCCACAGCCGCAGCTCCAGAGATCCTTCTCCTCCTCCGAGGAGGATCTTAAATCTACGCCGGAGTACGGCAGCGACGAGAGAGACAGCGAGAAAGGTGAGTTTATTTTGACATGTGCTAGCTATGTGCGTTAGGTTACTTTAGTTTTTGACTTTTCCGAAATGATTTTGTACAGAACAGTATATTTCAATGAAATACTAGAAACAAGTGTACTCAGCAGATTAAATTTAAAATTACGAAAAAAATCGCTTTCTTTTGATTTTGGTTACATGTAAAGTTGTTGCTCCCATAATCTATCTGTTATTTTCTCTTAAGCGTATCTGAATCCTATATTAGTAGTAATCATTTTGTATTGATAATAAAACAAAACATATTTTAAGTCACCCAAATAATCGCATTTAAAATCGATGGCGTTCTTGGCGAAAAGTGTAAGTTTTATTTTATGTTTGCTGGTTGGTGGTCACATGAGTGTCTCTTTTCTTTTTTTATTTGATGTACAAACAATAACCGTTCTGTCATAATTTTTTTAACGTTTTTCTTTTCTTTTCTTTTGGTGTTGACGTGTTTGCAGGATTGCGCGAGAAAGAAAAAGAACGTTTGAGTCGTCAGGCCATACTCGATGAGAAAATCAAAAAATTCCTTGCGGTGAGGCTCGTATTACCTAAGTTACCTTCTCCTTTTTGCAGATCTTGGTCTGTGTTGTCTCTGCATGCGATGATGGTGATATGGTGAAATGTACACGCCGCTTGCGCACATTTTTATACTTCTTGCATATGTTTTATATATATATACATATTGTATATCGGTCATACAGCCGTTCGAGAAACGAACTATATTAAAATCGTAATTTTTATGCGCATTTTAAAATGCTAATGTGCCAGCTTGTCCTTGGATTTATGACTCTCTTAGTATATACGCAAATATAATATAATTTGTTTTTATTTTAGGAAGTAATTAATGCGTTTGATTTTAATTATTAATTGCTACCGCAAATCTATTTAAGTCATATATATTTGGGTAAAAAATGAAGCTACAGATTCTTTTCTAAATATACACGATCACCGTCTTGAAAATTCAATTTGGTTATGATCGAAGGTAGCACAGTATTTATTATACCTAAAACTAGTTATAAACAAAAGAATAATATTGCATATAAATATATAAGAAGCAAGTGTGTATATTACATAAAGCCCTTAAATTTAGAATGAATTGCTTCTTGTACAAAAACTATTTTCAAATAGCCGTTTAATTTGAAATGATGCCGAACGATATTCTTAATAGTAACTCCATATATTTAGGCTTTTTTGGTACAAATATTAATTGAAATTTCCTAGTCTCACGGCCGATTTCGCTGACAATATTACCTTCTTTCAGAGATTTATATGTGGCTATTGTAATACTCAATATTTCGTTGTTCACTCTGATAGTAAATCCTGGAAAAACTGAAATACGAACAGCAAAATATTGACTATTACATGATCATGGAGCCTGGAAAAATATTGTATTATTACATCTAATAATTGTTGAAATGTGTACGTTTCTCACTGACCAAATTTTTAAGAGCAAGACAATTATGTATTCTAATACAAATTGATTGACAATTTTTTTACAGATTATGTTCATGACGCTCAATATATACATTTGAATTGTAAGTAAAGATAAAATTGTCGTTTTGTTAAGACAAAAATGACTAAGAAGAAACTAAGTTTTTGCAAGCTATATATAATTATATTTTGTTCGAGGGTGGTTCGATAACTATGTGGCTTAACATACAGGTTGGTAGAAAAGTTTTGAAAGCAAAAATGAAACAATGTGAATTTTTAAATGAAATTCGTTTTTTTATTCAATGTAATCTCCCTCAACTTCAATACATTTATTCCAACGATCCTCCAATAATTTTATACCATCTCTGTAATGATTTTCTGGAAGCTCTGCAAAATACTGTTCCACGGCTGAAATAGCTTCTTCATTCGATGAAAAACGCTTTCCACGAACGAATTGTTTCAAGTTTCTGAAGAGGTAGTAATCACTCGGAGCCAAATCTAGTGAATACGGTGGTTGTTCAAGCAATTCGTACTTTAATTCTTTCAATTTAGCCATTGTCAAAACACTTTTGTGTGAAAGCGCATTGTCTTGATGAAAAATTATTTTTTTTCTCGCAAAACCAGGTCTTTTTTCATGAATTTTTGCATCCAGTTGATCTAAAAGATTACAATAATACTCTGAGTTAATTGTTTTACCTTTTTCAAGATAACAATCAATAAAATTCCCTTTGCATCCCAAAACACTGATGCCATAACCTCTTTTGCCGATCGTCCTGACTTCACCCCTTTTGGAGTTGAACTACCAACCGTAGTCCACTGTAATCTTTCTTATTTTAATTTACGATTATGGTGGTAGATCCAAGTCTCATCCATATTTATAAAATGGCGCAAGAAATCGGTTTTATTCCGCTTGAAACGCACCAAGTTACGCTGAGAAATTTGTTTTCGATCCAGTTTTTGGTGAATAGTTAACGAATGCGGCACTTACTTTACAAACAGCTTTTTCATATGTAATTTTTCATGTAAAATATGGAGTACTCGTCCGTCTGAGATGCCTATGGTATTAGCAATTTCACGCTTAGTCAAATTTGGATCTTCACTAACCATATTATGTACTTGCTCAATGATTTCTGCTGTTGTTGCAGTTTTTGGTCGTCCACTATGTGGTTCATCTTCAACGCTTGTACGACCACGTTTAAACTCTAAAACCCATCGATGTACTGTTGGAAATGAAGGAGCACATTCCTTTAACACGTTCACCATTTTTGTATGAATCTCTGTTGCTGATAAACCTTCCAAAACAAAGAATTTTATCACAGCGCGATATTCAGTTTTTTCCATTGTTAAAAAATACACCGACATGTCTAATTCAAATGTATTGCTAACAATGAATGAATTGACAGATCGAGATAAAATTTTTAGTATGTTCATATGACACATGAAATATTAAAATGGCGTATGAATTTTGATTCCTCTACTACTTAAAACGTGTCGCTTTCAATATTTTTCTACCAACCTGTAGACAATGTAAGTTTTTTGGACAAAAAAAACTAATTTTTCAATTTATTCTCCTGCTCGTTCAACATATTTATTCCAAAGAAAGTCCAAATTAGCAATGCCTTCATTGTAGGTCGATGAATGCAAGTGGACGAAATATCTATTTACATCAACAATTACCTTAAAATTGGACGAAAATCTCTTTCCGCTTAACTATCTTTTCAATAGTAGAAATAGGTGATAATTGTGAAATCGAATCCCAATTCATGAATTTTGACCATGGCGATCGTAGATTCGTTGGCAGGCATGTCATCTTGATGGAAAAGCACTTTCCTCTTTGCCATTCGAGGGTCATACAATATGATGGACTTTTTCAATATCCGGGGCAAAAACCGTTCTTAGATGTCCACTACAGACTTCATGCTTGTGTGTTTTGAGTTCATACGACCACATTTGAATTCGTAAATATAATTTTAATCGTTGAAAATGAAGAGGACAACTCTAGTTGCGTTGAATCCAACCCCGCTTTGACTTCGATTGGTCGCAAGCCTTTTAAATGAAAGTACTTTATGACTTTTCGTAGCCCGATTTGCTCAATTGTTTACGAAATAACAGGAGACATTCGTTTTGGCGGACTGTTAAACACGATTGACAGATTGCTCTGTACTGTCATATTTAAGTTAATAAAGAATGATGTAATAGAATGGTAAAGAAAATTCCGCCGAATTCACGCCATCTCTGCGTTAGACAACATAATTGTCTAACCATCTTCGTGTATATGGCTTAACATTCATGGAGGAACAATAGCATACTTTTTTAAGCATTCACTGGTCTTCTGTACCTTCTTCCTACTCTATAATTGTTTGTGTCTTTTTACATTTTCATTTATATTTCGCCATTTATTTTTATCTCTAATTTTGTCACTCCAATGTCTACTCATTTGATTTTTCCGTCTTAACTTTGGTCTCCTACAAGGTCTGCCTGGCGGTGGTTTCTGCACACTACTGGTTATTAATTCCTTCGCAACTTTTTAATGAACATGTCTAAAACCATTTTAATCGTTGTATTTTTATAATTTTTACAATTTTCTCTTTTTGCATTCTTACTCTGACTCCGTGGTTCATCAATTTGTTCTCTTTTTCATGTTTTGCTCTTATTTATCGCATTATTATTGTCACTACCTTCTTTCCAATATTTTAAACGTTTCTTCCTTTTCGTACGTCAAATACATAGTTTCAGCTATATATTACTACGGGTCTAATTACAACAATATACAATCTGATGTTCAGTATTATCTTTTAGATGTGATCGACAAGATTATTTTGCTTAAATATACTCAATGACATTAGAAGTGTTACACCTAGAAGGAATAGTTTCCTGGACGTGATTTTTTGGTAATGTGATAAGCTTAAGTCAAGAATGAAACGATCAGATTTCCAAGAAATTTTATTAACATTAATTTGAAAAAAAATCAATAATGTGTTTGGCGGCCCCGTAGCTGTAGACAATCCTGTACACGTCTAGGCATCGACAAAATAAGATGGTCGATGTCTGCTTGTGGCACCTCGTTCCAAGCAACTTGAACTTGGTGGATTAACTGTGCCAGAGTTTGTGGAGGATGGTTCAAATTGGTCAGTCTTCTCCCCATTATGTCCCACACATGTTCGATGGGATTTAAATCCGGTGAACGGGGTGGCCACGGCAAAACATTAACGCCAGCTTCTCGTAGAAAGTCCATAGTACGACGAGCAATATGTGGACGCGCGTTGTCTTGCTGAAAAAGGACGTGTGGACGGCCATCTAGATAAGGCAATAAAGTGGTTTGTAGGACGTCATCAACATAACGCGCAGCTGTCATACTGCCCCGAATAAACAGAAGAGGTGATCGGCTTCCATATGCAATAGCCCCCCAAACCATTACTCCAACAGTCCTGTGCACATGCCTCTCAACAGCAAATCCAATATGACGTCGCTCTCCACGACGGCGTCTTACCCTCTGACGTTTGGACTGGTGCAGAGAACGGCAGCATTGGGAAGCAGAATGGCATAATGTCGTATTCAGCGACGAATCGCGATTCTGCCTAGGCATGCATGATGGCCGTCAGAGGGTAAGACGCCGTGATATTGGATGTGCTGTTGAGAGGCATGTGCACAGGACTGTTGGAGTAATGGTTTGGGGGGCTATTGCATATGGAAGCCGATCACCTCTTCTGTTTATTCGGGGCAGTATGACAGCTGCGCGTTATGTTGATGACGTCCTACAAACCACTTTGTTGCCTTATCTAGATGGCCGTCCACACGTCCTTTTTCAGCAAGACAACGCGCGTCCACATATTGCTCGTCGTACTATGGACTTTCTACGAGAAGCTGGCGTTAATGTTTTGCCGTGGCCACCCCGTTCACCGGATTTAAATCCCATCGAACATGTGTGGGACATAATGGGGAGAAGACTGACCAATTTGAACCATCCTCCACAAACTCTGGCACAGTTAATCCACCAAGTTCAAGTTGCTTGGAACGAGGTGCCACAAGCAGACATCGACCATCTTATTTTGTCGATGCCTAGACGTGTACAGGAGTGTCTACAGCTACGGGGTCGCCAAACACATTATTGATTTTTTTTCAAATTAATGTTAATAAAATTTCTTGGAAATCTGATCGTTTCATTCTTGACTGAAGCTTATCACATTACCAAAAAATCACGTCCAGGAAACTATTCCTTCTAGGTGTAACACTTCTAATGTCATTGAGTATATTTATATATCCCCACGTTTATAGGAGCAGAAAAGACTTTTAATGTATTGATTATATAGGTATTAGTTTTGTTGCTCCTTCTACGAGAGTAAAACGTCCTAAAAACTTTTCCATATTTTCTTGTCGTTCGTTAATATAAAGACAATTCCTTCGACCTTCCTTCCGTGTACCCACTGACCTTCCTCTGCTCTTTTTCTTATATAGCATCCATTTACAAGCATATTTATTATTTCTGTTTTTTCGCTGCTCTGTTTTAAATATTAAATTAGTAATCCTACCTTTTTCGCATGACCAAATCATTTAAATTGACACTCTGCTAGTTTCTATTATTGTTATTATGTTTAAATTTTGCATAGATCATCCGCTTTTGATTCTGCTTCATTTAGTTTGGCCTTCTCTTTTCCTTAAGTCTTATATCTACTGCATTTACTCATGTCCTATATCTTTTAACTTTCAAGTTTCATTGCTATACTTTGCTGTGAATTTAATTTTTTTACCGACCTAACTATGATATTCTTGAACATTTCTTTTCTTCCAAGAAAACTTGTTTCAAACATATTAGACACTCCCGCCTTTCCCATTGTTTTATTTATCTATTCCTCCATCATTACAATCTATTGCTGATCCAAAGTATTCATAATTTTATACTTGTTCAAGGGATAATCTCCAATATTAATATTATCCTCAGAAGTTCTTATTTTTATCTATCACCCGATATTTGGTAAAGGATTGGACGGATTCCTTATGAGTTTAGAAAAACTTAAACTTCTAGTTCTCTATAATATGAACATGCAGTTAGATTGTCTAGAACTAATTGTAGAAAGTTTTGAAGAAAGCATCGTTGGAATTAAAAAAGAGTTGTTAACTTCGTTTCCACGGAGTGACAAAATCTAAAAAATGGGAAATGAATATTTTCTGAAGACTATGTGCTTTGAGATCCTTCTAATATATCCACAAGGCTAAGGAAAACATATAGCTTGGAGCAAAACGAAGTAATAAGCTACTAGAGGGATTAATTCGCAATTTGGTTTAGCTATTCCCAGGAAGCCGACGATTGATATCTTAGGAACTTAATTCAATAATGCTCTTTCTTTTGAAAAATAATTTTCAACTTACATCTTGGGGTAATTAACGATATGTTCTCTAATATCCAATTGCTTTTTTCTTTGAAATGTACTTAAGATAAGCTATAAAGTATTTTCGTTGCATTTTACAGTTATTAGATGTATTTTAAAATCAACAATGAATATATGAGTATTTAAAAAGTAAACGAAAATCATCAAAAATGTACTAAAAGGTTAGAACGTATATTTTCAAAAACAAGGAAATAAAAGCTGAAGATTAAAACCTGTTTGTATACCTGTCAAAATAAGTAATAATTTTTTCCTACTACAGTTTTGATAATTTTGACTACGTATTCTCTAACGTTAAAAGGAATCATTCAAATGTTAATAACACCCTGTCTACTACATATGTTTCAGAGATTCACTCATTATCAGGTAAACTTGTGTTATTAACCAACGATTCCTTGGTAGAGTTTATCGTATCGATACAGAAAAATAACGAATTTATTTTTATTCGGCAAATCGCCGTGGTGCAAGCGTCTGTCTATAATACGCTCTGGAAACTTTGTTGCCGACATGCGAGATAGACGCGTTCTCGCTCGTGTCGTTCAATACATTTTTGTGTTGGATGAGAGAGGAATGCAATGGTTATTCAAGTATTCTCTAATTGATAAACCAGTTTTAAAAAATATATAAAGCCCTTGCAGAGTTGCCATTCCTATTTTATTAATGTGACAATTTTCTTGGTCACTAAGTCGTTTCTTTCGCGAAATCTTGAATCAAACGAAATTGTAGAATACTTCAAAATGATAATATAATACATAGTTGGTTTATTTGCGTTTGAATTTTGCTGGAAAACTGAAGATCTTATTCTAGACATTTTAGCTACTAAATGACAATTCTGGTGAAGCCAAGTTGTAAGTGTCTTATAACTAATATTAGAAATTGAACTTTGAACAGATCTAGGAGATATTCTATAAGCAGAAATTACACTGAAATTGGGATATTGGTAGTATAACTATGAGGATTCTACGCCAAAATCCCACTTCTGGTGGAGGCTCATTTTGAAATTGAAAGTCATTCGCGCATATGTACAGGCTATAATAGGTATGGTTTGCTAATTTCACTTTGTATCTAGAAACAATCATATATATAGTCGTAGTCTGTCCCTCGTTAAAGCTGTTCAATACTTGTTCAGAATCTGCTAAAACTGTTTCGGAGCTATTCATTACCTGTTTAATATCTGTTCAGAAGCAGTTATAACAATTCAGGATTTGTTTATTACAGATTTAATACATGTTCAAAATCTGCTGCAGCTGTTTAGGAGCTTTGCATACCAGTTTAATACCCGTTCAAAAGCTATTAAGTCGTTTAAGAGCTGTTCGTTACCTGTTCAGTTGTTCACTACCTGTTTAATAACTGTTCAGAAGCTGTTGAAGATGTTCAGCAGCTTCATATATGTAACTATTTTTAGGTACAAAGTGAAAGTAGCAAACTATATCGATTACTATCTGTGTATTTAGGCAAATAACATTGAATTGCAAAATGAATCATAATAATAAAATACACAGGATTTTGACCTACAACTCTCTACAACTACATTACTGATAGTAATATTAAAAATTTGCGAAAACGTGAAGATATTTGTTATTTTCTAATCTAGTTTTCCTGCTCGCTTCATTTATTTAAGTAGCAGAAGCTAATTTTTTTCTTATATGAAGTAAAATGAGTAGGCGAAAATATAATTTTACTTAAAGAAATGCATTCATGCTATTGTACAATAAAATTGATCTAGTTTTTTGGCAATTAATAATTAAAATTACGCAATTTCTTTCATTTGCCCTGTAATAATCTCTTTCAGTATGCCATATATCCCACGAAGAGTATAAATTAACAGCTCGATACACGTTTTAAAACAAATCGAACATTTCTGAGGGTCGTTCAAATCAAAATAATTAAAAAAAAATTTTAGAAATGCGTAATGTAAATGCACATTCATATCTGCAATGGGTAAGTTGTTAGGATTATTTGAAATGAAAATGTTTAGGAGGTAACGGAGATTGGCCGCCGTTGAGTCATTATATTGTGGCGCCGCAGCACCGCCCTCTGCAGGACGTCACCGCGGACAACCGTTGCTTTAAGGAGAGACGAAAGAAGACGGTCCGCTTCGATCAGCACGAGGCGTGGGATAGGCAGGGCTCCCAAGACTCTCACAGGGATTCAGGCATCGACACCTCATCGACGTTCACGTCGAGCGAGGATTCGACGCGCGGAGACGCGCCAAAGGTGTCCGCAAATACTCATTTGCAAACTCTATATTATTACGTATACGTACATATATACAGGGTGAACGACAGTGAACTTATAGTGTGAGAAATTTTCGCTATTTATGGTTGATCAAACAGATCTCTAATCTATCTGAGTTAACAGTTAACTGTTATTTATACGTTAAAATACGTTATTTTTAATTAAATTATATCAAATAATAATAACAGGCTTAGAAGATCCACAGGGTCTGATAAGGTATAGTCTTATCACGGCCAAGCGTCTTTTCGGTAATCTGGCAAGGTCTACGAATTGACTGCTTATTATTGGCCCAGAGTTTGAACTCGAGGGACTCACTTCTAACTGCCTTTATCAGTGTTATTGAACGCATCAGGGATTGAACCTGGTACGGTGACAATAGAAGACTAATCACCAAGCCACTACACCAAACGACCACAAATCAAGTATTAAAGGGCTGTATAATTTTTTAAAGCAATAGTATTTAGATAAAGTATGTATATTTTGAATGAAATGGCACAATAATATACCACAAGACTTTGGTCAAATCAATCTTTTTAACTCCTCAGAACTTGAAGAGTTTTACGAAGATAATTTTGCAATTAAATGTTTTAAAAATTGGATGAAAGTGGCTCTTTATATTTGAACGTTTTATTTAGCATTTAATAATGAAAAACGAAAAACAACATTCAATAACTTTATTTATTTCTTTTTACTTAGGTTGACTGTTTAATTACTATTTCTTGGTTTATTTTTTTGGGCGCTTTGGTCTTCTTAATTCTTAACTTATCATCTGCTTCTGGGCTTCCTGGTCCTGAAGCCCGGAAGCAGACAGTATGGACCACGACCGCGGAAGTCTACGTACTAGGTCTTAACTTATCATTAAGAAATCATAAACAAAGAACAACCACAACGATGAAACAGTTCTTATTTATTATTTCTTAACTATAAGTTAAGAAATAAGAAGACTGAAGCTTCTAAGATAGTAAACACCCAGTACAGTTGCGACGTTTTTACTTGGCGGTGAGAAAGATAGATTGTAGTCCATAGATACCTATTAATGAAGTGACTACATCTATTGATGTAGCTTAAGAGACAGGGCAGTTGGTCTCTATTTTTTCGAGGAATGTTAATAACAATAAAAGACACCAAACTTTACAGAATTAGTTTGGAGAGTTGCAAACACCTAAACGTTCTCAATACGGACCTGGTACCTGCTTTCTCTTTTTCTAATTACTACGCGTTAGGCGTGTCTAGTACTTGAGTGAGTAGGACTTGAGTAACTTGGTTCCAACTAATAATTTTATTCACGATTTGTGACAATTGTTTCACTTCACTGTAGCATTATCAGATTCAAGAGTTTACTAAGCTACATTTAAAAAAATCGACGTTACTTTTAGTATTTACATTTACAAGCACAGAAATGGGGAGAGGGTAAGTCAAATTCACACTGTTTGGGTTTAAAAATATTATAAAAGCTCTATCTGATCATTAAATGACACGTATGTAGATCCTTTTTTCAATTTGTTAATTTCAATTGTGTGTAAATAGTTTTGCCCAGGGCCTTTGTCATACGATTAATTTATGCTTAATTGTCTAAGTAATTTTTTCAATCTGAAACTTCTATAATGGTCCTGTAATCTTGCTATAAAATCTCTGCATGTTTGTCCTACGTATACCGATGTAAAATTCTGCGTCTATGAACTTAAATGTGAAATTGATTTATATATTACTTGTAATAGCCGTTTTCAATATTCAAAATAAAATAAGTAAAAGTGTAAGTATAAATTTCAATAAACACATGTTTTAGGCATAATAAAAGAATAATTTTTCTTTTAATCAAAAAAGGTAAATAAAACCCCTTATCGCATCAATGTTCGTACTTCGACAACTAAGCTGTCATCCGCAGATAATTAATTACAGTGTCGCACCTGGATCCACAGTAAAACTCGCACAGAATAATTCCTCACAACTTTCCCCCACTACCTATCTAATACAGACTGTGTTAATGTATATTTGATGGCAACTTATCATGACCTTTTTTTAATTTCTCACATCTTTAGGCCGTCCACTGAGTTGTTCATCAAATGTACTAGTCCAACAACTTTTAAACTTTCAGACAACCATCGTCTTATGGTTGCAGTCGATGGAGATTGGTCTTCCAAACAGTCTTCAGCTCGTCTTTGATTTCATCGTTCGTTTCGTTCTTTAAATACAAAAACTTTGCATTTTCTATTCGAACAGCCAGAGAAATTATGATTGAAATGATCGCAAATTTCGACAGTTATATTTTAAAGGATTGTCAAGTTATTTTTATTGGTCAGGCTCACTAATTAGGAATTCGCACTTAAAAATCATTCCGTTTTGATTACAGTATTGTGTTTTTACCAGCACTAAAAGAGAATCACGACAATTTACTCGGTGTATTAACTGTCAAAATATCAATGGCGCCATCAGAGAATTAATATAAATTACCAAATATGAAAAAAGAGGTCTAACGTTGATCCTTGGAAGACATCAGTACTCTGAATTGAGAACTGTAAGTGCAAATTATTGAATTAATTAATAAATACGAAACCATTATGTTACACCTGCGATGTAAATCTTCAATATTAGATTAATTTCGCTGGTGTTGCTAATACAGATATAATTCTAGTAATATAAATTAAAACACAAGAACGTTAGCACTATAAATTCAATAAAACTATCCAACCACTACATAATAAAATATACATTTAATGTACATATTTTACTAGCGATGTTGACATCTTCAGAAGTATTTTATTCTATTTTATATGTATTTACGTTTTATAGATAAAAATGTTCGATTAAAAAATATTTTATAAGAAAAATCTTAACATAAATAGCGAATATATTCTCACTGGAAGTTCATTTGTTCCATCTACGTATATTAATTGCAATTATATATAGCATAGGCGTGCGTCCTTTACCTGCTTGAACAAATTATTAACCGTTTTAGTAAATTCAGATCTTGTCTCATAAAAAACAATCCCTGTATATAATTCCTTGCCACGTTTACGTATTTATTTAGGTGTTGTCGCCATTATTAGGAATGTGTCTATCAAAAAGCCCGAAAATCATGATGGTGAATTTTATTTTTGCAAAATAGATTGAAAACTCAAGTGTCTAACTATATAATTGAAGTGAATAACGTAGGTATGCCAGCTTAAGTATTTTTTATTTGAAAAAGTGTGCAATAACATAAAATTACGAGTGATTTTCTCGCTTTGGAACATCCCCATTAAAGCTTTACCTCTTTGTCATTAAATGTCACACTCATATTGTTTATGTTTATAGAAACGTTCATTTCCAATCCAAATCGCTGTCTTACTAAAGTTTTACGTAGATTTACAACAAAATTCGCATTGTATTTGTATTCGTGGGTGTCTTTTATTTCTGGTGGCATCATGTATCATCTTTCCATAAGACGATTTTATGCCACTATTAGGCAAATACGAGGATGGGCTAAAAAGTTCGTGGAATGAAAGCAAAGAAAGGAATTTTGCGGTTTAATAGAGCGTTTATTTCCCAACGCCATTTAAATATATGTGAAGAACTCTCAAGTTCGATAACATAAACATCTACAGTAGCTTTAATATCATTGTCTGCTGAAAGTTTTTGTTTTGCAAGGTATTTTTAGGCGCGGAAGAAAGTACTAAATTCGACGATTATGGTGGGTGCAGCAACAAATCGAAGCCTAATTCTTAATTTACGCCATAGTAACAATACTTATGTGGTCTGAGAAGAAAATGATTTTTCTTGGCTAAATGCTTTAATTTATCCAAAAGCTTGTATAATACGTGCCTGTGAGGTTTGGTTTGCTTTTTTCACCGAGAATACTTCTTGCATTCCTAAAAAATGAAAGTCATTACAGTACCGCCACTGTTTTAATTAATACTAGCCTGGCGAGAATATTTTTAGACACGAAAAATTTTTTAATTCGACGATGCTAAATCCGGTAAATAAAGGGGGTGCAATAACAAATCGAATCGTAACTTCTGTCATTTAACGACACTTGTTTGGTGCATGATATCGGTGGAAGTTGATTCTTTTCTTGTCTACATCAGGATGCTTTTCATGAATATTTTGCTTTCTTTATTTAAGATACTCGCGTAATACGGGTGTGTACATATCATAGATCGGCCTTTCGGAAGGTAATTAAAAAGAAATACTATTTTCCTCCCAAAAAAAACTGGAACTTCCCAACTTTCACGCAGTTGGTAGAGCTATCGTCTTCTTTGAGGGGAAAGAACCATTACGCCGCCGCTATTTAGATTATTTTTTCAAGTGTTTTATGACGAATTCCAGCCGTATATGTGGTCGAAAATGTGGGCATAAAATCTACTTTGTTTTTCTTCGAAAACGCTGCCAACACCGCAATTTGCATTTGCACCAATTTTTGATCAATATTGAGCAGTCGCTCAACAGTTATTTTTTTATAAGAGAGTCTACACCTACTTTTCAACATATTATAATTACCACCAACATTAAGGCATTTATCATATCGTATAATCAGCTTCTGAATTCCATTCTCATAGAAATCTTCCGCCTGATTTGTTGTCATAGTCATGGCACTGATTGCGTAGATGCTTTATCAGTTGAACGAACAACTTTTGCATCAACTCTGTGTAATATGCTTTCAGTAACGACCAACGATCGCCCACTTCTCATTTTCGTACCATCTCCTCGCTCGCAGTGTTT
The DNA here is from genome assembly GCA_031893035.1 of Dermolepida albohirtum. Classification (NCBI taxonomy): domain Eukaryota; kingdom Metazoa; phylum Arthropoda; class Insecta; order Coleoptera; family Scarabaeidae; genus Dermolepida; species Dermolepida albohirtum. The sequence goes on from JAVIWB010005984.1 coordinate 256,601, forward strand.
TCTCTGTATGGTTAATTAATTTGCTGATGAATTTCGGCCGTTTTCACGATTTTTGCATGTAGAAAATGAATCACAGCGTGTATTTTACAATAGGTGGAATTTTTACTTATCTGAGGCATTTTAAGTACGGGCAAACAAACGAATGCTTCCGTACTGACAGATTAATCAACGAGTGTAGATAGGCACCCACTTCGAGCCCAGCTTGTTCATAGACTACTGTTCATTCAAGTGCATGTTGCGTGTTCTATGCAGATGTTTTTAACATTATAGCATGCATTTTTCCAACAATTTCGGGTATAGTGGTGGACTTCGGACGTCCACTACGTAGTGTGTCTTTTAACTCATTTATCAACAGTGTAAAATGAAGAGTCGAGTTTGTCAGACCATCTTTCAGCTCATTATGAATATTATTTGTTAGTTTGAAGAAGTGATAATACTTCATCACAGTACTGATTGCAGCACTATCCATCTCGTTAAAATTCCCAGAAGCTTTTAATTAAAGTTTTCACAATAAAACTAGTAAACGGTAACCAGCTAATGTTTTGCAATTAACGTTGCTAAGGAGAAACCGTACCGGCGCACCACAAAAACTGTCTGAAACTGCGCTTATACTCGTCATTCCATGGACTTTTTAGCCTATGGCTACACCAATTTAGTCTTTGTGATTAATATTAGCACAATATCATCATTAAGACTAGAAGAAAAATGGATGTTTAGCAACATTTATTTCAGGATTACTTCCTTTAAAGTTAGGCATATAGGTATCTTTAGATTTAGAATAATCACAATGCCATTTATTATCTTTTGCAGATCTAGTAATATCTGATAGACAAAATTTGAGGAAGCATAAACAATACGCAATTGGAGTTGCTATATGATCAAATTTAAAAATTTCATAATACATTTTTTCTGTTTAAAATAATTCTTTTATAACCAATCATATTAAACTACGAGGCGTGTTTTTAAATAAGTACCATTTTGGTATAAAAAGAATAAACATAAAATTTTTTCAACAATTGTATTTTTATAAGAAAGACTGTACCTTAATCTACTTTTCAACACAATTACTACCAATATTAAGGCGCTTATCATATCGTATAATCAACTTCTAAATTCCATCCTCATAGAAATCTTCCGCCTGATTTGCTAACTGCAGTACTGCCGTTTTCACGTCATCGTCAGTAATGACCGACGGTGGCCCACTACGTACAGCCATCTTTAAATGCTCTAACCCATTGTCGTACCGTTCCCTCGCCCACAGTCTTTTCTCCATATGCTTCACTAACCTATTTTCACACCATGAAACGAATCACAACACGTATTTCACAATCAGCAGAATTTTCGATTGTCTGAAGCAGTTTAAATACGCACAAAATAAGCGTTAACACGAACGAATGATTCAGTACTGGCGTCTGTAATGTAAATACTTAGCACGCATGCGCGGAACGACGGCTGCAGCTGCCATATTTTAAATTGGTACTTACTTAAAAAACATAACCTTGTACATACACTATATAAAGTAAGAATAACGCTTTCATTTCAAGATGTTCGATTCCACCGTTGTTTAAGAGTTTCATATGTTGTTTAAGAGTGTTCGCTTTCTTTAGTTCTTTTTATGTTAGTCTTTCCTACCCTTATCATTACTAAAATACTACCAAAACTGTTCTTGAGTTGTTCTTGAACAACGATACTTTCTTGAAGTTCTACGTTAGGTTATGCTACAGTTTCAAAATTTAATCTCTACAATGATTTAGGATACCATCTTCGAAACTAAACTTTTTAAGCGAGTTATTCTAAAATTGAATATTTTATTAATGACTTATAGTCTCTTAGCGGCCATTTTTTTGGTGTGCAGTTATTTTGTTTCATTATCCTCCAAATGTTTTCGGACATTATATTTGAGATCAACCGAATTTAAAAACGAATAATTATACAGTCATATATTCTATCAAGCCCTTTTGATCGTTAGAGGCCATATTGTTGTCGGCGATCATTTTGTTTCGGCAGACATTTTATTTTCGGCGACCATTTCGTTTTTATCTTTTAGACCATATATCTCGTGTACTTCACTTCATAATTTTTTTTACCGTATCTTGTATATAGGTGCCACACGACATTACTTCTTTCGGTGTAGAGACCAGAACCCTACATAGTCCCCTTTAGTGTAATATTCTTATTCCGACGGCGGTTCCACTGTTCAACACTACATGTAAAGTTTTAATAGCATCCAGTTTTCTTTGAAACAACTACCGTTTAGTCTTTCTTGCTTTAGGATATAGTTAGAAGTCACATGGGACTGTATCAGGATTATGCAGAAGGTGTGGTATATAGGATTCGAGCGTTATCTTAGTGAAGTTTACATTTTTCAATTAGCTCGGGTGATTTTCTGGAGAACAATTGGAGAATATTTTATGTCTATATAAGGCTCTATATACGCGATCTACTTATGAACAACAATCGTTATAATTATAGCTTTAGGGGCAAATTTTTACGCACGTTTCTTTTGGTGGTGATCTTTTTTCAACTATTGCGTGCTTTGGCATTTCATCTTCGGATCACATATTTTATTTTTGGAAACGAAACATTATTTTGCTTTTGAGGAAGTGCAAGTTAGAAGCACTGAGCTACAATATTGCAAAAATCGGCCAGACAAGCTTTCGACAATCTATTTGTAACTACGTTTAAGTTATTATCGCAATTTTATTCAAAATCTTCAAGTGCTACTGCACCTTAGTCTTCTATCTGTTGTGATTTATCTATTGCTACTATGTGGGAGAAATGTGAAAGTTCTTGTGATTTCCGAATTGTTTGTATTTTCAATTGAACTTGCGTATGTGTATTCTTTCTCTTTTTTATAGAAATTTTTTTTCTATTTTAATCACATATCTAATGATTTCCAAAGTGTTCTATGTAGGCAATGGTTTACGTAATAGAAAATTCACCATTACGATATGATTAAAATAGGTTTGAACAAGCAAAATTGGAATAATAGACAGCAGAAACAAAAAGATCTATTGTTTAAATTCTTTTGAATTACCTACTTTTTCAACTACTCTTTGGCGTCTCCAATAATAATTGCTTGCTGTTCCCACTTCTGAGACAAACATGGAACTTATGTTCCAGACAGGTTGAGAGGTTGAATAATTGAGCAAATAACTCTATTGTCGACGTGATATTAAGGCATGTTTCGCTTATTGGAGGCTCATCAATTAACCTAATCTTGTCGACGAATTGTTCTTTTTTCGCAGTTCTTCGTCCTGAGACCTTATATCATGGTAGTGAAAGGAAACTTTATTTTCATCTCATTATTGAATAGAAAAGAAACTATCCGAACAAAGGAGAATATAGTGGTCGGTCATAACTTTCATAACTAAGTTATTACTACATTAAAAGGACAAATACGAAAATACGGCCTGGATGCTATAATAGTTAAATAAAGAATAAATTTATTTTCCACATTTGTTGAGCAGTTCTTCGTCAAAAATTACAGGGAGCTAAAGAAGCTGCACGGGTGGGATGAGTTAATTGATCGATCAGTAATGATGAAGCGAACTGCAACTTGGACCATGGTTAAGATGAATAATTGTTTCTCAAACAGAATCTTTTAGTTTCCTCACTGTTACTAAATAATATTGTTGTTAGTAATAAAAAAAAAAAAATAGGAAAACAATAGTATCATCATAAATTTTGACTGTAACATGCTGGTTATTTTGTGTATGGTCAATTCAAGGAGTTCCATTGGATGATCTAACATTTCATTTCTGGAATGTAATAGTAGGTCAAGTTTCATTAAAAGTATTATTCTATTAATAAGAAGGGAACTAGAAAAGATCTAGCTAGCCACGATAGAAACAACTAATTATGCGTTGTCTAGAAACGTTTAATAGTGACATTTTTTTTAATTTACATGTCGAAATTGATTCCAATTCGTTCATTATTTTGTGTTTTATAAAAAGTATACGGCAACGAAAAATGAATTTATTAAATTTTTGACACAATTACAGAATTCGCTTAAAATTATTCACGGATGAATGATTGCAGTGTATGGGAACGAGGCCTGTCTTTATAAAATGTTTCAAGCATATTTAGAACACTGCAGTGGTATAAAATTTATCACAAAGGAATATAATTGTCCTAAAGATTTTCATGAATAAGTGGCTGCAGTGTATGAAGATGAGGCCCCGTCATATTTCTATGTAAAGTATAGGTTAAAACAGTCAATGAGAAGTCATAAATCATTAAAGATGAATCACTACCTTTTAGAGCCATGCAGGAGTTATTCTTATTAGAAATAAGCCCAAAGGGTCTATAATAACAGCACGGTAATATGTTAACATAATTATCTACTGCAAAAACGTCCGAAGAAGTAAGTTCTCCTTCTTCACAACAACGCCTGAGTTCACAGGTCTGCCAAAATCCATCCCATCCTCCGCGAGTGTAACTACTTTAAGCTGAACCATCTATCATATTCTCCGGATTTGTATTCTTCCGACTTGTTTTTATTTAGAAATTTGAAATGATAACCAATTGACAAGAAAATTAATGCTTATTTTGAAGATCTAGAGATGATTTTTTTTCTGATGGAATAAGTTGACAAATAGAAAAATTGTTGGTCTTTACTTTCTTTGATAAGTAGCAAACTTTTCTGGTTCACCTTGTATTTAATTACTTGCTTCTGAAGGTACATCTTGTCGCCATTCTTTGAATCACTTGATCCACACAAACACATTCGACAGCATGACCCCAAACTGAGTACATTACATGCAAGTTCTTTTAGAGAATAGTGAACCAAGGGATTCCTATTGGATACTTGAATGTTGTTCTGCATAAGTAATTATTTTCGAGAACAATTTGAAGAAAGATCAGTCGCAATGTCAAGCTAGTATAGTTTCTGTTCATTTATCAATATCCAAGCTTCGAGGGAATCTTTAATTCAAATTAGGCTCTGTTTCTCGATTTTTTTATGAGTTAATCATCTATCAGACTATATTACACCATTGTATATATAAAACTGCAAAAGAAATAAAGAATTTTTTCCAAAGCCAATTGCATTTTGTCGTAATAATTAAATATTATCCTTTATAATACTAGCTTTCGTTTCACTATGACTCGCCCTTTTTGTTAATAAAACTGAAGAAACACAATTCCTTTAATGCCCGTTGGGGAGTGATTGGTCTCTATGTATTGTATAATTCAAACGATATATAGTTTTTTAACATCAATAATACCTTAATCTACCTTCATTGATAATCAGGGACTACAAAAGAGGCCTTTACAATACATGTTTCAACAAGTATAATGAATAAATATGTATTAAAAACTTTCATCACTTTTATTTTAGTTCTGTACTCTATATTAACACATGGATCAATAAGTCCCGAGACTAACCCATAGATGGCGCTCGTAGTAAACCAGTAACCACGTCTTTCTAGAGTACTAACCTTTGCTTGAAACGTGTCAAAATTTTATGTCGATCGGACCAGAAACAGCTGAGTTATCGAGGTTGGAGTAAAGTCGTTTTGTAGTTTGTTTAAACAATGGAAAAAACCGAGTTTCGTGTTCTGATAAAACATTGTTTTTTAATGAGTAAAAACACCACGCAAGCAAAACAATGGATTGAAAAATGTTACCCGGACTCTTGTTCATCAAAAGCAACGATTTGTCGGTGGTTTGCCGAGTTTAAACGTGGTCGTACCGACACAAATGACGCGGAACGCTCGGGTAGACCTGTGGAAGCCGTTACACCGGAAAATGTGAGTGAAGTGACAAAAATTATAATGAAAGATCGTAAAGTGAAGCTCCGTGAGATTGCTGAGATGACACAGATATCATATGGAAGTGTATTTACTATCCTTCATGAAAAATTGAGCATGAAAAAGGTTTTTTCCAAGTGGGTGCCGCGATTGCTCTCGATGGAACAAAAACAGCAACGAGTCGATGATTCAGAAAGCTGTTTATCGCTATTTACTCGCAACAAAAAAGATTTCTTGCGTCGTTACGTGACCATGGACGAAACATGGATACACCACTACACTCCAGAGTCGAAGCGGCAGTCATCTGAGTGGCGCACAGCTGGCGAAAGCCGTCCGAAACGTCCGAAAACGCAGCAGTCAGCTGGCAAAGTCCTGGCGTCAGTTTTTTGGGATACACATGGCGTGATTTTCATTGACTACCTCGAAAAAGGTAAATCGATCAACAGTGATTATTATATTGACTTACTGGTGCGTTTGAAGGAGGAAATCGCAAAAAAACGACCGCACATGTAGAGAAAAAAAATCCTTTTTCACCAAGACAATGCACCCTGCCACAAGTCGATGAAAACAATGGCAAAATTGAACGAATTGGGTTTTGATCTGCTTCCCCACCCCTCATATTCGCCAGATTTAGCCCCCAGTGACTACTGGCTCTTTGCTGATCTTAAAAAAATGCTCCAGGGAAAAAGATTTGGCTCAAATGAGGAGGTCATCGCTGAAACTGAAGCTTATTTTGAAGCGAAAGATAAATTTTTTTATAAACATGGTATTGAAAAATTGGAAAAGCGTTGGAACCATTGTATCACCCTAAAAGGTGATTATGTTGATGAATAAAAAAAAATTTTGCAAAAAAAATGTTGTTTTCATTGTTAGTCTCGGGACTTATTGATCCATGTGTTATTCCTTATCAGTTAGTTAAAATAAATTGTAAATTATATGAATGGTTTTGTATCGTAAATAAGCTTAATTTATAAATCAGATGATTTGTTTTTAATTTATATAATTCAATTGAAAAATAAAATGAAGAAAGTTCTTAACAGCGACGATACTTATTCAAACATTAGCGAAGCGGAAGCTAACATTAAACGTGTTATCTTACTCCTAATTTGTACATTACAATTTCGAAGATAAGATCTGAATTTTTTGTGCGTCTATTTGTTAATAGACTTTTAAAAAATATACACCAATCTATTATCATTACCACACGCGAATAATTTTCACTATTATTTTTATATTATTGTCGTTATTATTATTATTATTATTATTATTATTATTATTATTATTTATTATTACCATTATTATTTAAAAATGCTTTTTGTAGGTATATACTTATTTTTGTATAATAACACGTGAATTTGTCCTAAAAAGAAACACCAAATTACCCTTTAAATAATCTTGAAACACACATTTTTTAACCAAAATAGAGTCTATAGAAACCACTCGAATTATATTAACGCACGTTTTTCTCTATGAGTGATAATTTTTGCAATTTCTCGCTTATCTATTTGCGTTGTGTTTAGTTTCGATCTATAGCTTATAGCCTGTAGTGTCTTTGCGAAGCATGGCTTAAACACCGATGTAGATGTTTCTTGTAGAAAGGAAATTGAATTGAAAGGTGGACTATTTTAGAGGCTATTTTGTTCCGATATTTTAGGAAAAGGTTACTTGTGAGGAAGTCACATTTTTTTCTTTTATTGTTATTAATTTACTTTGATGTGGAGAAAATCATCAAATATGGTTCGGATTAAAAAGTATTGACGACTGTAATAATTTTTAATAATTGAGTACCTAAGTTTGCGTATAAGAATTTGATTTTACTAATTCAAATAAGTAGTCGTTTTAAAAAACGATTTTAAATTTTATGGTTAAATTAAAACTTGTCAACAAGGATATTTGCTGAAATTTCATCACTACTACGACTATCAATAAATATGCACAAAGCAGTTTCAATATTCAATAATGTAAACCACGACAATCGTTTCACCATACCGTGGTTACATCAGGTGGATGAACATTTTTCACCTACCTAATGAAATAATTGAATGGCGAAACAATTGTTGCGGTTTACAATATTAAATTTTGAAACTCAGTTGTGTATTTATTAATTGTTAAACCTCAATGGCAGGAGTGAGAAAAAGAAACTTAGGAACTTGAAGTTTCTGGCTTTAAAAAAATGTTAGATGACTAATTTTTAAACTATTCTCTTCATTATATTTGGTGTAAGTAATTATGTATAACACAGTTTATTCTTGTCTTTTAAAACTAAACCGTGTTCTTTTAACCAGTGTTATTGTTAATATTGCAAGACACAGTTTTAATTTCAAAATCAAAAAGCGACTTTGAATAATAGTGGCAGAGATTTTCAAAGGAAATTAATTTTATCTTAATTGACTGTTTTATTTTATAAGTAATACATGTTCGTAACTACACCTGTCACACTATAAATATGTTTTTTTCTAAATCACTGAACCCCTTTCCACATTAATTTTCGTATTCTGTATACGTACTAAGTTGTCATCATCAGCTGATAATTAGAGAGTGTCGCACCTGGAAAACTACAGCAAAATACCAGAACGAAACAGATTCCGCACACGATCCATACCGTTGAAAGTCAAAACGCACACTGTGCGTTTTGGCTTTCAAACGGGTATTTTGCCGTAGTTCTACAATGTAATAAAACAGCTAAATTTCCTGATAGTTTGAAATGTACTAGAAGTTGTCTAGCTCATAAAAAAGATGACCCAATTATTGGCCTATTTCAATTTTATCTAAGATTCCTTAGGTTTTAGGTATTCTGGTATTGTTATAAATGTTCTTTTTGTCTCCTCAACAGGACAGTTTTGTACCAGGTAGATCAACTGTTTCTAATCTTGCTTGTTTTCACAATATACTTGGACAAACGGAGTCAACTGGATGCTATATAAAGGGATTTTTTTCCGCACATTCGATACTTTGAATCACGATATCTTACTGTGTAAACTCTCTTCTTCGTGTTTTCGCTCCTATTTCTAAACTTAATCGAATCCTATTGGAATAACAGGAGATGCTATGTATTTTACAATGGTTTTACTTCTGAAGAATTCATTGCTATTATTGAGGTTCCTCAGAGTCATAACTTGGACCCGTTTCTATTTATTCTTTACATTAATAACTTACTTTGTTCTCTAACATGCCAAGTATGAGCTTATGCTGATGATATACAGCTATATTCTGAAGACAATGGTGCCGATGATGCTACAGGCTTGCAAAATAATCTGAATATTTTAGCTGACTGGTGTATTACTTTCAAATGAAGTATTAAAGTGTCTAAATGTTGCTCTGTTACTTACTGTCGTTCTTTTTCTCTCATATATACGCTACGCAAAATAACCATTATCTATTAAAGATACTATTCCTGGTCCAGGAGTTCGATTTTATTTACTATTAACAAACAGGTTGAATCATTAACCGCTTCTGCTTGTAAGTCATTGAGTTTCATTATTAGTATTTCTCGCTACTTTACGAATATAGACGATTTAAAGTCTTTATATTTTGCCTTTGTAGTGGGCAAAATGGAATATGCATGTCTTATGCATCCTATATATATTGGAAACTTTGGTCCACCCCTGACCCATTTATAAATCAAAACAATTATTTATCTTCATGTCGTATTGTAACCCGCTATGTAGAGACTAATACTACGAACTTACAAGTCTGAACCTGTTAAAGTGTGCCTACAGTAGACGCCCGAGATCGAGAGAGTCGCATATTTAAAAAAGATGACCCCCAACTCAAATTCATCAAGATTTGGTGGATACATTAGGGGAATCTGCAATTTTATGGACAGTCGTGTACAGATGAACATGCAGATGGAGCGGCCATAACCGCCACTATCCAAGAAAATGCTGAAAAAGTCCATGATCTCGTGCTGCAAGATCGACGAGTGACTATTAGACAACTAGCTGAAGATACTGGTCATGCGGTATAGAATATAATTACTGTCGAATTAAACATAAAGAAATTGTCTGCAAGATGGGTACCACGAATATTAACAGATGCACACAAGCAAACTTGGAAAGACATTGCAGTCGTCTTTTAATGCGGTATAGACACGACAAAGAAAATTTTTTTACAAGAGTTGTGGCAATGGATGAGTCCTGGATTCATCATTATGATGTAGAGACTAAAATACAGAGTAAGGAGTTGACATATCGAGGTTCACCGTCGCCGAGAACATTCAAGATGCAATCGTCAGCAGGAAAGGTCACGCTATCCGTATTTTGGAATGCTCAAGGCGTAATTTTAGTAGATTTCCTGCAGAAGGTGGCCATAATTACAGGTGCTTATTATGCCAACATAATTCCCAAATTACATGACGCGATAAAAGAAAAACGCCCGGAGAAGTTGCGCAAAGTTGTTCTCTTGCATCAGCACAACGCATCTAGTCACAGGTCCTCTATTGCAACAGCTGCAAAGCTTAGAATTAGTTGAACATCCTCCACATTCGTCAGATTTGGCCCTGAGCGATTACCAACTTAAGGAACACTTACGCGGTAAACCTTTTCCATCATCAATAATGTTATATGTGCGGTAAATCAGTGGTTTGCAGAGGTTGAATAATTTTTTTTCGGGAAGTATTAGAAATGCTAGAAAATCGATGGGAAAATGTGCTAACCTTAATGGAGACTATGCAGAAAAATAAAAGTAAAATATTTGCAAATTTTTTATTGCTAGTGGGTCAGGAGTGGAGCTCGTATGTCTCTTAAGAGAATTCAACGAAAGTTTTTAAAATTGTCATTTAAAATTGATAGAGTTTATCACACCACTAGATTAAATCAACTACTCTGAAGACATGGTTTTGTTGCACTGAGACCTCGTCGAGATGGTCACTGCGCAAGGTGCTTGCGTAGTCTACGTCAACAAAGTTTATTGTGAAAATTTATTATCTAAAATACAATTTTATGTGCCACGATCAGCTAGTAGACACAATTCCACTTTCGTAACACCCAGAGCTACAACGAATTTAATAAGATCTCTTGTGACTATAATGTGTACAAGTGTCGAGCAAAGACTGGATGATGTATTTTGTACTTTTGATCTCTTTGATTATTATTTGGTTACTTCAGTAACATTTTACTTTATTTCGTTACGTTTACTTTATTTAGTTATTTGTTTTTTCGGTTGCAGTGAATTGTTTATTTTATTACTTTAGAATCCTACGAGGTGTGGCTATTAAATAACGAGACTGACGCTGGTACAGAAGAAGTGCGCAAGCGCCAAACGCCAACGACTGACAGCTTTTTATCGTGAAGCCTTCTCTTTCGAATGGAGTGCCTCTCGCCTCTGTAAACAAATCAGTATAGCTGTAGCCTTCATTCGCATTAGAGTTTTTTTTTTGTTTCGCCGGAAAAATGTTAAGTGTAACAATAGAGCAACAAATTGTTGTGAAATTTCACATGAAACTTGGAAAAACCGCTACTGAAACTTATAATTTATTGAAAGAAGTGTATGGTAATAAATGTCCATCGCGTGTATGTGTTTTTGAATGGTTTAAGCGTTTTCAAGATGGCCGAGATGACGTTGAAGATGATTCACGCCCGGGTCACCCATCCACGTCAAAGACGGATGACAATATCGAAAAAATCGGTAATTTGGTTCGATCTGATCATCGGTTAAGTATTCGTGTGATTGATGAAACTATAGGAATTGATAAAGAATCCGTACGGTAAATTTTACATAACAATTTTAACATGCAAAAAGTGTGTGTCAAAATGGTGCCTAAAATTCTCACGTTTGAACAAGAAACTCGCAAAAATGTTTGTACTGACATAGAAAATGACCCAAACTTATTGGAAAGGATAAGAACATGTGACGAATCGTGGTTTTTTTACTTATGATCTTAAAACGAAACACCAATCCATACATTAGAACGGCCCATCTTCACCGAAAGCCAAAAAAGCTCGAATGAGCAAATCCAAATTCAAAGCAATGATGATTGTTTTTTTCGATATTCATGGGATTGTGTATCTTCACTGAGTTCCTGAAGGTCAAACTATTAATCAACATTACTACCTTCACGTTCATTTTGAAAAAATTGTGACATTGCAGCGTTTCATTTCAATTCGATATTTATTGATGTGCTGTGGGATACACAATATTTCTTGTTTTTCCATCTGGTGCGTAAACGAATAAATCAGAAGGTTTTCCGACGCCTGAACAGGCCACATAGATTTGCCCGTGTGAGAAGCATGGATTCTCCTAATTTAATCCACACACTTGCAACGATTGCCCTAGTGCTTTGTTGATAGTCACTGCGAAAGCGAGTCGTACCCGGAACTGCAAACGTTTGAATTCGTAAGTCTTCGCCTTTGAATTTTCCTATCAAAATTGTTGCCTCGATAACATTGTTCATCATTTTCTTGACTGAGAGTCTAGTTCCGTTGCAAAGTCGTGGTGGATTTATGTTTCGAAGAAGAATGATGGGTACGCCAATTTTCAATGTAAGAACGTGCGGTGGCATGCCTGGCAAATCAAGCGAATTCAAGAATTCAGTTGGATAGTTGACAATTTCTTGATTCACCACAGTATCGATGGACTTATATGTTGTCGTTTCGCCGGGTATACCATTCTGAATGGTGAAGTTGATGGTATTGACATCGATGCTTTTGGCCGCTAATATAGAACGCGTACTGAGCCACTGACGATTTTCGTAGTTCTGTGCAATGTTTGGGAAAACTTTTTGCACCAATTCGTCTATGCTTTCTGTGATCTTACAGAAGTTGGCAAGGTGATACATTGCGTAGATTCATCAGTTTGCATTCGCCCATTTACAATATCCATTAATTGATATAAAAATTTCCAATTGGAATGGCAATGGCGCCATCTGTCGAAAATTGGTCGTACCAACTTAGAAACCTTCGTGGGCTCATGCACAACAACTTTGCTAAAGATCATCACATGATCAAATGCATAGTTTACGATTCTACAAAGGACATACAGACAAATATTCATTTTTATATATATATATAGAAGAATTTTTTAAACAGAAAAATCATTTCATGAAACTTCGAGCGAAAGTAGAGCGAACTTGACGATTTATCTTTTATTGAAATAAACATTCTATGGTTTCATAAAAATTAGTATACGTAATTTGATGGCAAAATCGAAAGTTGAAATTTATTGGCCAGTGTTATTAGTGTGAATCTATTGGTTTCGGAATTATTTTTTTCAAGATTAAAAAAATATATTTTTAGAATTCATCGATGAATAAAAATGTTCAAAAATAGAAATCATTGACATTCACAAGTTCCATCATTAGCATATTATCTAAAAATAAGAATATCGAAAATGTATATACAAAAACATGGAGATGATTGATTGCATTCTGAGTACGAGTTCCAACTCTGTATGCAAAACCGATTCGTTACCGAACAGAGAGGTCGAGATCATGGCGGAGAAGAGTTCCAAGCAGTTAATTGGATTCAGTTAGTTTTTACGTCCCAATTTTAGTAGCAATAAATGCAAAAATATTGATTATCGTTGGCCAACGAATCACATTCATATGTAAATTGCACGAGAACAATGATATTTCTGCGTTGTTTTTATTATTTTTCTCATACATATAAAGCGTAATTTTTCTTGCAAAAACGACGACGTATTTTCTGCGATCGTACACATACACACACACATCGTTTGGAAGATACCCAAAAATCCCTGTAACCGCCCCGCACCGCACCAGATAAGCGGCATCTTTCATAGGGTGAACTACCCCACCGTGATCTAGTATTTATTACTGCAGTTAAACAACAGTAAAGTCACTTGAGTGTATAAATTTATTTGATTGTTTCATGTGCATTTCCGAACGAGACGATACAAAAAGGTGAAAAAAACGAATCGTTCCGTGTCTAGAAGTATCGAAGGAAGTTATGATTTTAAATTGTTTATTGTTTCGCATCTATAACATAAAAATACGTGATTATTTTGTTGTATACTGGTGAGCTATTCAACTAATGTATTTTTATTAAATAATTGTACAGTATTGCTAAAACGCTGCCCGCAAAAATTAATAATGCTTATAAATATACAGTACGTCCAAAAAGTAGATGAGCAAACTTTGATTTTGTTAACATTGTTCATAAACTACTGTCTAATCATAAAATGAGTAACGAGCGCATTAAATTATATGAATTCTCTTAGCAATAATTTAAGCCGACAGATTCCAAAATCTGGATTATACCGCTCTCATTTGATACGTTTTAGTAGTTTTATTTTTACCGAAACTGACCATAAATGTATTTCCTTTGAACGTGTTGCAATTTCTATTTCACTCGCTTTCAGTATGTAGATGCACAATGTGGATAGGATCGGTTAAATATCTTTTACTGCGTCAGGTGTGTTCCAACAGTTCCATCATGTAAGTTCGTCGTGAAGAATAAATGTTCTTACATGTAGAGAACGGCCGTTTGACACCTAATTGTGAAATATTTGCATAATTAAAATAATCTTTCATAATACTTAACGAATCTGTACTCCCACTATAACCAAAAATTTATTCTAATGTAAGCCGCCGCCCGCAAAAATTAATAATGCTTATAAATATACAGTACGTCCAAAAGTAGGTGAGCAAACTTTGATTTTGTTAACATTGTTCAAAAATTGCTGTCTAAATGATAAAATGAGTAACGAGCTTTGATAAGACTAGTGGTACCGACCTACATACATCAAATTCTAACGAGCTAAAGTCACTGGTCACTGTTTATTTCTAATTAAAATTGTTCAGTGTATTTTGATTGAAATATTGATTTTAAAACAGGAACTAGCCAATTTCCTTTAATATGTAATGAAAGACATTTTTATTTTATTACAATATTTTACAGAATACGCGAGCTGAAGATAGAATATGGAATTCATTTTAGATCAGTTTGACCGATTTTATTAGTATTAAATCTCGAATGCATCACCCGATTAATTTTCAAGCCTTTATAATGAAGTAATACATCTGGCTAAGTTTCTGATAAAAATAGGAAGGCGGGAATGAAATATCTGTGGAATGAAGATAACATAACCCCTTGCCCCCTCTGTAGATTTGAATCAGCGATCAAATTCAGAACTCTCAAGCGTTCACACTAGTTTAAAAATCAAAATTTCTAAACTACAAGGTTCTTTTGTAGGCGGAGAAAAAGGTGGTAATCCGGCGAATAAGCTGGCCGTGGTACCAAATCGAAACCTAATTCGTTAATTTTTGCTACAGCAGCAGCACTTGAGGTCATGCTTTGTCTCGGCGGAAAATGTTTTTATATCTTGCTTAAACTATGACGCTTTTCATAAATTTTTTGTCTAAAAGACTCGTGTAATATGCGCCTATAATTTGAACTTTTGGAAGATAATCAACGAGACGAATATCTTTGCATTCCAAACAATGGATGTCGTTATCTTCCTTGCAGATAGAATAATCGTTGATTGCCTTTGGGGAAAAAAACTACAGTGTCGTCACTATTTAGATTGATGTTTTGCTTCAGGCGTGTTATGATTAATCCAAGTCTCATTCGTGGTGATCAATCGGCGCATAAAATCTACCTTGTTTGTTTGGAAACGCGCCAAACACTCACGAGAAATTTTCTTTTGCAATAAATTTCGATCGAGATCAACAATTGCGGAGAGCTTCCTCATAACCTTCACTTAAAATGTATGTTGTTCCTTTGGAGGTGTTGTTTAATCTCTCTACTATCTCCTACGTTTTCAAACAATGGTTTTTAATACCATGGCATGCGTTTTCAACAATTTCCGTTATAACGACAGATTTCTTCTGAACAGTTATACTACCACATTTAAACTCCGTAACTTTCCCTGATTCGTTAGGATCAAATTGTTGAACTTTATACTTAACTTGATAATTGTGAAAGTAATAAAACGCTGTTTGCCGGCGTGTAAGAATCGGCTGTGAAGTTGAGTTGGGGCATAAATTTGAGAAAAATTGCTTTTACCTCACTGTTACTGGTATTTGTATTTTCTATATTTCTGCAACGTCTTAGCGCATACAAAAACAGTATTTTTTAGATCTCCAAAACGTACAGGCGAATTTCACAGACATCGTTCTGACATTTCTGAACTTTCACAGCCAGTTCTTATTAGCTGGAGAAAAAGGTTAAAGGCAGCGTTTTATTATTATCACCATTTCTCACAAGTTAAGGGTGTAGTTTTACAATTTGATCCCGACGAAGCAATTGCCATCAAGTGTCGAAACAAAGATGTTCGTGTTGTAGCAGATTTCGAAATTATTTATAATAATTACAATGGACTAGTTGAAGCACTTGAAAAATAACAAAATTTTTCGCTGTCATTAGTGGCGTCCATCCAAATAGTGACAACACGGTATAAACATAGTTACATGCATTCGGCGACGCAAAAAATATTAGTGTTATTGCTAAGGAAATAAAGTGTTATCGCGGGCTATTGAAACATATCTGATACTGCAAATATTTAACCAATTTTATACACTTTGTGCATCTGCATACTGAAAATACTGCTTAAAAGAGTAAACATTTATTTACATTTATTACCTGCTAAATATCTTGCAGTTCTGCAAAGCATGCACCGCCGACATTGGCAGCAGGACCTCTCCTTTTTTGACTACAATCCTTGTAATCATATACATCCTTGACATTGTACAGGTAGTACGTACTGTTTATGTTAATATTTATTATAAATTTCTTTAAATAACATGAAATTTAAAGTGATAGCGTGAAGTAAAAATTAACCAAACTTGGAAGTACGTATTCACTGCAATAGGAGTTATAATTTTATCCCGCATTGCTTCAAAATTATATATAAATTTTAACTTCCTTTAGTTGTCTAGTTTAGAGGCAATACATGCGTTGCATTTAGAGAGTTGCAAATTGTTTCCTAATCGCTTTCTAATATTATATTTGTTACTTACAAATTAACGATCTAATTCTAACATCAAATTAATACTTTTTTAATAGTTTTTTCCATCACTATTTGATGACTATTAATTCCAATTATTGCTAAATAGATTATTACTTTTATTATAATGCAGAAAATGTTGAAACAAAATAGCCTTAGAAAAATAAAAACTCCACCGTTTCCATCGAATTTTTGTAGCCTGTTGTTCGAACGTAGCTTTCCTTAATTTCCTCGGATTATAATTGAATGTATTCTGAAATAGCACCCGTTGTCTTGGCAAGTATCTTCCGATGGTACGCGAATGATAGGTCATATGATATTGAGAAGAGGAACTAGAGAAGCGTCCGGCTCCAGTGCGGCGATCTTGGGCCTGAAAGTCGTCGGTGGAAAGATTTTGGAACACGGCCACAAAGGTGCCATCATTGAAAAAGTAAAAAAGGGCAGCATTGCCGACGTTGAGGGCCAATTGAGACCAGGTTCGTTACATTTAGTAATTAGTTTCTCTTTTTTGTATTTTACATGAATATTTATCTACTTACGTACGTTTTTGTTTCCACATATATTGTTTTATAACGCATTATAAAGCATTTCTTTAAATGATTAATGTGTATTTATTACATATAAATTGATAATTTTATATGCATTAGCTAGGCACATATGAAGTATCATACTAAAATTCCTTAGTTTGTAAAAAACAAATTTTTATTAGTCAAAGTAATGCCTGCCTGTTTAAATACACTTTCATAAAACAATTAATACCGGTCTTGATTATTTGAAACTCTGTTGCTGTTGAAGGTTTTGACTACCCCTTTAACCTGCTCCTATTTCTTATTTTATCCCTAAGAAAGTGTCTGTATGTGTAAAGAAATGATTTGTTTATTTCTGGTGAATATAATGAACGCCCTAGAATATCATAGTTTAAATCATGGGCAAAAACTGTTGGCGTTTGATGGAATCCCGTACTATGCAAACGAATAGATTTTTGTCTATTAATGGGAATTGGCCAATGTATCTTCAATTTATTGGGCAATTTGAAAAGTTGTTTCGGTTTTTCTTTTATGTAAATGAACAATCCTTTTACAGTAATATAGGGTGTTTTTTTTAAGAGCTTGAGAACTTAAAATGACAATACAAGACAGAAATATTGTTGGAATGAATTTTCTTTTATTATAATCTGGTAGATAATTTCATGGCATTTATATTTTAAATATGATTTCCGGCATATGTCCATCGCGACTACGAATTACGTAGTTCATTCGATCAGTCCAATTTTTGACTACTTTTTCCAATGAATCTGGCCGTACGGCCTCAATGGTGGCTTGAATATTGGCTTCCAATGCTTCAAGAGTTGCTGGTTTGTCGGCGTAAACCAATGACTAAATCGCACGAATAAGGAGGCCAGTGAACGAGACAAAATAAAGTTGTCACCAAATTGATTTTGCGATTGTTAAGCGCGCTCTATGGTAAGTTGCGCCGTCTTGTTGGAATCAAATGTCGTCAATGTGATATGTAAACCGCACCAAACAGTAAATTTAAATGGTGGTAAAGTTGATTCGTTAACGGTTTGAGGATTGTCTTCGCTCCAAATATGGCGATTTTGCTTATTGACGTAGCCATTTAACCATAAATGAGCTTCATCACTAAACACAATTCATTGATAAAAATTCTCATCTTCGGCTAGTTCCAAATGAGCCCTATCAGCAAAAATGTGACGCAAACGATTGTCGTTTGGCTTCGATTCTCGCACGAGCTGTATTTTATAGGCACGTAAGTCACAATTCTTACGTAAAATTTTCCACGTAGTCGAAGCACAAAGGCCAACAAGTTGAGAACGACGACGAATCAACATTTCGGCATCTTCTTCAATAGTTCACGTTACAGCAGCCATATTTTCTTCGGTACGCACATTTCTTTGTCTTGATGGTTTTGAATCGAGACGAGTAAAATTAGTGCGGAAACGATAAATAACTGCACGAATTACTTGCTCACTAGGCCGATTATGTTGACCGTAAAATGGACGAAGTGCTCTATGAACTTCGCGAACAGATATATTTTTTTCGAAGTAAATTTTCACAATTCGGAAGCGTTGTTCTGGCAGTAAACGATTCATGATGATTTGCCAAACCTTGCTGAACAGAAATGTTAACACAGTTTGACATTATCAGCTGTCAAACCATAGTTATCGATATCGATAGTTCTCATGCAGCTTGAAAAACACCCACTACATTTTGCCATCTCTCTCGTAGTAGCATGATTCCGCGCTCATAAAACTTCTGATCTGTACTTTCAAAATATAGAACAAAGTGATTTTTGACGTTCTCATTGGTATTAAACGTTTTTCCATCTAAACAATTCTAAGATCAGCACAAGTAATAGTCAGAAAGTACCAGATCTGGTGAATTGTGATAGCACATCCCATCCATGTATAATTCTGGCGTTATTATGTTGAAAAACTATGCCTTCTCTGATAACCAATTCCGCGCCTTTTGTTTCATGGAATTACTCAATCTGTCCAACTGATGGCAATACACTTCCGAGAAAATCATGAAATTATCTGAAATAATTTCCGTGAAATACCACCAAGCGAAAATTACTTTCTTTCATGAATATCGGTTTGCAAAGTGCTTTGAATCGATTAATCTTTCCTGCTCCAACATCGTTTACCTTTAACATTGTTATAAACAATTCATTTTTCATGGTTTTATGATTCGCGTCAGAAATGGATAATTTTCTTCACGTTTTTGGAAATCAGACATTCAGCTTTGATGTGAAACCAAATCGCTTCACATAATCTAGAATGGACAAAGTACAAATTTAATCTCAGCAGCAGCAGAAATGACTTCACATTTGCAGAGATCTTCGTTACCAGTATGAAGGCGATGACTTTTTGTCACGCATTATAACATCTGACGAGACCTGAATACACCATTATATTCCAGAAAGAAGAATGTTAGCATGAAATGACGTCAATTAAACTCACCATCGCCAAAAAATTCAAAACATAATCATTGGCTGACAAAGTGATGACGACTATATTCAGAGACGCTATTTTCTCGAAGAAAGGGAAGAAGTAATTCAGGTTATTACAATGTGCTTCTAGGAAATGTTAAGCTGGTCATATGAACAAGCAGGTTAGAAGTACTGCCTGACTCCTAATATAGGACTTGGCCCTGAGTGACTTCCAACTTTGTGTGCCAGTCAAAACGTTTTTGGGGGGCAAGCGATTTGCCTCTAATAAAGGGGTGTCGTCAATTGAAAAAAATTTTTTCAATTGGGAATACAGAAGCTATCGGAGCTATGGTACAAGTATATTTTAAAGGTTAATAATTAGAAAAACGATGTACATACAATACTAATTTGTAATTTGTATCGATCAGAAAGGAATAAAATGCAGGTCAAATTTGAATCACCCTCGTACTTTTTGGACAGAATATATTTTACTTCCCAAACTTTCTTGTAGGTTAGCTGCTTCTTTTTGCTAAAATGCATTTGCGATAGGTTACGGCTTATTTCTTTCTTCCTTTATGTTCACTAGACCAGAACTATCGGGTTTTTTTTTAGAGGTATAGAACTTTGAAATGGAATAAAACAAATATGATTTTTTTAAATTGACATGAAATTTACTTTATTCGAAAGATAATCTTCTGGCATTATAATTTAAATATAACTTCTGGCATATGACCGCCACGGCTGGTTCGGACGTACTCTAATCTGGAGGGCCAATTTTCGATGACTTTTTCCAACATTTGTGGCCGTATATTGGCAATAACGCGGCGAATGTTGTCCTCCAAGTGGTCAATCGTTTCGGGCTTATCGGCGTAGACTAGCGACTTCACATATCCCCACAGAAAATAGTCAAGCGGCGTTAAATCGCACGATCTTGGAGGCCAATTCACGGGTCCGAAACGTGAAACTGCGGTTACCAAACGTTTCCTTCAATAAATCAATTGTGGCACGAGCTGTGTGACATGTTGCGCCGTCTTGTTGAAACCACAACTCCTGCACATCATGATTGTTCAATTGAAGAACGAAAAAGTCAGTAATCATGGCTCTATAGCGGTCACCATTGACTGTAACGTTCTGGCCAGCTTCGTTTTTAAAGAAGTACGGACCAATTATTCCACCAGCCCATAAAGCGCACCAAACAGTCAGTTTTTCTGGATATAACGGTGTCTCAACATACACTTGAGGATTATCATCACTCCAAATACGGCAGTTTTGTTTATTAACGTATCCATTCAACCAAAAGTGAGCTTCATCGCTAAACAAAATTCGATTATGAAAATCGGGATCAACGGCAATCTTGTTTTGGGCCCATTCACCGAATCTACGCCTTGCTAGGTGATCGTGTGGCTTCAATTGGTGGATAGACTGATTCGGGTCTTCCTCTACGCTACGCTCTACAGCACCAATGACTTCTTCTGTACGCACTGTACGACGTCTCTCTGGATGCGTGTTATCATTTAGAGTATACGTGGTGCGAAAACGTTCCATAGTTAATCGAATTAATTGCTCTGATGGACGATTATGTTGACCGTAATACTGACGTAGTGCGCGATACGTATTTCGAACAGAGCCATGATTTTCAAAATAAATTTGCACAATTTGCAAGCGTTGTTCAAGCGTCAGTCTATTCATGTTGAAATGACAAACCAAACTAAATATAAATCACTTAACAGCTGACAAAATGGCCGCCAGTTAAAAAAGTGTTGCCAACTTAAAGTTCTATACCTCTAGAAAAAACACCCGATATTAATAGGTTATATTAGATTATTATTGAAATTGATGAGAACTGTTTAACGCAAACAAAAAGCGCAAATGTTATATATATTCATATAATTTGGAAATCGAAACAGGCAGCATTTACAATCAAATGATTTAATAAAATTGAAGGAAGAGATATTATTTTAGGATTTTAATCCCCAAGTTTTGAAGACTCGTTTTCATATGTAGCTAGCTTACCATTTTTGGCATTTAAACTACTTAAACACTTTAACATCTTTAGCGTCCGTAAATGTATGTGATGTGGATTACGTATTGCTTCATATATATAGATACGTAAACTTTAATCCCGTAATTTATCTTCTACATATGGAAAGAAAATGATTATATTGCTAATGACCTATTATTTTAATGTATTGGGAGTTTAAATTATCGTTTGAGCACTGTCTTCCTTTTGAAAGATTCTGGCGGACACTTTGGAAAATTCAGGTCAAACACACCGCAGTATACCCTTCTATGTTAATAGTACGACCGTCTTCCAGCTCTACATTGGAAAGCTAATCATTAATCCAAAAAATGTAAGCAATTTTTGCTAGGACATCTTTTTTGGAGTCGACAAATTTTAAAAGAAGAATTGCTAGTTGTTGCTTTTTCAGGGGCTATAATAGTATAGCCAAGTTTTATAATCTGAAACTATGACCACTAGATAACACGATCCATTTTCAAAACGAATAGTTGTTACAGCAACACGTTGATCTTTTATAACAATGATCAAAGCAAGACCAATATCCTTTTCGGTAACATCCATTTTTCGGCTTAGAAATTTATAACGTGTCATTTAAGTTACAGCTGAGGAACACAGGATTATGTAGAAGTCGAGATTCTGTTTTTCCAAGTTTTTCTGTCCTGAACTTTGTTTTTTACTTCAGACTACTATATATTTCTTATCTATACTGCTGCCCTTATTTCGACTCGTCAAGCTTTCCTTGGTTTTCTTCTCCCCCTTCTACCTTGCGATCCAGACTCGTATATTCTTCTTATAAGCCTGTTATTTGTTACCCTGCACACATGTCTTAGCCACCTCAGTTGCTTCTCCTGCGTTATCTTATCAATTCCTTTAATCGGGGTAGAGAAATCTAATTTCTGTTGTATTAATTCTGTTTATACTTTTTTTCATTGTTGTCCAAATTCCGCATTCATGTAGATATTTCTTTTTTCACTTTCTGGATTTTTGACAAATTAGCTTTCTAATGCACAAAATTCTTTCCTAACGCTTCCTATCCTTTCACTAATTTCTTATTATCATCTTATATTCTCGTTTATAGCTGCTCCCAAGGGTTTTACGTTCTTCACAGGCTCTACCTTATACCATTCCAATTCAATATTATTATTTCTGCTATCACCATTCTTTTTTTTTTTGTATGTCTTTTTTCATATTATTGTTCATGTTTATTAATGCATTAAATAATTTCCCAACGCTTCCTATCCTTTCATTAACTTCTTTTTCTCATCTCCTATTCTCGTCATAACTGGTTCCAAATATTTGACGTTTTTCGCCTGCTCTATCATATGTTCTTACGGTTCAATATTGCTTTTCCAGTTGCTGCTATCACCATTTTCTTTGTTTTTTGAATGTTTATTTTCTTGAGTTCTTCGTTTAATATCTTATGTTATATCTCCACCAGTTACACCGTTTCCATTTACCAATTCTCTACTTATAGTCTATTTAATAATCACCGTTTTGATTGTTTTATGACTTCTTCTGTTGTAGTAGAGTATAAGGTTGGGCTAAAAACACATCACTGTTTCAGATGTTCTTTGAATTCGTTCGTAATTGATTCTTAGTTATTTATTTTTACAATATTCATAGTTTTACTTACGTCCTATACTAAACGGCAGATGGACTTGGGAATAAATAAACATAAGAACATAAAGTGAGCCAGGAAACATAACTGCATCAGACTAATTTTTTGGAAGCATCCTTATTGTGATTTTTACTATTTCGAACGTGATTTGAAACGTTTAAAACTGTAAAAATCGCACCTCCTTTTTGTTCAACTACACGATTTCTAATGCAAATGATTTTAAATACACACAGTTTAAAAAATCTCTTGTGTATTTAAGTGTCATCGTAATTTTGTTCGAAAAGTACTACGCTAAAATATCAAACAAAATTTGTACCAAAATATTATATTTTGCGAAGCTCAGCGGAAAGAAAGTAGTCCTGGTTAACTAATAACAATATTATATATATAATATTTAAATGTGGGAGTTATTATAGAAAAAAATCGCCTTTTTTAGTAAAAATATTGGGATAATCATGCTAATAAGCTTTTTAATGTTAATTTTAGATTGTAAATATTTGTTGAAGACTGTGGCTAAGTGAAACTTAAAAAGGCAAAAAAAAGCCTTACTATAATAATATTTACATTCTGGATACATTTTTTAATAAGTAAATTGTCATCATCATCAGCAGTTAAGTACAGTGTCGCGCATGGACTTGCAGTAAAATTACACAGAATATACTGCGAAAGACTTGACACGAAAATCAAATAACTTTTTGAGACTGTGCATAATTGCTGCTGATGATGGCAATTTAGTTATCGAAATATGTATCCAGAATACAAATATGAATGTGGTAAAGGTTTTCTTTTTAGTGTTTTGATTATTCTAGACGAAGATCTGTAGAAATATATTGTGAATATGTACTTTGTATAAACCAAATTTCTCCCGAACAACCTTTTCTAATTTTTTCACTTGTTATTTCCATCATAGTTACTGATATTTAAAATATTTTTTACCCGTATTTTTTTAAGGAGACGAAGTAATAGAATGGAACGGACGTTCATTACAAGGGAAAAGTTACCAAGAAGTGGCCGATATAATTGCCGAAAGTAGGCAAGAAGCAAATGTGGAACTCATCGTTTCGAGAAGTATGGGCAGCAGAAGGGCAGCTCAAGTTAGTTGGAGGCAATCTATGGCCCACAGAGGTACGACCAAATGGACAAATTATTCACGCAAAAAGAGCTTATAATATCGCGACGAAAAAAAAATTACTCATTAAATAAAATTTTCGAAAATATACAAATTCACAAACCTCCACGCGCTCGGTAAGCAACTTTTAATGAGCACAGCACACTCTTCTTATTCTTATTCATAAACACTAAGGCACTTTTTTACACCTAGGCGAAAGCCGTCCCATCTCAAGAACACACTGTGTAATTTTCTATACTTTATCACCGCCTAAGCTAACTTAGAACAAGACCTGTCCTTTCAGTCAATTTATCAGTTAGTGTCAGTGTTGTTACATTTTTATATGTGTTGATGTGATCTTTATTAAGAATATTAGTTGACAAGCTTTCAGCAAGTAGTTGTTTAATTCTTTTCTTTTGATGTGACTTGTATATTTAGTTTCGTTCATGGGAGCAACAACTATAATGTCAAGTGACTTTAGTGTTTATGTGTATTGTCTTTTTCGTTAATTTGTTGTTTGTTAAACAAAAACAATTAAACAAGACATGCTTAAAATGTTTAAAAACTGTCGATGTAAAACTCACACTCTGATGAGCACTGGAAAATGATAATTGAAAAACGTATTCGATTTAAAAATTATAAAGGAAAATTTTGGGTTTAATTCTAATATTAATATAAAGAATACATATTCTTGAGTTTCAAAAGATTTGTGATGGAGATTGCAGTAAATTAATTTTCATTCAATAAAATGAAGCGTTAATTATCAAAATATAAGGGGCAATACACGAATAATTCTAGTTGATCGGAACAAGTAAAAAGAGGCAGTGTTGAATGTAAACAAAACATTAAATGAATTCGTGACTTGCATGTAGAAGCATTTATTTAATCTCTTTTTGAAATGAGTGGAGCGCAGAGTATTCCTTTCTTTGAAGGCGATTAAAAAAAGAAGTATTGCTAATTGACAAAATGTATCCTTTGCTAATGACAGAACATATTTTGAAATTTTAAATCATTCAGTTTTGAATAAAATACGTTGAGATTAGTTGCCGTCATTCTTTGTACACCGATACAACCAATTTTTGAAGTTCCTTTCTACACGTTTCAACATTCCCAGTGGAATTTGGGCAACTTCATGTCGAATAAAATTCTTCGGTCGAAGTACGTTTGTGGGGCGATGTTTAAAAACCACTGTCTTGAGATATTTTCAAAAGAAATCATGGAGCGTTAGATCGAGCGAGTGCGCCGTCCACGGGATGTTGCTTTGAATCGAAACGAGCTGATCGGGGAACATTGCCCTCAAAACTCTCACAGAAGTTGTGTAGTTCGTCACACTATTCTGTCGGAACCAAACACACTTAGATGCGTTTCTTTAAGAGTTAGTTCAAAAAGACGACTTGAAGATCTGCCAAACTATCTCCACATTTTCTGACATCGTTATGGTCTATCGTTATCCACAAAACAATCGATTTTCGGTCAGGAACCAAGCCTGTGAGCGGTTGTATTCCAAAGTGCATGCTGCATCGCCACGTAGGAAAGGTTGTTCTAAAAATAGGCTAATTCACAATGTTGTCTAGTCCACATCAGAAACTTAACATAACCACTTAAGTCCTATGCTTTATCACACATCTTTAAGTTATTTAGGAACATTTCACCTTTTTCAAATTTCGCTAAAAACTGATTGAGAACAGGTAATAATACCAGTTTACGACTGTCGGATGATCTAGAGGTTGTTGGGGTATAATTTTAGATCCGTAATCAATGTTATATGCATAGTGTGGCAACGCAAGCAGCATATTGCCATGCAGGACGTTGTCGACTACGCTTAATGGCGACATCGAATGCTAGAATCATCTGTTATAAGAACAGTTTTTCTTGGGCTGGACGCTTGTTGTTCAAGGCATAATCTGTTGATTCAAATTTTTCAATTTTTCGTCATACCTTCGGCTGACGAAACTTGTCCGTAATGCTGAAGGCGCCAAAATTATCATCTAACAGCCTTTATATAAATCATCTTTATTATGTCTTTACCTTCGAAGCATAACCCTCTTGCGCTTATTTCTGCATAGCAACTAAAATTCTACTGTAATAAAATGGCGGTATCACAATATTACCAAAATCATTTAGAACACTACGTTGATTCAAAATCTTATATTTCCCGACACCGTCTTGTATAGAAAATTACAACATTTTTAGCACTAATAGTAAGTCTTTTCAAATTCTGGAAAGACAATACGACAAGAATAAATTCCTTTATGTTAATTCTAAATTTTTTTATTAGATTGAGATCTAAATTGTCTTTGGTTCAATCTAATGTAAACATATCAACTTCACCTAATTTATAAGTTTATAGTTCAACTTCTGTTTAATATAAAACTACATGCTTCATTAGAAATGCAGTTCCAACACGCGATGCAGTTAATAAACCTTTCAATTTGTCGCCTATGTATTTATTTTGGCTATCAGGTGATAATGAAATAAAAAATTGTTCATTCATCAATAATATATTATTACGAGGAGACTAAGAAAAAACTTCCTAACCATGATAGAAACAAAAAAATGTGCGCTGCCTAGTAACGTTCAATAATAACGCTTTTCTGTTTAGATATCAAACTTGACTTGAACTCTCTCAATATTTTTGCTTCATAAAGTGTTTTGCAATAAAAAATGAGTTCTGTGCAGTTAGTACGTCGCAATGTCATTAAATTTTTGGCAAAGAAAGAAAATTTTCCAAAAACTGTTTACGAGTTCATGATTTTGGGGGACTAGGTTCCGTCATATTTTAAAGTTAAATATTGCTCAAAATAGTTACGGTGGGATCGTGAATACATTGAAGATAATACAAGAAAACGTTGGATCTTCGGACGATATCAATCCTGATGTTTGCATGAAAGTTGAAATAATGATTGTCGAAGACTGTCGTTTGAAGTTTTACCATTGCCAAAGTACTAAACAAATTTGAACCAAGCGTTTTAGCAAATCTACAGATCCTTCGGGACTGTAAATTATTTGAGTTAATCCATCCATAATCCGAATTTGGCTCTGTCTGAATCCTCTTTATTTAGGTATTTGAAAAAGCACCTCAGAGGATTTCATTTTTCAGAGAATAACCAATCAAAAGGGAAAATTGATGCCTATTTGTAAAACCAACAGAAATAAGGATTTCTGATGGAATAAAGTCGTTGCGTGACAGGTGGCACAAGTACTTTAAGACAAGCTAAAAAATCATTGGTCTTTTGCTCCATTGTTAAACAGTTTTTATTTAGTTTCTCCTGTACTATTCTCAAAAATCGTAATTTTGATGCAATCCATTAATTGAAAAGGAATTATTCCGACAGTGTCTTAATATCTGACGCGCTGTTACCATAATTTGTAAATGAAACCTATATGCCAAAAGGTTCTTACCAAACGTTCCCTCGTATTTAATTCATCGTACTCCCGCTTAATGTACGCTGTAATGCTGCAAGGAATTATATTGTCGAGTCATAATATTTGCAAAATGTCGTGGAAAATCTCCATAATTGCACTGAATAACGAAGAAATTCCTACAGTCGAGTCCGTGTTTGGATAAACAATTAATCTGGAAAATACATATGTGGAAGAAACACAAACTAGGCATAAAATTTAGAAAACATTACTGGTTACTAGGTCGTAACTCACAACTCTCTGTCAAAAATGAACATCTGCTATATAATAAGTGTGCAAGCAGTACAGCATCAAAATTGCATATGGCCATTATTGATGGATTTCAATCCAAGGTACTACACTTAAAGATTGATGCTCCATGATTCCAAATCTACGATAGCCTCGAAGTGTCAGAATTAAGTAGTGATTGTAGAATGCAGTGAAAAATACGTTACGCGTTTAGGAAATCAGCGAAATGAGTTTGTGATGAATCTGAAGCAAAGGACACCTCCAGAGCTAAGTTTTAAATAGATATAAAGATTTGAGTACCAGTTATAACCTAAATATATCTTAATATTCATACTGAGATAACTGTCATAGACAGAATCTCACCATGTCACATGCCGAACAGTAAATATGCTTATTGTTATTATGTAACAGACTGCATAGTAAGTACAAAAAAATGTAAAGACGAAGTAAATAAATCCTGATACTAATAATCATTTAATGTACACATTTTCCAATGCTTTCACAACAACAATACTTCATTAATTTTATTTTCAAAGACACGTTAGCATATATTACGCAATTATTTTCTCTTAAATAGGTCAGGCTCAGTGGCCAGATAGCGAGGGCTATGAAAGACCTCATGTGTTGGTGACCTCTCCCGGCAGCCCTGAAAGACCACGTCCAGCACCGTCGTTGGCGCCTAGCGTAGGTGGCAGGATACAGATCCGTTTGGTATTTGATCCGTCGTCTCTGCAACTTTTGGTCACCATCGTTTGCGCAGCTGGGCTCCAACCTAGATCGCCACACCAACAAAGGAATCCGTACTGCAAACTGTTTCTCTTACCGGATAGGTCCGAAAAATCGAAAAGGAGAACCAGGACTTTGGCAGGTAATTTAATGTTGATACTTTATAATAATAAATTTGCTACTAAATAAAATTATTGCGGAATATAGCATGTATTTATTAATGTTTAAATTGAAACATATGCAACCAAACATACATTACTTGCTGGGTTCAGTTTTAGTTATTGAGTTTAATACATCGGATGTTTTAAACGTTTACGGACAGGTAATTTCATAAACGAAAAAGAAAATCAACAAAATTTAATTTAAAATAAATTTTTATTATGTAATATGTAGTTACAATGGTTTTCTTTTAAAAAATTGTTAATCCAAAAATTAGAAAAGTACAAATATTAATTGATGATAAATAGTGCCAAATAGATAAAAACAAGTTACTGCTAATTAATAAGCACATGATTATTTAGTATCTGTTGATGATCATTTTTCTATTTACGCAAAAAAAATTACACCATTGGTAGTAGTAAATTGTAAACTAAATAAATATAGCTAGTATAAAACTATTCGTAGTTTATATAATTTTATTTACAGAATTATCTGTTAGTCGATGATTTTTTTAAAAATGAACCTTCGATAGTACGAATTCTCAATTGTAAATATGTATAATATACGTGGGTTGCCTTTTAAATTTTGCATATACTAGGGAGCGTTTTTATATTCGCGGAATGGGGGACAAGGGGTGGAAATAAAAAAACCAAATTATTTTTATTTTTCAATATATTCACCTGCAAGATGGATACATTTTTCACATCTTTCAATTAATTTATTTATACCCTCATAAAAAAATGATTTCTCTTAATCTGTAAAATACGCCGAAACTGCCTCCTTGACTTCATCATCGGCAGTAAATTTTTTACCCCGCAGCTCTTTTTTCATTTTCGGAAACAGGTAATAATCACTCGGGGCCAGGTCTGGGCTATAGGGTGGGTGATTTACAATTTCGAAGCCCACCTTATGCAGGGCAGCTAACGCAACGCGGCTCTTGTGGACGGGCGCGTTGTCGTACAAAAGCAGAACACCTTTTGTCAATTTTCCCCGTCTTTTCTCTTTAATGGCTTCTTTTAGTCGCTCTAATATTGAAGCGTAATATTCTCCGGTTATAGAAACACCTTTATCTTTATAAACAATCAACAATATTCCTTCCGAGTCCCAAAATACCGTTGCCATGAGTTTCCCAGCTGATTGTGACACTTTAAATTTCTTGGGAGGTGCTGTGCCCTTTTTATGCCTCTGCATGGAGTCTTGTTTGGACTCAGGTTCATAATGATGAACCCAAGTTTCGTCTCCAGTAACAATTCCACTCAATACACCATCCTTGTCTTCATTACAGAGGTCCAAAAATGCACGCGAACACTCTACGCGCTGTTGTTTTTGTAGCGGCGTGAGTATTCTCGGCACCCATCTTGGGCTGACCTTAGACATGCCGAGATGATCGTGTAGGATTTTAAAAATTGTTGTATCTGATACTCCAACCATTTCTGCGAGTTGTTTCTTCTTTAGTCGAGCATCTTCGAGTACAATTTGTTCAACTTTTTGGATAAGTGCTGGCGTGGTCCCCTCAATGCTCCTGCCCGGCCTCGGGTCGTCTTCAAGGGATTCCCTTCCTTGTTTAAATAAACTATGCCACTTGTACACCATGGTTTTTCCTGGACAAGAGTCGCCGTAAACCAATGACATCTCATTCATTATGGTCGCGACTAATTTTCCTTGCCTGGTAAGGAACTTTATAACGGCACGATATTCGATTTTTTCCATATTTCACTTTTCACTCCTGATTATGTTACTTGGTTGACTATAGCTCAAAGACTAACTGTCTAATAACAATAAAACTTCGTATTTATACTAATCATGAGTCGCTGCACAGGCCACGCCCCCAATGCGCCTACTCACCCCTCTACAACCCGCTCATTCCGCGAATATAAAAACGCTCCCTCGTAGAACTGGAATAAAATAGTAGATAGCTTCTAAAGACTTCATTGTTTTTCGAAGTAATCTCCATGAAGATTAATGCACTTTTGCATGTGCTCGAACCAACTCTGGAAGCAGTTGTTTCACTCGGTCGTTGGTACAATCAAAATTGCGTTTTTGAAGACATCGACTGCTCTTTCTGATGACTGGAGCCTTTGACCGCCCAGTTCCGTCTTGATTTTAGGAAAGGTAAAGAAATTGTTGGGACTTAGGTCCGGACTGTACGGAGGATAGTCTCTTGCATTCATTGTCTTAGTAGAGGATGATTCGTCGTTCGTGGTTGGTTTTTTGCAGCTCGTTGCTTTCCTTCATCTTGGAACACCCAAACAGACGACTGACGTTTATTTTCTGGTTCATATGAGTAAATCCAAGATCTAACACCACTGACAATGTTGTATACGTTTTTAGAGTTTCCGGCGTTGAAGCGGTTTAGGGTTTTTTGATGCCAATTCACCCTACCTACTTTCCGTTCTTCGATTAACAGATACGGTATCTAAATACTATTCTTTTTGCATATAATTTTTCATGCAAATTTTTTGAATTGAGGTCTTTGAAATCCCCAATAATGCTTCAACTTGACGATATAGCACATGTCGATCTTCGTTAATGATCTTGCGCACAGCATCGACGTTTTTCTGAGTGACTGCCGTTTGTGGTGTACTTGCTCTTCGATCGTCGGTAAGACTAATCCATCCACGTTAGACTTCTCCATCCCAACGAGAAATTCTTGACTGATGTGGTGCTTCATTGCCGAAAACGGAAACCAACTCGATGAGGCATTCTTATTGAGAAAATTGCCTTCGAAAATTATAAAAAATTATTCCGTGAAAATGTTCTCGCTTTAATTTCATTTTTCTAACTAACTGGTCAACTTTGACAGTTATTGTAGCTATAACGCTACACGTATTGCACCGAAACTTTGAATTAAGGTTAAATAAAGATGGAGATTATCTGTAGCACTAACATTTCATTAGTAGCACCCTTTATGTCCTACTATGTAAAACTTAAATTAACATTAAGGAGTCGTGGAATATTGAAAACCAGCTTAATTTTGCACATTAATTTATTTTTTTATAGCCAATTTATATTTTAGTATTTATATGGATTTCCTGTTATCTAGTGCATTGACCATTTCCAATTTTTTGGAATAAGAACGCAAAATCAAAATTATGTTAACTATTTGATCTCTCCAAATAGTAATTTTATTTTTTTTTAATCATAGGCACCACGGAACCAATGTGGAATCAAACCTTTGTATACTCCGGTCTGCGAAGGGCCGACTTGCGCATGAGAGCCTTGGAAATCACGGTTTGGGATTACGTTAAGTACGGAGCCAACGATTTCTTAGGCGAAACGGTCGTGGAACTGTGGCCTCTCGAAGAACAGCCCATGTGGAGAACGCTGGGACCACATGAAGAGGTCGCACTAACACCCAGCGAACACCTTTCGCCTCCGAGTACGGGTTCAAGATTTTCCGACTCCGACACGCCCTCGGAATGCGAAATCGATGGGAGTAGAGAGAGAAGAGGTGCAGATGGAGCTAGTGTCAGCAGCGTCGGTAGTTCTGCCAGTCCACCTAGGGAAACTGAAAGGAGATCTAGGAGGGATCAAGAACCTATACAATCTTATGCTAATCCAAACTATAGAAGAGTAAGTTAAACAAAATGCATAAGTAACAGGTATTCTTAGTACGCGTAAGAAACTTCTATCGCCTATGGGTTTGTGATAAGACAGTCGGTAAAATAAAATGATAAATTGACTAGTACTACATATGGTCTGCCATTACTCTATAATTACTTTCTTGGTACTTATGCAATAGTCTATACAGCAGTAGAACGAAAAAATCTGAGGCTTTCATCTTATAATTTATATATGTCGTTGTAACAAAATATCGGGTGTTTCTCTACAATATCATACTTTCCATTAAATGTCAGAAAATCTATAAAATCTGGCAATGTAAGTGTATTATATATTAGTAAGGTTCGCAATTTCATAATGGAAAGGCTGGCACCGTAACAACGCATGCAAATTGTGCAATTTCATTCAAAAATCGTAGTCGGTATAATGGCCCATCTCAGCGGATTACTGAACGACCGTGAATAGATTTCAATCCTCATACACGCTAGTGAATAACATTCGTCTGCACAGATGAGGAACAACGAGCATGAAAGACAATATCACCGCTGTTGAGGAGGATTCAAATGAGTTTTATCAGCACCGTACGCGGCATTTTGGCTAGTGTCTCTACGCTTTGTGGAAAATTTTGCGAAAAGATCTTGACCTATGTCATTACAAGAAAAATCGCAGCATTTAGTGTAAAGAGAATCTACAGAAGACTCTTTAGACACCTTCGCAAGCAGAGAAATTTATTATTTAAAGCGCTATATGAGCTGGAAGAGGCATCGGACTGTACTTCTCCAGAAGTGAGGCCAAACAATGTGTTATAATAAATGTCAAACGCTATAAAGTCATAACAGCCTATTTCGTTCTACGATTGTGTTGAGAAGTGTTGAGAAGATGTGGTTTTAGCAGGATGACGCTAGGTGTCATACAGCGCGTGACAGCAATATACTGAGAAAAAATTTCGGCGAAAAAATTATTTGGCAAAATCGACCTATCGACTGACCGCCTACATCTTATGATTTACCCCTTCTGGATTATTTTCTTTGGAGATACATCAAGTCCTTAACCTATACGAGCAAGACAGAGATGTTAAACGATAGGCACGTTCGCCATATTATTGGAACGTTTGCGAATATTTCGCAACGTTCGCCATATTATTGGGACAGTGATCGCAAATTAAACCTTCAGACTGCGCAATTTTCGGACCGGCCACGCGTTCGCATGGCCCACACCATATTTAAATACTAAATGGAATAAAAATTGTCAACTGAATAAGAGACATTTCAAATTATTTGAACAATTATTTCGTGTGAAGAAACACCCGATATGTGCAGACGTTAAACATATATCATACAAAATTTGATTTTTGAGAACATTTCTAAATAAGATCTTCACTTCCATATTTTCCCAAGGATTTTCAAGTGCCAATTTTTGCTGTTCTTTAATTTTAACAGAACAGAAATAATCTATACCGATTTTGAACCCAATTTACGTAATATGAACAATTTTGCTTTTAATTTTCAGAGTGGTATGGTCAATCAGCGTTCTCATTCCGCCGCACCTTGCGAATCACCCAGCCTTCATATGTCACGCTCCCGTTCCAAATCGCCCCGCCGTTCTGCTACGGATCATCGTTCCTTATCGCCGCCGGACGTCCGGATAGACTATCCACAGACCGGTTACAATTCAGCACGCTTTCAGTCGCGCTCGGCCACCGCCACGCCCACCGGTTCGCCCAAAAAGAGACAGTTACCCCAAGTGCCGAACGCCCTCGCCAGAGCGCTCCAGGAGAGGGTCGCCCAGGACATCGAAGATCGGTCGATGCGCCATCGCGGCATGAGATCTCAGGTTCCCACGTACAGGATATCGGGTAGCAGCGGTTGGGAGCGCAGATACAGTGGTCTCAGTGATAGTGATTTGACAACGCATACGAGAACTAGGAAGATCCCTTCATCGCCGGATAGGGATCGGGAACCGTTGGGAGCGGTAGACTTTGACAGTGACATGGAATCAGTCGCCTCGGTTACTAGTAGTGCTTTTTCGACCCAATCGGAGAGACCTAGAGGAAATAATCGGGTGGTAAGGTAAGGAATGTTAAAAAGAATAACGTCCAAATTTAAAAAACAGACAACGAGGCTAAGATTTTCAATTGACTTTTATTCCATTTCTTGGAGAATTTTTTGCAATTATTGCTATTAATTTAATTTAAACTTCACTGAAAAAAAATGAAAGAAACGATAGTAAAAAATGATAACGATATGAGCTAAATATCAAATTACTAACTTCTCATCATTCTTTAAAAGTTAAAAATATTACAAATAAAACGAAGGTAATAAATGGGCGTGTTTCATCTTATATGAGCTCATTAGCGTTTCTAAAATGCGTCATTCATAGCTCCTGCTACAAACTGAAAATGAATTGTTACTAATATGTAGGTGACAAATATAATTATTACATTTAATTATCTAAAGATAACCGTTAAATATATTTAACTGCGACTTCTTCAGATTATTTGTGGTCCTCATTTCTCTTTGGAATCTCTTGGTTTCTTTGCATATGCCTGTTGAAGTTGATTGTTTTAACCTTTAGGTAATTTTGCTCTTCTTTCACCAGCTTTTGCATTTTCTCCTTAAAAATTTCTACATTTACGATGTTGATTCGCAGATATTTATGAATCTTTATTTATGTAAATAACCTTGGTTCACTCTTGCATTTCTAACTTGTTTTACCCATGAAGGGTTCTTGCCTTGCAAGTGTGACATTTTACCTATTCTTATTTACTTTTTCGTGTTTGGGCTTTGCTTGTACTTTTTTTCATACTGTTTCCACAAGCAGTGAGGGGAAATGACAATTCGTTCGGTCAAAGATAATTTGAACGAATAAAATTTACGTCATTCAATGGTCAATGACTGTAGAATGAAGTAAGATCATTTCATAAGAGAAACAAGGAAATAAGGCCATTTCTAGAAGAAATCTATGTAGAATTGCTAAGAGAAGACTTTAAATGAAATAAAATGTTGCATTGTAATCTGGTCACGGCAATCTCCTGGTCACAGATACTTCACAATCCTATTTTTCAAAATTTTAGCTTGAGAAAGACTAAAACTATGTGTTATTATATCACATAAACGTTAGTGAGCTCTAATAGTATGAAATACGCCCAATTTTCATTGTAAGAATCTTCACAAATCAATATTAAAGGCAATAAAAAATACAAGATCCAAAATAGCATATTTTATAGGCAACAGACTTTGGGAAAACAAAACGATCGCGCATCTGATCAGGTTGTAATTCACAGTAATTGTAGTTCAGATACATCATCGCCATTAAAAAATAACCGCAGATGTAGTTTGACTAGAGACGATAGCGCCTTTAAGTTATTAGAAAACAACTGTAAAATGGATAGTTCATCCGATAACCTAAGTGTAAACGCGCCAGAATGTATCTCCATCATAAACCCGAAATGCTTTAACTGCGGAAGTCATACCGCCAATGAAAACCGTTTGCTAGACAATTTTGATCAGCCCCATTGCAAAGGTGATTTCAAAAAATTCGAAAATAAAATAGAGAAGATTGCAATCGATACTAACGGTGATAATCACGTGATAAACAAGTTCGACTTGAATGTTTTAGAAAAGAATATCCTAAAAAAAATTCACGATAATAACGATTCGGCCTATTGGTGTACTAGCGTTATAAAATCCATAATTAACGAAGTTAGAACCGACATGATCAACACCGACGCCGAACTTTCTGACGGAGATTCTCTAGAATCACTAGACGATTGCACTTGTACTGACGACGAGCCGGTAAATGACGAAACCAAAACGGCGCGGTCTCCCTCTAATGATAATTTAATGTTCGAACATTGTAAAAATGTCCTTAATACACAAATAACGCGCGGTAGTCTAGAAAAAGAGAGTTCTGCCGAGACGGTAATTGATCGGGAGGAGTACTTCAAACGTTGTACCGGTACGACTGTCAAAAAAATAGATAGACAAGTGTCTTTCGCTGACGAGCACGAGGTTTTTGCCGATTCTAATTCTTTCACCGCCAGTTATAGTTGTAGTGATGATAGCGATGCTAGTTCTGCTAGTGCTAAAAGTGCTTTTAATCCTGATAGTACGGAGTACCCCAGCGGTGGTGGTAGCGATAGATATTCCTACATCGGGCACAGGCAACAATCCGCCTGTAGACAGTACAGAGAGAAGGAGGTTGAAATAAGAGATCCCATGGAGACGATGGAACATCACCAGTATCATCATAGGGAGGGCAGTGTCAAAAGGGGGACCTTTACGAGAAGTTTGTCGAATAACGAAACACCAGGTGACGAAAAAACAGGTAGGTTTCAGTGTAATCATAACATTTACTATGCATAACATATTTGAAATATGGGCTGTGATAATTTTCACAACAAACTTCTTTAAGAAATATATATACGGAATGGTGCAGCAGAGGTTAATGAGGCGTTTAATGACGTTCTCGAGGAGCAGGTTTGAAATTCATTTGCTGAAATGTTGTTGGGTACTCACTCACGCATTGGATATTAGTGACATTGTAAAATCTTCTTTTCAATTCATTTCCTAATTTTGGCAATGACCAAAAATTGCAAGAACTAGATCAGATGATCATTTAATTGGACAATCACTTTTTTTTTGCCCAGAAAGTCTCACAATAATTGGTTTGGGGTAGCGTTTTGTCATAGTGTTTGGGGTATCGGAGTTTTTTTCTTTGACTAGAATCTCGTAATCTCTTCAACATCTCGTAATAAAATTGTTGGCTGTCTTTGTTCAATAACTACTTCGTCAACTATTATTTTGTTATCGAAGAAACACATCAGGGTGATGTTAAAACTGTGCGACGTGCCTACTGTTTTACAGGTTCCTGAACCCGGGATTGTTCACCAAGTTCTAAACTCTTAAGTTTTCGTTATTTCCTACTCGTGTTTAGTAGCCTTTAAGCATAAATATTGAAGAATGTTGACTTATTTTGATAATAGATTTCTATGTTTTCAGCAGAATAAGTTTAGACATGGTTAAATATATATGAATTTCTTAGAATTCATGGCAGCATTGTTTTTCATTGATTTAATTCACTTCTATTATTATATCAGGCTTTACATGCATTCGGCTTTTATCTTGTCAACTATTGTGTCCAAGTTTTCCGGCTCCCAACTCTTTCGCTCTAGTCCTTTACTCCTATGTCTTTTAACATTTCTAGAAGCCATTTTTTCCTTGAGTATCATTTTCTCAGTTTTACGTCTTTTCCTCCAAATACCACTTTCTTTAAAGTCTCTGTTTTGGAACGCGAATGATCTATCCTAATCATCTAGCTTTGCGTGATCGGATTATTTGTATAATTTTTAGTTCCATATCCTTTAAAACTCTGTGTTTTTACATGTTAGCCATATGTCATCTTGTACCCTGGCTCTTGTTGAGTAGTTTTCTTTCACGAATTTTCATGTTTTCTCGTCTATTCTCGTTACTGTCCATGTTTTTCATATATTGGGTTGGCAACTAAGTACTTTCGGTTTTTACTGATAGAGAGCGTTGCTTTATTTTTTGTATAACGTATGTTAGTGCTGTACTTTACCGTTTGTCGCGTGATACTAGTCACATTGACGTAACTTCAGAAGCAAGTAGTGCGTGATTTTTACTAAAGCTATTAGTTGTGGGTTAATTTTAAATGGAGTGCAGAAACGAACATTTTCGACATATTTTACTATTTTATTTCCGTAAAGGAAAGAAAGCTGCTGCGGCTTACAAAAAAATATGTGAAGTTTATGGTGCTAATTGCTTAACGAGCACACGTGTCAGAATTCGTTCTGGAGATTTTTCACTCAAAGGTGAGCAACGTTCTGGTCGGCCTACTGAAGTTGATGATGACCAAATCAAAGTCATAATTGAAGAGGATCGTCATATAACTGTTCGAGAGGTTGCGGAAAGGCTACATGTATCGCACACAACAATTGAAAAACATTTAAAATGTCTTGGGCTAGTTAAGAAGCTTGATATTTGGGTACCTCACGAATTGAAAGAAATTCATTGAACACAAAGAATCAACTTTTGCGATACGCACCTTAGACGAAATGAAACTGACCCTTTCTTAAAAGAATCATCACTGGTGATGAAAAATGGGTCCTGTACAGTAACATAGTTCGAAAACGATCATGGAGCAAACACGATAAACCAGCTCAAACCACATCGAAAGCTGAATTGCATCCAAAAAAGATCATGCTGTCAGTTTGGTGGGATTATAAAGGTGTTGTGTTTTTTGAGCTGCTTCCAAGGAACCAAACGATCAATTCTGATGTTTACTGTCAACAATTAATAAAACTGGATGAAGCAATCAAAGAAAAACGGCCAGAATTGTCAAATAGGAAAGGTGTAGTTTTCCACCAAGATAATGCAAGGCCTCACACATTTTTGGCAACTCGTGGGAAACTATTGGAGCTTGGCTGGGAAGTGATGCCACATCCCCCATACAGCACTGATCTAGCACCATCTGATTACCATTTATTTCGAAGTTTGCAGAATTCTTTGAATGGTAAAACTTTCACAAATGACAATGATCTTCACTCGCACCTGGTTCAGTTTTTTGCTGATAAGGACCAGAAATTTTATGAGCGCGGAATCATGCAGCTGAAAGAAAGATGGCAAAAGGTCATTGAGCAAAATGGAAAATATATAATTGATTAAAAACTATTCTTTGTTTAAAAAAAAGTGTTTTATTTTATACTACAAAACCGAAAGTACTTAGTTGCCAACCCAATAGAATTATATTTCTTCCTCTAAGTATTTTTGTGAATGATCCAACGGTTTTATTTCTTTTTTAAATCCTTTAATCTACTTCCTTCTCTTCTTGGCTATTATTGGTTACCATTACGCCTAAATATTCAAAATGATCGACTTTATGAATTTGATATACTTCTTTCCTTTCATCTTTTCCACTCCATCTGCTAGTATTTCCACATATGATACTTTGTCTCATCTTCGTTTAATTCTAATTCATGTTTTCTTGTATATTTTATATCTGCTAAATACATTTTCAAGTTCATTTTTGGATCTTGTTAATATGCTTATATCATCTGATTTAGTTGACTATCGCAATGAAATGGTATTTAATGAATAGTTATATACAGTATTTGCTTGCAAAGTCTCGGTTTCTAATATTAGATATAGTCTTTCCTTAAGCATGTTAGAAATATGTTTACTAATCTCTTCTATAATGTTCCGAAATCGTTACATATGTTTTTTGTAGCTTCGATTGAAACTTTTTCGCTGAATATATTTCGTAACCATTACATGGAATATCATTGAAGCACTTAGAAATTCTAATAACTAAAAACCCTAAACTAAACAGAAACTATTTATTGATTCAAACAGATGTTTCTATGCAGCATCAACATTTCATTCAAAAGTGTAAATCTAGATCTGCAACTACCTGATCTCGAACATTTCTATTTTTCAAACGTTTTTGAATTTTCAGTGCAATGAAACGTATCTTTTTACGTTTTTTATGCATCTTTTATTTTTCCACGCAAGTTAATGTTATAATAAGGTTTTCAGATTCCTTTCTGTAAGAGGATATTGTAAGTGAGGTGCGGGCTGAAGAACCATCTTTAGATTAACGAAACTCTTTTTTCGTCTTAAGGACAGGGATATTCTATCTGAAGTCATCGACATATACTCCCTAAAAATCAATGTAATACCCATACACAGACTTTTGGCGGATTGCGAAAATATACTGCAGTCAGTTGAACCTAGTTCAAATATTTTGTCACATCATTAACCTAATAAAAATCGATTCAAATTTGACTTGCATTTTTTTCTGATTGATAGAAGCTACAAATCAATATTATATATACGTCATTTTTTAGTTTCTTTAAAATACACTTGTCCCATCGCTCCGCTAGCTTCTGTATTCCCATCGATAAAAAATTCTCAGTTCACGACGTAGCCAATTTTGCACCGTATCTTTCACTTCTTTATTAGAGACAAATCGCTTGCTTCCTTCTTGAGTGACCTAAAGAGATGATAGTCACTCCGGACCAAGTCCGGATTATAAGAAGGGTGAGGCAGTGCAGTACTTCCCAACCCAATTTAGACAATATGTTGCTCATTAGATGGGCTGCAAATGGGTGAGAGTTATCGTGTGGGAGAATTCTTTCTTCGTTTCTGCTATTATTTCGCGGAAAATTGTTTTGGAAGCTGCCTGGCATTAACTTTATTAAATTAAAGCTAGTCGTGAACAATAGTGTGAACACTACCAACACTAGTGTTTACAATCCTTTATTTCACTCCCTCTCGACTTATTTGTTTCCTTTGTCTCTTTATTCCATTGCTTTGACTGCCCTCTAGTCGTTCCATAAGCGACAGCATTATCTAATTTGTTTTTGTTCTGTCAAGTCTGGGACTGATGTTGTTTTAAATCCTATTCTTACTCGATTGTTTCCAATTTTGTCTTTTTCTTTTTATTGCCATTAGTTTTCTCTTTGCTACTCTTCGAATGTATTTAATTTATGTTTACTTGGTTTGTTAATTTCAAATATTTACCTCTGTGTTTTAAAATTTACATAATAACACATTACATATTAGGTATCCCTTACACTTTTTTCAAATTCGATATCAAAATCACTTTGAAATTGCAGAGGACTTTGATAATACATTGTATAGTTACCAACTCATTACATCCATGCATCGTACTCTATTCTTCTCTTTTTCAGATGGTAGTTTAAGTGATACGGCTGTTGGCCAAATTCATGGTTTGGAAGTACCACAGAAGGAACCGCAAAGAAAAGACAGTCACCGTGATCGGGAAAGAGACAGACAAAATCAATTCGTCGGCTTGAGTAAAAAAAGTAATTCTACCAGTCAGTTATCGGCAACAGGTAAGACTTCAAAAGGAAAAGAGTTCTATGAACAAAACACACAAAAATTTAAACAAAACTTGGACGTTTTTTGGTGTATCTACGATCCTAATAATTTTTTCCTTTACGTTTCTTCTATATTTTTATTTATATTTGTGAGAAGTGGGTAGTTTTTAGATTTAGACATTACTACTACTTGCAACTACTATAAAATTAAAAAATAGAATAGTCGATGTCAGTTTGATATAATAATGAGTGCGATTTGGGTGAATGAACGTGTGAAGTATGCAGCTCTGTCCTTTTTTCCAAAACGAAATTATAAAAATGTAATTCTGATGAAACATTCACACGAACACACGAGAACTAGAAGTTAATAAATAATAAAAAAACGTTGCGCTTATATCTAAAGTGTGCCATGTAGGTAGAAAAAGACGGATGGGTTTCGGGAAGCGAGGGAAGACATCTTTTACCGTCCATAGATCTGAAGAAGTAATACCCGGTGACGTCAAGTTGTCGAAACAGGGTTCCTCTGCGTCGAGCGAAGGTGATTTGTCGGCAGAAGGCGACAGGTTTG
Source organism: Dermolepida albohirtum (assembly GCA_031893035.1). Taxonomy (NCBI): domain Eukaryota; kingdom Metazoa; phylum Arthropoda; class Insecta; order Coleoptera; family Scarabaeidae; genus Dermolepida; species Dermolepida albohirtum. The sequence goes on from JAVIWB010005984.1 coordinate 298,476, forward strand.
ACCGAAAAATTATTTCCTAACAGCATATACACTACATCATTCGTAGTAATACAAACTAGATTCCTTTTGTACCTAGTTTCATCCCATCCCAAAGAGCGGGCATACGATCCAGTACATAGAGAGATTATTAATGTTTTAGTAAAGTACTTGATTTAAATTGTAAGAAAATTGTACCGTAGGTATTTTTTAAATTTCATTTTGAATCTGTTAAATATATAATTACGTAAAGTGTTCATGTTGTTTTTCAATAATATTGGATTCTTAGTATAAGGATGGATATTTCCTATCAGGTCGGAATCGCTCCAAATTTCTTCTACAGTTTCAGAAACTAGATCAAAAATGCAAGTTACAAGACTGTTCCAAACCGTTTTGGAGTCATTTCCTAATACGAGTTCCATCAATTCTATTTAAATAATGAAGAAGCACAATTAAAGCACTACATACAAGTCTTGTTAATAAAGCGCGTTTCAAATTTCGCGGTTTTCTTAAGAATAAATGAAACACATAATTTGCATTCACTTTCAAAAACTTTTATTGGTAATTGAAGTATCAGCTATGATATTTATATGCGAAAAATAATATCTGCCAAATGGCCTCCTCTTGCAGCTCCACGGACGTTCACTCTTTTGTTAAAATTTTCAATGACATTTTGACGTAATTGAGGCTCTATCTCACCAATAATGACATGAATAATTTCATCTTTCAAAGCAGGAATTGATTGTGGATAATTGAGGCTCTATCTCACCAATGGTACGAATAATTTCATCTGTCAAAGCAGGAATTGATTGTGGATTGCTTTTATAAACCTGACTTTTCACATAACCCCCAAAAAAATAGTCTAACCCTGTCAAATCACATGATCTTGGTGGCCAATTAACATCACCGTTTCTTGGGATTACTCGTCCAGGAAATTTTTCTCTCAATAAACCAATTGATTCGTGTGCAAAGTGAGGTGTAGCGCCATCCTGTTGAAATTACATATCCTCTAGATCAATATTCATTAATACAGGTCACAAAAATTCGGTTATCACCCGAGAATATCGATCACCATTGACAGTTACAGCTTCACCAGCAGCATTTTCAAAGAAGTAAGGCCCAATTACACCATCTAACCATAATGCACACCAAACAGTAGCTCGTTTAGGATGCATAGGTTTCTCATGAATAATTCGTGGATTTTGTTTATTAACATAGCCACCAAGTTCAAAATGTGCCTCATCGGAAAATATTATTTTTTGAGAAAAATCACTTGGTTGTTCTCTGATGAAATTGACAAATGAACGACGTTTTAAATGGCTTCAGTTCCTGTGTTATTTGAACCTTATATGCATTCAGAGCTCAATGCTTCTGTAAAATACGCCATGTTGTTGATCCACTAAATCCAAGTTGTTGTGAAAGTCGTCAAATGGACATTTCAGGATTTTCGACAACACTTTCACGAACCAAACCAATATTTTCTTGTGAACGGCCACTACGACTGTATTTTTCACTTTTTTGGTCTTCCACGGAACCGGTCTCTTGAAATTTTGTAATAATTCGACCAATAGTGCTTTCAGATGGACGATTATGTAAGCCATAAAATTCAAGAAATTTTCTAAAAACTCTTTTCATAGAACGCTGATTTTCATAAAATAATTCAACAATTCGAACGCGTTGTTGTACCGTGTACGAAGCCATTTTTATAAATGTCATACATCACACTTTTTAAATACCCACATACCCAGACAAATTCAGTGCGCCATCTATATTTTATTTATTCTTTAAAAAAAAACGCGCAATTTGAAATAGCCTTTATATTCAAGAATTAATTATACTTTTTTATAATGTATACGGCTCTTAAAATATTTTTCAACAGTAACATAAAGACTAAGAAAATTGAATAATGATTTTAAAGATAATAATGAATATAATAAAGATAAGATATGTTTAAATATTGAAAAACGTAAAACTATCTCTTTAAATAGGAGAAAAAAGGGATACACAAACTATTTATATTCGATCGAGGATTTTTTGCTGAGTAAACAGACGTGAGTGAGCAGATGAGTGGATCTTATCAAAGATTTGGCTAATCTCTTTGATTCAGTTTTGGTCCTTTTCCCACATATTGACGACCTAATTTGCAAAATTAATTGCGAAGTTTTGTGTAACGTTAGACGCGAGATTTCACAAATATTATTGCCATCACCGTCGTGTATTAGAGTTTAGTGAGATTTACTTTTAAATAATAAGAATCCTCGCAAACAGAATAGAAAAAATTTTTAGAAAATTCGTGAATTATCTTTTGCTAAAGTTAAATATTGATAAATCTTTTTGAATATGCTTCGAACTCTTGAAACTCCTGAATTTTCAATCATAGTCTACACGGCGTAAAATATTTTTACTCAAGATTGGATTTAAAAGCCTTAATATCATGATACACTACTCGCTTCTTCTTTCGTTGTTTAATAAAGTGTCTTTGGTCAAGTTTGGATTTAAATGCCTTGATAACATGATTTACTACCCTGTTTTGCTTTCGTTAAAGTTAAATATTGATAAATCTTCTTGAACATCCTTTGAACTCTTGCAACTTCTGAATTTCCAATCCATGTCTGCACGGCGTAAAATATCTTTGCTCAAGATTGAATTTAAACGCCTTAATATCATGATAGACTACCCGCTTCTTCTTTCGTTGTTTAATAAAGTGCCTTTGCTCAAGTTTGGATTTAAATGCCTTGATAACATGATTTACTGCCCTGTTTTTCTTTTATTGTATATAATACGTGTACGTAGACTGGAATCTCGTAGTGAAGATTTATTCGCATTGCTTTTACATAGCACAGTTTATGGTTATAATGTTCCAATACATTGAACATCTAGAGAATTAAATTCTGTGTTAAGTATTATAACGTTGATGTATTCAATACTACTTTCAATAGATTTATAAAAGCGATACACTGGAGAGGTTACGATATGTTGAGCATATTTTGCACAAATCAATTCGTAATGTGCTAGTATTTAGTTGTGCTCAGACTGATTATGTCTCAGTTGAGTTTATGTAATTTAACAACATTTTTTTTACATGAATAGTAGTTTCTATTTGTCTTTATTATTATACATTGATTATTTTTGATTATTTGTGAGTCAAACCCTTACATTGTTTTCTGTATATACGAGGGTGGTCCCAGAAGTAGCCAACTCAGCAAAGAAAGCACAAAAATGTTGGAAAAAAATATATTTATTTTTCAACATAATTTCCTTTCAGCTCTATACACTTTTCCCAGCGATGTTCAATAAGTTCGATACCCTTTTTATAATAAGAACTGTCTTGCTCCTCAAAATAGCCATTAACTGCCAACATCACTTCTTTGTCGTTAAAAAATTCTTGATCACTGAGTCATTTTTGCAAGTTTGGGAACAGAAAATACTCCGAGGGGGCTAAATCTGGCGAATAGGGTGCATGAGGTACCAATTCAAACTTTCATAAATTTTGGCCATTGCAATAACGGATTTGTGAGCTGGTGCATAGTCTTAATAAAACAACATTGTCTTCTTAGCTAAACGCGGTCGTTTTTGCTTAATTTCTTCGCTCGTTGCAATAAGTTCGCATAATACTCGCCGTCGGTAGTTTTTCCTTTTTCAAGATAGTCAATGCAAATTGTTCCACGCGCATCCCAAAAAAAACCGATGCCATGACCTTGCCTGCAGATGAAACGGTCTTCGCCTTCTTTGGAGCCGGTTCTCCCTTTTGAGTCCATTGTTTTGATTGTTCTTTTGTCTCGGGTGTGAAGTGATAGACTCATGTTTCATCCATGGTTATGAAACGGCGCAAAAATTCTGCTTTGTTGCTGTGAAACTTCGCTAAACACTCAATTGAAACATCTTTACGACACTGTTTCTGCTCGAGTGTGAGCAAACGCAGCACCTATCTTGCACACAGCTTTCTCATGTCAAAATTTTCAAATAATATGTGATGTACCGCACTTTTGGAAATGCCTACTATGTCTGCTAGTTCGCGCACTTTCAGTCATCCAATACCGGTTTGTGGATTTTCTTCACCATTTCTGGAGTCGTCACTTCATTTGGTCGACCACTGTGATGCTCGTCTTGGCAGTTTGTACGGCCTTGTTTAAATTCTGCTACCCAATATTTCATTGTTGTAAACGAAGGAGCAGACTGACTCAGAGTAGAATCCAGTTCAGCTTTTATATCGGTTGGGCTGAGGCCTTTCAAATAAAAGTATTATATTACGTAACGATAACTAATTTTCTCCATTTTTACAAATTCCCTGAACACGTTCAGTATTGATGGCTTGCAAACAAATATATAACAACGTGGCGTCTTCAAACTTGAAACATATGCTTTTTATGTTGTGTTCTTTCTAATACAGTGATATTTTTCAAACAACAACCGCCATTTCTAGGTCATTTTTCATAAAAATTACCTAAATTATGAATTTTGGAGACTTACGTCTATAGAGCCACTAGCCACTTGAGATTAAAATCGATCCTGTTACTAATTCTAATGATAACAATCCCAAATACACACACTCATTCTAAGTTATGCTACGTATTTTCTGAACTTTAATTATCCTAAATTTTTCATAATTACAACTTCAAAATATTTATATTTAGCCTTTCTGAAGTTCTCTTTTATTAATTTTTACATGTATTGACACTCAATAATTCTGCAAATATGCATATGCCTCGGTTTATAAACAAGAGTTTATATACTACAAATGTTTAAAGGATGTGTTTTATTAAGAAAACAAGAAAAGCTTTCAACATATTTCTGAAAAAGGAAAAGCTGTCCACCCCTTACTATAAAATACCATTGAAAATAACTAATAATATGCAAAGCACTTGATCCTAATAAGGATTCTCCGCATTTCGAGTTACAAATACTGTAACTATTAACTCTGCATTTTATCAGTGAACTGTCTTTCTTTTTTAGGTGCAACAATTTTTTTTATGTGATAAACAAAACGAGAAAAGTTGGTCAACTTAACTTGGCTTATAATCTGAAAGAATGTAATTATTAATAGTTAACTAGAATTTGTAAATTAACAAAAGAATGCTTAGGATACATCTTGTTGCCGACCTGTTGCAACTTTCTTGTGTTACTCCACAATTTTATTCTTAAAAATAAGGCTGGAGCTGTATTATAGTTATTTAGGGAATTGTAGTCACCATTCTTTGTTGCAAGATTACTAAATCACAAGTATGGACTGAAAAGTCAGTGGAATGAAAGTAAGGGATGGAACCTGGAAGTTTGAAATTACATTTATTTATCAACAATTCTACAACTTTGCTAAGTTTGGACAAGTGATGATCTAAATTGATAAAATTCAGAACACACGAGTTTGTTAAAAATAAGCATTTACAGTCATCTGTTGAAAATTCCTGATATTCAAGGTGCTTTTTAGGCGTAGAAAAAAACGTGGTAACTTGACACTCCTAAATCGGCAACAGATCAAAGCCTAATTCACTAATTTTGCTATAACAACAATATTTGTATGCGGCAGTACATTTTCTAGGCGGAAAATCATTTTTTTCTTGCTAAACCAGGACATTTTTCGTTACTTTTTTGCTTTGATTTGTCTAAATGAATCGAGTTATATGGGCGTGTAATGGTTTGCTTTTTCTAAAGTGATGGATAGGAAGAATACCTTCTGCATTAAAAAAAATAGAAGTCATTACCTTTTCTGCGGATGAAACGGCCATCGACTTTTTTGGGGGAGTGGAATCACTGTGTCGCCACTATTTAAATTGTTGTTTTATTTCAGGCGTATAATGACGAACCCAAGTTTCATTTGGGGTAATACAATACATTGGCACATAAAATCTATCCTATTTTTCGGAAACGCTCCTAACACGAGAAATTTGTACTCGCACCGATTGTTGAACAACACCGAGCATTCGATATCCACTTCTCGGACAACTTCTTCATAGTCAACACTTCATTCAAAATATATATCGCGCATTCTTTACAGATATTTACAAATTCTACTATCTAAGATGTATCATAACGACGATCTTTTACTTTTAACACCATACCACGCACTTGTTCAATAATTGCTTGTATAGTAAGAGATTTCGGATATCCATTACTTCGTGTAACATTAACTATTGTTCGACCACATTTGAACTTGCAAATTAACTTATCAACAGTAGAAAATGAAGTCAAATTTTTCAAATTATCCGTCATCTTATTATGAGTATTTGTTGCTTATAAGTCTTTCAAGAAGAGGTACTTTATGACAACATCAATTTCAACACTATCTCATTAACAACTTTGAGATGCCCGCAATTAACCAGTCGTTACAACGCATCTAATAAACGTAACTGAGATTTGACAATTGCCTTTGGTAGGGAGACAACTTGCCGGCCAACATCAGTCGGAAACTTCGCCATCTATCCGTCACCCCACGGACTTTTCAGCCCACTCTCGTAAAATATATTTGATGCGTTTCAAATAAAACCTTTTGAATGAAATTATACAATCTAGTATATTTTCTAATTGTTTTTTAAAATAAACAATTTTATTGTTTTTACATGGATTCACGGAAAGGTTGTAATGATAAGTTCATGTACGTGTTGTAATTTTTTGTCAGTTTTTTTCTTCTTTAAGTAAATTTAATATAATTTTTTCACTTAAACGCCGATTATATGTACATATATTGGACTTTGAGAACGATTTTCTGGATGTCTCATAGTAGATATGATAAAGTTTTCAAGTCTTATTTGAACATTATCACCTTACAAAAGTAAACATTTTTTCATGGCGCTGATACTACAATTGCAAACTCTGTAAACCATTGTTTAGTGATCCTGTTTTTCTCTTTGTAAAATCGTCATTGTAAGAAAGAAACGATTTGAAAATGTAGGATAACGAGGATCATCTCTTGACAATGAAAAAGCCCAAAATCATTAAATCGTTTAATATGAACTCAAACGATACAATTTGAAGAAGAACCATTACAAAGTTGTTGTTCTTCTGAATAGTTTTGAAATGAATAGTAAGTTCAGTTCGCTGGGTAAGAAGGCCGTCTTGTTAAAGGAAGTGTTATTTCACTCCCTCCTTTGTAGTACCGCAAGAAATTTTGTTATATGGATTGCAATTACTGCTATAGTATTCTCTGAAAAATGACAACAATAAAATAACGCTTCAGTCATCTCTAAACATAATTATCACCGATTTATCAGATACCCAATAGTGATAATTCGATGTGTTTTTGTTGAGTCGATCTTTTTTGGTTTCAGATTGAAAAGTCTCTCATTCAAAGTCAAAATTAATCCACTGAAAATACTAGCCTCCTCATTATCACATGGCATTTTCAAACTTGCGAAGACTTGCGTTTACCTTCTTTGAAAAATGACAAAAATAAAATAACGCCCTAGCCACCACGAAATATAATTGTCGCCTATTTATAAGAAGTAGGGGCAATTTCCGATAGTGGTAATTCATCTGCTTTTGTTTCAACATTTTTAAACAAATTGTAACTTGTTTAGACTTGTGTTCATCTTGAAAAACGGTAAAAATAAAAATTTAGCCACTACAAAATATATTTATCATCGATTTATCTGAATCAATAGTAACCCAAACATTTTTTAGTAGTAGAAACTTAATGTTTTTCTGCTGAGCCGATTCTTTTTGGTTTCGGGTCGAAAAATAGAATTCATATCTCATTCAACGTCAAAATTGATTCAATGAAGGCACTAGTCGTTATCACGTGTCAAAATTCCCAGATCATTCTCCACTTGTGGAGGCTTACATTTATCGGTCAGCGAAGAAAACTTTTTGCATACCCCATGCAGAAGATGCTGACGTTTATAATTGTTTGTCTATCACCGGAAAAAGTCCATATCCTTCGGCCAGTCAGCGTTTATAACCTTTTTCTCTAATCTTGCTAATGCGCCACTCTGGCTGAAAAATACAAAGTCTGGATTCCCTCCGATTTAACTATCTTATCGTGAAGCCTCAATTTCGAAGAAACATTTTTAATTCTCAAACCGATGAAACCTGTAGTTAGTTTGGAATTACACAAATAGAAATTACGATGCAGATCGAAAATATATTACCATCTGTCAAACTAACTTCATAGAGGAGGAAAGATTATCCAAATATGGTATAACATACTTATTCCCATTTTGATTTCAATATACATAGTTATTAATTGTTATCCACACCGAAGGAAACTTTAAAACTCTCTTATAGTAGACAGCAAACTCGATTTTTGTAAAATTCACTCTTGTCTTCCAAAATGGAAGAGGTAAAAATTTCCTCTGTCAAATTTTTATGAATATTTTTATACCCATGACCTTGCCGTCGTATGTTTCAATCGGCTAGCAGTGAATTTTGACGAATAAAATGTTTATTCTTTAAGACAGCTTCGCAGATTAAAATAACTGATTACTTGTCTCATTCTTGAGAAAGAAATGAGAATGCTTTGAACTCAATACAAGATAAGAAAATTCATTTAACCTTAATTGATAGCAAATTATTAATAGAAATTAAAATTAATTGGCATTACTTAGCTTACTTAATCATGGGACTTGGTACCTTTCGGGGCCGAGTTGTTTTGGAGTTTTTTTATTTTTCCTTCTATTTCTTTCTGTTGTTTGTTAACACGTTTATATCTTTTCATCTTATTCCTATTCCCCTTCTCTCAGATGCTATCCGCACTCCTTCCTTCCACGTTTTTCTTGGCCCGCCTCTCTTTTTCTTCCCATGTCTTTTTCCTCAAATATTTGTCTAATTGGTCTGTTCTAACCTCTTCTCATTGCATGGCCTAACGACTTTAGATGACCTTATTCTATTGTTGTTTTTTTGACTGGAACTACTTTTAGGTTTTATTTTAATACCTGGTTCCTAATTTTATCCATAATTACCAATAAGTAGCAGATTTCGGACATCTACTACGTGGAGCATTTTTAACAGTTGAGAGACTAAATTTAAATCCACTAATCAATTCGTCGACATTGAAAAATGAAAAAACTGAGTTAGTTAGACCATCCTTCATCTCATTGTGAATATTCGTTGTTGATTGGCCTTTTAAGAAGTGCTTAATGATAGCAGAAATTTTAAATTATCCATCTTGTCAAAACCTTTAAGACGTCCTTAGTTAAACAGTTGTTACCAGCGAACTAATAAACGTTGTCATCTTAAATGTGATAGTAGACGTTGTTTGGGGAGTCTGTACATAACAAAAATGGTCTGAAACCATCTATCCGTCATTCCGCGAACTTTTTAGCCCACACTCGTATATCAATTCTTTTACGATGCTAGTTGGCCGGTGTTTGTCTTTCATATCGTCATCATACTTATACTTTGAGATGTCCCATAAGAGATTTGCATGAGTTAATCATTTGCAAGTGGCAGTATTATAAGAAATCCTTATATCACTTTTAGCGGTGGAATTTAATTACCATTATCAAAACCAAACTGAATTTATTGCCTTTACCTTTCTTTCTTGGTTGTAATCTAACCCCATTTAAACATCTTTGACATAACCTCGTCAGTCTGAATCAATTGGTTTAAACTGATTATTTATAATATAAGATGTTGCGTCAAAGTCCTCTGTATATAACTTCCGCTATCTCAAAAATTTTATAGAAATAAATTTATAAAATCGTCAGTTAATCGTCAGTAATCGTCAGGAAACTGTTACTTATTTTTGTGAAACAGCATCGAATTACACTTCAAACCACAAAAAAATATCACAACGATGTTATGTTCAGTAGTTATATTAAGCAAGCAGTGTAAAGTATAAAACTGTTCTACTGCTATTATATTTCAAACCTAAATTTCTAAATTGCAGTACTTTTGTGAGGATCAGTCAGAAAATTTCGGGAATACATACGAAGAAAACTTTTTATAAGCGAATGAATGGCTTTATTATTTTTCGAAATATTCATCAATTCATTCTATGCACCTTTTCATACGTTCAAACTAATCCCTAAAACATCTATCCCATTTTGAAGTTGGCATACTCAAAATGAATGACAAGAGAAGCGGTAGCTACGAGTTTTATTTTCGATTGTGGGAAACGTAAAAAGTCTCTTAAAGCCAAATTAGAACGACTGGCTGGATGACTCATTAATTCGCTGCCTTTATTTCGAAAATTATCGATTCGTGATTGTTATGAGGTGTAACGTTATCATGACGAAGAACTATTACAAATTTAGGATTGTTTTCTCGTCATTCGTCAATGATTTTGGACAAGCAAGGTAATTTTGATGGAGCCTGTGGTTGATTAACTCAATCACTGAAGGTTGATATATAACCCCTTTCCACATTAATGTTCGTATTATGTATTTCGACAACTAAGTTGTCGTCATCAGCAGATAAATAAACAGTATCCCACCTGGAAAACTGCGGCAAAATACCCGTACGAAAATAAATTCCGCATACGATTTGTACCGTTGAAAGCTAAAACGTACAGTGTGCGGAAAGGACTTATGTAATATATCAACCTTAAGTGATTAAGTTGGACAAGCAAGTTACTGTATACGATCTGTATTTACTGTATGATGATCTTTTAGAGTAATTGTAGCAACATGACCATATGTGGCTACAAACTTCAACCTTTATTTTGGAAGTGCTACGCGGTCGAACAATTTTTGTTGAAAAAAATTTATTTCGAAACACTCAAACTGTCGATTGTTCCTTTGCTTCCACTTCATAAGAATGTATCCACAATCGATTCATCGCCCGTAATGATCATAGATGTTTAGAATATTCGTGATTCATTTTTTTCAGTATAATAGCATTTAGCACAATATTCTTTCGAGTAGTTGATAGACTATATATGATATCTAACGAGTAAAAACTTTTCTCGCGGTTAACTGCCTATGCAAAATAGAATATATGAATGTCTGACAAATACGAAAGGATGCATTAAATCTCATCATATGTTGCATGACGATTCCCTTCAGTTATACGTCGTACAGCATTATTGCAGAACGACTTTCTTTTAGTTCATTCAGAAGCAAAATAAGACAAGACTCGAATTCTTGAAACCAGCGATATATATAATTGTCTTTGATGGTACTTCATCACTAAATGCAGGAATTAAACTTTCCATGCACTGTTTTTATGTTAAATCACAACAAAGATCATAATAAATCTTAGCGTGAACATTTTCACATGTTAACTCCTTTCTCGATTCGCATACTTTAACACAACACTCTGTTACAAATAGATATTTTGATAATACAGGCCAACCAATATATATTTTTCAAAAACTTTTTTCAAAGTTCAACCTGTTTCTTATGTATTTTGGTGTGCTGAATCCAAATTTTCAATAAGTTGTTTTCTACCACGTACCAATTTTTCGCAATCTTTATCTTTTGTTGTGTATGGTAGTATTAAAATATATAGTTAAGATTTAAAGACACGTAATTTATTATCAGAGCATAATTGAAAAATTTAACATTTTATTATTACAATGGTAGTGTGAGTTTGAATATGAACAGTTTTTTTACTTATTAATCTAAAGTTTTGTATTTCCTCAACCTCTTCACGGTAAACGTTCGAGTGTAGCTTTTTCTTTTATATGATGCTTCTAGAGTTGCTCGTAGGAGGGTCCAACAGTAATCTCCCATCATGTTGACATTCCAACGACTCCAATACCGTTTCTCCATCTCCTTTATATCTTGGTGGACACGCACCCCTTGATCCTCACTTACAGCTCTCCAAGATTGTCAGGGAAAAAATTTAAATGTGAGTGTAAAAACTGCACCTGCAGATTAGAAAGTATACGCCTTCGTGATTTTTTTTTGTATTAGTCACGCAGATACTCAAAAGTGCACTTTGAGCGTTTATTACTAATTAGGTGTAGAAACCAAGGTATTATTATACGCTTACAATGCATAAATAACGTAAAGCAAACATGCGAGGAAACTTTACATCCTGTGGTATTTTAAAGTTCATTTTCGGATTCAGCACGTCAAAAATATAAAGGGGAGCCAAATTTATGAAAAAAGTTTTTCACAGTTGGCCTGTGTAATTGGTCAAAATCATATTCTTAATATTGTGCATTATACCAATTCGTATGCGTCGTTTATTAAATCAGTCGGCGTTGCCTGATTCCTGCTTTTTTCCGATTGTTCGTTGTGTTTCAGTACTTGACTTATTATTGACAAAATGATAAATTTTCTTCTTTACGTTGACTGGCACTTAAAAAGAACTCTTCCTGGGAAAGCGTTAATCTTTTTAAATCTTCTGTTGCATGATAATATAATCATAAGAATCTTTGCGATTCTTTTTCAACTTCGAATTAAATAAAGTTTATATAAAATCATCCAGTATTATTGAATCTAAACAGTTATTATTTTTTCAAGCTTACGTGAGTTTTGATACTATTTTTCACTAATATTATTTATTAATGATAATACAGGTTAGGTTTATATTATATATTATACCAAAAAGATAATTATATTTGTTGGATTTATTTATTTTAGTGAATGATGAAAAGAGATGCTTTCGATTTACATAATTTACTATATTAGTTGAGACATGCAGTAGTTTTACATTTTAGGACATGTTTGCATGTCCATCTATTATTATTATTATTATTATTATTATATTATTACAATACATTGTATACATATTACATACTTTAGTTTTGTTCCTTTTTTAGCATTAAGTAGTGTGTTAGTAAGAGCTATGCTTGCTACTATTATATATACATACTTAATCGTGCCTAAAGCCTTTCGTTTTCGTTTCTGTTTATAAAAAAAAATTAACAATTATCAATCGATGCATAGGGATGTTTCGATGTTTCTCTTTCAGATAGATCGACCATCATCAGTAAATTTTCAAAATAATACACTTTATTTATTTACGTTTATTATTCAACAAATGTAATATTTCTATGGAATATGAAAATGCTTATTTCTTATAGAAGAAGTAGTGGGACGAAATTGCACTCCCTCTAACGTTACAAATTTTATATATAGAATTAGAATAGTTTAAGCTACATATTGTACTTGAAAATTAAAATTTCCTGCTATTCAATCGTCATCATTACTTACACAAAGTTAATTAAAAATTTTCTGCATTGGACCAGGATTCGAACCTGTACCTACCGCTCTCTAACCGATTGTTTTAATCTATTAAAATAGTTTCGAGTTTCTCAATATGCCATAAATTACATTTTTAATTAATTTTATGTAACTAGTAATTACGTTGGAATAGCAAGAAATATCATTTTCATTAATTTACCACCGCGAAGTATTATGTGTATACAATTATAAATTCATATATAATTGTATATATATTGTACTTGCTTACAATATACGCTCTTTATTATAAAAGTGTAAAGATATTTGTCAAAATTAGCTCTATTTTTCCAATATTTACATATTAATCTTGTACGTAGACTTCCGCGGTCGTAGTCCATGCTATCTGCTTCTGGGCTTCCGGGCTGGAACCGCGTCACTTGTATATCTACCGACGTTTCGTACCCATTTGTATGGGACATCTTCAGGGCTGAACTACTGCACTGAAACTGGTGTAAGTCGATGGTGGACGGGTTTATATATGGGTAATGGGTCATGGGTCGATGGAGCGTTACAGTTGCGGTTGGGTAGTTTGGAGATGCGGGATTGCCAGGCGTTGTGTAGGGGGTAGCCATCATCGCGGTTAAGGTTATTGGAGTGCTTAGATACATCAGCAGATAGCATTTACATATTGTTTACATTTGAATATACTCAAAAGTTTTGCAATCTCCCACCAGATTATATGTAGAATATAATTTATTTGGATTAAATTTGAAGACGTGAATATTTTGGTCTGAAATTTGCCTTGTTTACAAGTTTTGGATTGGGTCTTTTACTTACTAGGTAATATAAATATTATACAATTTCAATATCTCCGTGGTTGTCCTGAAAAAAATCCGATCCGATGTAAGAATCAATTTGTATTATTATGTGGATGTAGAAAAACACTAGAGATTTAGGTTTTTTGAATGTATTTAAACATTTAAGAACTTATACACAAACATTGATTTCTGATTCTTATCGATGATATTTGTTAGCAATAGTAATAATAATAAAATAATTTATAGCCCAACTGGTCACACCCAGTTACAGGACAAAATAGAAGACAATACAAAGTACATAAAACATACGAAACAATAAGTAATTACACTCTATAAATAATAAATAAAAGCAAAAGCCTAAAATATTCCCTTAGGATTATTTCAACGTCATCTATGGTTTCCTAGCTTCGTCTTGATTAATAGTAATATCAGATATATAGTTTTCCGTAGTGATAATTTATTTGAGTATAAATTTCTCCTACAGATTTATCTTAATTTGAATATCGTTCATCAATTCCTTACTCCCAGTACCCCTTATACACTCCGCGCAACATGAATAGGACCAACTGCATATATGACATTTGTAGTTGGTATAAACATGGTAGCGCGCTGGAATTGTTATTTTCGAAAATAAGAGGGTTGATAAAAAGATGTATGTAGGTACCAAATATAATTTTTGTAAAAGTCAGTGCAAATGTACATTACTAATGACAATAAGTAGAGTAATTAAACGCCACTTGAATACGACCAATCTACAAAATAAAAGATTCGTTTGCAATAACAAAATACTTTATTGTTCAATATTGAGTACTTTTGCCATTATTTCTTATAACCTCAAATAGTCGGGATGGAATGGAATTATACAGGGTTCTCAAGTAGTCAACGGGAAGTTCCGCCCAACTTCGTTTCAGCGCCTGCTCTAGTTCGTCAGCGCAACTGAATTGGGTAGCATTGGAGTACAATTTACGCGACAACCATCCCCAAACATTTTCTATGATGTTCAGGTCGGGGAGAGCGATGGCCAATCGAGAACCTCCATGCCTTGTTCTTGAAACCAGCGTCGAACAATGCGCGCGGTGTGAATACTGGCATTATCCTGTTGGAAAATAAATGGCCCACCTGCCATAACGTTGGAAAATTTGTCTTTCACCTGTTGCAGCAGCTGGACGCACTTTTCCGAATTCTGTCTGCCCTTCACTATTACTAAATCAACAGGTCCGTTATAGGAAACAGCTCCCCATACCATGACTGAACCAACATCGGCTCGCCTTCGTGACTGAATCACTTCATCTTTACGTAAATCGTGGAAATAATAAGAAAACCCATCCGGGCCATCTAAATTAAACTTCTTCTCGTCACTGAAAATAACAGTTTGCCATTCTCTTGTCCACCCCATTTTTGCTCGAGCAAACTGAAGACGTGCAGTGCGCTGAAATTCCCTTAAAGGAGGCCATCGTTTAATTTTCAAACGTTTTAAATGCGGACAGGTCTTCAGTAACTTCTGTACAGTTCTTACCGGTGCATTCGTTCCAACGTTATTCGCGATTTGTCTTGCCGTTAATTCCGAATTCGATGCTTCGCGTAATATGGCTCGACGTTCTCTCTTAGTTGTAACGGATGTTGTTCGCCCTTTAAAACGTTTTCCATAATTCTCGGGATCCCTAATAAAATTGTTCACAACCTGGTGTGATCGACTTATTTTCTTCGCAGTAGCCCTTGAGGAATACCCTTCTTGATGGAACGCTTTAATTTTTCCAATTTCTTCCATACTTAAGCACTTCTGTCGTCCCATCGTTGCACAATACCCTTAATTACAGATGTTTGTTTATCCGGATACACGTTGTAACTCGACACTCATCCGGTAGCTTACTATTAAATACTGGTCGTATCCAACCGGCGCGGTGCATTTTATATGTATGTGGTACTTACGTCACCCAATGCATAACGTTAGGCACTATTGCGCAATAATGCGTATTATTTGCCATATCATACCATTACAAACTTGCATTGTATTTTTAGTAAATGAATTGTTTTTCAAACCACCGAAAGCTTGCAACAAGTCGGGTGGTCCTATTCATGTTGCGCGGAGTGTATATATTACAGGTAAGGATTACAGGCTTGGGATATAGATATCAACCATAGTTGGCAGAGGCATTACAAAACGAAGCATTGGACGATTTTGCAGCGTAATTTACTCTTTGTTAGATGCTCAGGTACCACAGAAATTAACGACAGCATTAAATTATCCTTTGTGGTTCTTGTGAAAAATCCGATCCAATGTAAAAATCAATTCATATTGTCAAATGATGTGGAAAAATACTAGAGATTTTAGGTTATTAGAATGAATTTAAGCATCTAAGAACTTATAATACAAAAACATTGATCTCTGGATCTTATCGATGATATTTGTTATCAATAGTAATAACAAAAATAATAATAAAATAATTTATTGTCCAACAGGTCAAGCCCAGTTACAGGACAAAATAAAAGACAATACAAAGTTCATCCAAAAAAATAAGTAATTACACTCTATAAATAATAAATAAAAGCAAAAGCCGAAAATACCTCAGTACAACTTAAATTCGCATCTCCAGTGAATACGTCAGTGTATAATTCTTTATCATGTGAAGTAATGGGGATCTCCAAACAATGTTAGACCTAGGCGCCCGATGTACAAATGTAGAAAACGATAACTCTAACGTTACAAATTTTATATATAGAATTAGAATAGTTTAAGCTACATATTGTACTTGAAAATTAAAATTTCCTGCTATTCAATCGTCATCATTACTTACACAAAGTTAATTAAAAATTTTCTGCATTGGACCAGGACTCGAACCTGTACCTACCGCTCTCTAACCGATTGTTTTAATCTATTAAAATAGTTTCGAGTTTCTCAATATGCCATAAATTACATTTTTAATTAATTTTATGTAACTAGTAATTACGTTGGAATAGCAAGAAATATCATTTTCATTAATTTACCACCGCGAAGTATTATGTGTATACAATTATAAATTCATATATAATTGTATATATATTGTACTTGCTTACAATATACGCTCTTTATTATAAAAGTGTAAAGATATTTGTCAAAATTAGCTCTATTTTTCCAATATTTACATATTAATCTTGTACGTAGACTTCCGCGGTCGTAGTCCATGCTATCTGCTTCTGGGCTTCCGGGCTGGAACCGCGTCACTTGTATATCTACCGACGTTTCGTACCCATTTGTATGGGACATCTTCAGGGCTGAACTACTGCACTGAAACTGGTGTAAGTCGATGGTGGACGGGTTTATATATGGGTAATGGGTCATGGGTCGATGGAGCGTTACAGTTGCGGTTGGGTAGTTTGGAGATGCGGGATTGCCAGGCGTTGTGTAGGGGGTAGCCATCATCGCGGTTAAGGTTATTGGAGTGCTTAGATACATCAGCAGATAGCATTTACATATTGTTTACATTTGAATATACTCAAAAGTTTTGCAATCTCCCACCAGATTATATGTAGAATATAATTTATTTGGATTAAATTTGAAGACGTGAATATTTTGGTCTGAAATTTGCCTTGTTTACAAGTTTTGGATTGGGTCTTTTACTTACTAGGTAATATAAATATTATACAATTTCAATATCTCCGTGGTTGTCCTGAAAAAAATCCGATCCGATGTAAGAATCAATTTGTATTATTATGTGGATGTAGAAAAACACTAGAGATTTAGGTTTTTTGAATGTATTTAAACATTTAAGAACTTATACACAAACATTGATTTCTGATTCTTATCGATGATATTTGTTAGCAATAGTAATAATAATAAAATAATTTATAGCCCAACTGGTCACACCCAGTTACAGGACAAAATAGAAGACAATACAAAGTACATAAAACATACGAAACAATAAGTAATTACACTCTATAAATAATAAATAAAAGCAAAAGCCTAAAATATTCCCTTAGGATTATTTCAACGTCATCTATGGTTTCCTAGCTTCGTCTTGATTAATAGTTATATCAGATATATATTTTTCCTTAGTGATAATTTATTTGAGTATAAATTTCTCCTACAGATTTATCTTAATTTGAATATCGTTCATCAATTCCTTACTCCCAGTACCCCTTATATATATTACAGGTAAGGATTACAGGCTTGGGATATAGATATCAACCATAGTTGGCAGAGGCATTACAAAACGAAGCATTGGACGATTTTGCAGCGTAATTTACTCTTTGTTAGATGCTCAGGTACCACAGAAATTAACGACAGCATTAAATTATCCTTTGTGGTTCTTGTGAAAAATCCGATCCAATGTAAAAATCAATTCATATTGTCAAATGATGTGGAAAAATACTAGAGATTTTAGGTTATTAGAATGAATTTAAGCATCTAAGAACTTATAATACAAAAACATTGATCTCTGGATCTTATCGATGATATTTGTTATCAATAGTAATAACAAAAATAATAATAAAATAATTTATTGTCCAACAGGTCAAGCCCAGTTACAGGACAAAATAAAAGACAATACAAAGTTCATCCAAAAAAATAAGTAATTACACTCTATAAATAATAAATAAAAGCAAAAGCCGAAAATACCTCAGTACAACTTAAATTCGCATCTCCAGTGAATACGTCAGTGTATAATTCTTTATCATGTGAAGTAATGGGGATCTCCAAACAATGTTTGACCTAGGCGCCCGATGTACAAATGTAGAAAACTATCGAGAAGTCATGCGTGCAATATTAAAAGTAATTGTAGAAAACAAGTTAGAACAGCCAATTCAGCCACTAATTAATTCATGTAGAAAACGTGCGCGGGGTTGCTTTCTTCGATCCGATAAAGATTGAATGTTATGTTGTTCCAGTAAAGAAATGAACTCAATTCCTCTATCCGGATAAATACCAAAAGTTTAACGTTTTGTACCATAGAAATTTTGACAATCTACGTTCAACTTTTTGTACACCAAATTTTTGAGTATCATAAAAAGGATACCGAATAATGGATCCCTTTTCAAGCCTGCTTCAAACAAAATATATGGTTTTTGAGTAGATCAGTGTCATTGAAGAATTTGCTACATCGTAGAATAAATCCTAATGTTTTTACCGCTGCGAGACACGCACGTACATATGTCGAACATATAAATTGAAATTTAAGCAGCTATCGAATAATATTTCCAAAAAATGTCTAAAAGTATAATTATAGAATAAGCAGAAGGAAAAGGTGTTAATTTTCTAGTAACAGATATAGCGAAACATTTACCAATATTTAAAGACAAATGATTAGCAACAGACCAATCGATAATAACATTAATAATCCCCTGCAAGCGTATGGCATCCGTATTAGACAATACCACAACATCGAAAATGTTAATATCATTAGCATAATCTAAGTTATTAGAAAGAAAATTTGTACATAAGTCATTTATAAAAAGTAAGAATAATATTGGACCAAGATTCGAACCTTGTGGAACACTGGAGGTAGATATAAAAAGCTTGGACGAGTAGCCATTATAGAAAACATAATTGATTCTATTATTCAAGTCTGATCCCATAAGACTAAGAAGGGACGGAGAAAAACTAAAAGGAGAAAGTTTATTTAACAGCACTAGATGATCAATAATATCAAATGCTCTAGAAAAATCCAAATAAATGCAGTTAAGCTATTTCTGACAATTAATAATGTTATTAGCATATTGTGTGAAAGTTACTAGATTAATCCTGGACTGTAAGAACGAATATTATAAAATATGTAACTGCATTAATATTTCTTGTATACTTTAGCAAAATTACAAACAATAGCAATGGGACAATAGTTTGTTATTTTCTATTTGCCATCTTTCTTGAAAAAAAGGAACAATTCTAGTACGTTTACACAATTTCGGACAAGACGTAGAAGTGGAGATATTAATGATTTTTCAATAAAGAGGTTGCAAAAACATTTCGAGCATTCCTTGTCAGAAAACTAGGGATCAAATCATCACCGGATGTACATATATTTATTCGGGAAATAAGACGTAATCACCAACTTAGAATCAGATATTAGAGCAACCCAAAATGTGGAAAGCTCAGTGAGCAAAGGAATCAACAATAACTAGCTTAATATAATCTAATGGATTGCTCAACATTCCTTGTGTATGTTTCATAGCAATCCGATATTAAATGTGTTGCCAGTGTATGGAGTATTTTAAATTCGTTGTAGTGTGTAATCCTGTTAGAATACTTCACTTTACCATGACACTTCCGCTGGTGATTTAGAGTCGTAATAATCTCCTTGTTGAACCAAGAGAATTAAATAGAATGACCAGATGCATTGAATTTAGGAACGAACCTATCGAATGTATCATAGAGTTTCTTGTAGAATCCATTAAGTATAATAATAACATCATTATGTGCGTTTAGGAACCTTCATTCAATATGGAGTAGATCTTCATATAGCCTGACGGAAGTTATAAGTCCCACGAGTGACGGGAAATGGAGACGAATGTTAAATTTAATCCCTCCGCGATATGGAATTTCATAAATAGCAAAAGAAGTTCAACTAGAATACCTGAAAAACCTTATAATGATGAAAAGGAATTTACTAATCCTCTAGATATTGTCAATGCTTTTGCAAGCACATTTGCTAATGAATACTCTAAAAAACAAAATGTTTATTCTGAATTCATTACTTAGTCTCCTTCTTTGGCAATTTCCCTTGAAATAGACGATAATCTAATCCAAGTTATATCTAGGACGCCTAATAAATGGACTACTGATGAACTTGTACTAAGTTTTTTGTCTTTTCCTGAAGATGTGTACTTTTCCTGACACATGGAAATGAGCGAGAACTTGACCAGTTCATAAAAAAGGTGCAGAGGTTGCAAAAGTTTTTGAACCGGTGTTCTTATGAACCTATATATTCAAACGTTCTGTTATTTTGATCAAGTTAGCATGGCGTCATTCGTGGCAGATCAATTTTAACTAATTTACTACGGATTACTCGCATGCATTTGATGTAATATGCCATAAAGGTCTTCTATCTAAGTTTAGTTTTTTTTGTTTTGGTTCTTCTGTAATTACACTTAGAAAATCATTATTATATTATATAAATATAATATTCTAAGTGCAATTTTTTTCTTATATTGTCTATTTGTTTATCCGTAAAAGCAGTTATCCAGTTTTAATGCAGATGGTCTCTTCTTCGAATCTTCTTTCATCAAATGCGTCGGTTAGTGCATTCATTAATTATTCGCTGTTGAATAATATAAAATTAACTAAATGATGCCTTTGCTTAGGGGGATCGATATATATATACACTCCGCGCAACATGAATAGGACCAACTGCATATATGACATTTGTAGTTGGTATAAACATGGTAGCGCGCTGGAATTGTTATTTTCGAAAATAAGAGGGTTGATAAAAAGATGTATGTAGGTACCAAATATAATTTTTGTAAAAGTCAGTGCAAATGTACGTTACTAATGACAATAAGTAGAGAGTAATTAAACGCCACTTGAATACGACCAATCTACAAAATAAAAGATTCGTTTGCAATAACAAAATACTTTATTGTTCAATAATGAGTACTTTTGCCATTATTTCTTATAACCTCAAATAGTCGGGATGGAATGGAATTATACAGGGTTCTCAAGTAGTCAACGGGAAGTTCCGCCCAACTTCGTTTCAGCGCCTGCTCTAGTTCGTCAGCGCAACTGAATTGGGTAGCATTGGAGTACAATTTACGCGACAACCATCCCCAAACATTTTCTATGATGTTCAGGTCGGGGGAGAGCGATGGCCAATCGAGAACCTCCATGCCTTGTTCTTGAAACCAGCGTCGAACAATGCGCGCGGTGTGAATACTGGCATTATCCTGTTGGAAAATAAATGGCCCACCTGCCATAACGTTGGAAAATTTGTCTTTCACCTGTTGCAGCAGCTGGACGTACTTTTCCGAATTCTGTCTGCCCTTCACTATTACTAAATCAACAGGTCCGTTATAGGAAACAGCTCCCCATACCATGACTAAACCAACATCGGCTCGCCTTCGTGACTGAATCACTTCATCTTTACGTAAATCGTGGAAATAATAAGAAAACCCATCCGGGCCATCTAAATTAAACTTCTTCTCGTCACTGAAAATAACAGTTTGCCATTCTCTTGTCCACCCCATTTTTGCTTGAGCAAACTGAAGACGTGCAGTGCGCTGAAATTCCCTTAAAGGAGGCCGTCGTTTAATTTTCAAACGTTTTAAATGCGGACAGGTCTTCAGTAACTTCTGTACAGTTCTTACCGATGCATTCGTTCCAACGTTATTCGCGATTTGTCTTGCCGTTAATGCCGAATTCGATGCTTCGCATAATATGGCTCGATGTTCTCTCTTAGTTGTAACGGATGTTGTTCGCCCTTTAAAACGTTTTCCATAATTCTCGGGATCCCTAATAAAATTGTTCACAACCTGGTGTGATCGACTTATTTTCTTTGCAGTAGCCCTTGAGGAATACCCTTCTTGATGGAACGCTTTAATTTTTCCAATTTCTTCCATACTTAAGCACTTCTGTCGTCCCATCGTTGCACAATACCCTTAATTACAGATGTTTGTTTATCCGGATACACGTTGTAACTCGACACTCATCCGTTAGCTTACTATTAAATACTGGTCGTATCCAACCGGCGCGGTGCATTTTATATGTATGTGGTACTTACGTCACCCAATGCATAACGTTAGGCACTATTGCACAATAATGCGTATTATTTGCCATATCATACCATTACAAACTCGCATTGTATTTTTAGTAAATGAATTGTTTTTCAAACCACCGAAAGCTTGCAACAAGTCGGGTGGTCCTACTCATGTTGCGCGGAGTGTATATCAGAGCTATCGGAAAGTTCCGTCCGTTTTGAAAATAAAACAAAATAATACATTTTTCATAGCCTTCTTCTTGCCAGCGTGATGGCAATTTGTATATCCCAGTTTTTAAAAATGCCTTATCCCTATATGCGAAAAATTGAACCAGTGCTTGTCTGATATCTTCTTTGTTTTTGAATTTGTCGCTCTGCAAAAAATTTTGTAAGGAGAGAAACAAATGATAATCGGAGGGTGCTAGGTCCGAGAAGTATGGTGGATGCGACAGAATTTCCCAACCTAGTTCTGCGACTTAGCATTATCATGAAGCAGTATGACGTCCTTCTTATTGAACATCGCTGGCCTCCTTTCTTGGAATGCTGTTTTTAAATTATCCAACTGCTGACAGTACCTCTCGGAATTTAGCTTTTCATTCGGTTTAAACAGCTTAAAATGTGGTGATCCTTGAATGTTCCACCATATACACAACATTCTCTTATTCCGGGCCAACTTCAGTTTAGGCAGGTTAGAGGTGAAGGAGGCAGGTTTTCCGGATTCACAATATGCCCTTTTTCTTGCGATGTGTTCATAGGTAATCTACTTTTCATCCCCAGTTATTATCCAAGAAGGGTTTGATTTTGTTCCGTGCAAGCGGAGATGTGATTATGGCGACTCAATCATTAAAATTTTTCTCACTTAACTCATATGTCACCCATCTCGAATATTTCCACATCAATTCTAATCTCCGAATATGGTCTGAAATTGTTTGTTGAGCTGAATCAAGTGTTTCCGCAATCTCCGATGTAGTTAAAAAAGGATTTTGCTCTAACATGATCTTGACAGTATCGTCGTCGATCAAGGATAGTTGCCCAAGGCTTGGTTTATAAGAAAGATCGAAATCACATATTTGAAATTTTTTGAACCACCTTCTGCATGTTCTATCAGAAACTGTACCTTCACCAAACACTTTCAATAAATTTCTACACACTTCTGTAGCATTTCTTCCTTGTTGGAATTCGTACAAAATAAAGTGGCCTAAATGAACTTTAATCTCTTCATCTTCGTTTTAATTTATTTGCCAGGTCAGTATGTATACATTCAGTGATATAGAGAGAGAGCCAAATATGAGTCAAATGAATATGAGCATACTTGTTGAAACTTGTTGTAACCGGAACGGGCAGAACTCACTCTTCTTTGCAAAAAATTGCTGCTACACCTAGTATTAGACGCATCGCACACTCTGATTGTTTGACAGAAATCTGGTATGATCACTGCCTGTATCTTTTTTCTCATCCACTAAAATTCCCTGTCTATATAAACAGAGATTTTATTATACACTCTGCACAAGATGGTTATCTTATTGTCCGCACACCTTCGTCTCCACAGACGGATATTTGTTTTGTTATATGCACGTGGCTCACAATTGCACACATCTAGTTCATTACTTGTAAACTGAGACAATATACATAATAGAAACTATAGAAAACCATACATAAAATAGCTATGCTAAAATATAATATTAGATTATATAAAATAAATAAAATAAAGAATACACTTCTTTGAAATTGAGCAGACAAAACGAATATAAATGCATTTCAGACATTACAATGCTTTTATATCATTTGTATAATTAAAACCTTTCTGGGAATTTAATAATACATTAAGGAAAAATATACAAGTATACTTAAACAAAATTATATAACTACCATAACGTATTTATATTAATTAACACCTCCGTTCTGAGAATTAATGTCTTCATAAACATTTGGAAAATACAAATTAAGTAGCATCTTTACTTACATTAAATAAAATTTAAAAAAATTTGTATAAAAAAATTAAAAATATATTCAATGTATTCCAAAAATATTGTATACTACAGAAGTGTTCAAAAGTTCGTAAATATTCTAAAAAATATTTCTTAATTATCTGACCAAAATAATCATATTTCCTTAGTCGTTTAATAAATGTTATTCTTAATGTTAATCAGTATATTAAAAGTTTGTCCGGGGCAACATGTTTTGGTTTAATTTTAAAGAAATAGCTTCATCTGTACCAGTTAACTACTAAAAAATTTATTGCTTTGAACATGAAAAGTATTGAAATAAGCATTTTATATTCTATTTCGAAAATACTGATGATGTAAATCGCAAAAAAAACCTATCACAACCCAAAAAACCAGTCTATAATTTGAACATATTTTATGGCCCTTTAGACAGCGGATACAGTAGAAAGAGAGTGTCTTCATCTAATATACAACGTTCTCAAGAGGTGGTGCCGGTGTTTTCCACTCGTTCATCAGACGTCAACCAGAGAGCGTCGAGTCTGAACTCGATCTCGAGCTCCGAGGGATCTTCGTAAGTACTGACAATGTGACTGAGGTGCCAAATAAAATTCAGACCTTCCCTCCAAATATATATATATATATACAAACGTATTATTATTAAAATTATATATGATATTAATCTGCTCTGGCTGCGATGTTGCATTTGTATATTCTTTCCTTTTTTTTTCTCTCTAATTTGATTGATGTTCTCCATTTAGTTCTGTGTTTTTACTTTATTTTTAATCGAATTTTGTACATAGTGTCTCTTTGTATATTGCCTCTTATTTAATTACAGGATAACATCTTGAGAGTGTATTTTCTATAAATTTACAATTTTTTATCATAGATAATTGAACTGTTTACCAATAGCTAACATATCTTAACATTAGTTACACGAGAAGAAATATTAAAATCAACAGATGAATTGCTTTAACGTTAACAATAGGTCTATCCATGAACTAGTATTGCAATATGGTCAAAAAGAGGAATTCAATGTGGATATATAAAGGAAGACAAATATCCTTCCAATAAGGCTACTCTTGCAGTCTATTGTAAAGATTAATTGATGAAGTGACGGATTTTTGTAATTGTAATCATAATTTTACGTTTCTAAACAAACCAAACAAGAATAAAAACTATTTCAGACTACTTCCAATTTTTCCTATTTTTAATGCCACTTGAAATTATAATGAATGAAATTATAAAGATGAAATTTATCATAGCCAATGAAATTAAAAACTTATTTTCGCTTAAGGATGGAACAGTTACCCTCATTTTAACTATAGTAATTGATTTGGTGATAAAATATTTGTTTCTGAAGATTATCTATGTCCTCTTATTCATCGTTAATACTGCTTTAACTATTCTAAAACTAAGTAAGAATCTTCACAAGTTGAAGATAGACACTATCCTTCAATGAACACTAAATGTTTTAATTCACAGAGCAAGTGAGAGGAATAGATATAGAATAATCAACTACATCTATTTTAGTTGGTCTAGTGGTACGGGCTCCCTACCATGCTAGTGCTATTGGATTTCGCAAATTCTTCTTTTAAAATTTGAATTATTTCAGATTTTCAAGCACGATATACAAGGGTGGTCCTAGAAGTACCCGACACAACAAACAAAACACAAAAATTTTGGAAAGATATATTTTTATTTTTCAACATAATCTCCTTTCAGCTCTATACACTTTTCCCAGCGATCTTCAATAAATTCGATACCCTTTTTATAATAAGAACTGTCTTGTTCCTCAAAATAGCCATTAAATGCGGACATCACTTCTTCATCGTTGGAAAATCTTTGACCATTGAGCCATTTTTTCAAGTTTGGGAACAGAAAATAATCCGAGGGGGCTAAATCTGGGGAATAGGGTGCATGAGGTAGAAATTCAAACTTTAATTCATTAATTTTGGCCATTGCAATAACAGTTTTGTGAGCTGGTGTATAGTCTTGATGAAACAACACTTTCTTCTTAGCCAAATGCGGCCGTTTTTGCTTGATTTCTTCGCTCAAACGTTGCAATAAGTTCGCATTATACTCGCCGTTGATAGTTTCTCTTTTTTCAAGATAGTCAATGAAAATTATTCCACGCGCATCCCAAAAAAACCGATGCCATGACCTTGCCTGTAGATGAAACGGTCTTCGCCTTCTTTGGAGCCGGTTCTCCCTTTTGAGTCCGTGGTTTTGATTGTTCTTTTGTCTCGGGTGTGAAGTAATAGACCCATGTTGCATCCACGGTTATGAAATGGCGCAAAAATTATGCTTTGTTGCTATGAAACTTCGCCAAACACTCAATTGAAACATCTTCGCGACATTTTTTTTGCTCAAGTGTGAGCAAACGCGGCACCCATTCTGCACACAACTTTCTCATGTCCAAATTTTCAGATAATGTGCCATGTACCGTACTTTTTGAAATATATCTGCTAGCTCGCGCACCTTTAGTCGACAATTATCTAGTACCGCTTTGTGGATTTTCTTCACTATTTCTGGAGTCGTCACCTCATTTGGTCGACCACTATGATGCTCGTCTTAGCAGCTCGTACGGCTTCGTTTAAACTCTGCTACCCAATATTTCACTGTTGTAAACGAAGGGGCAGATTCACCCAGAGTAAAATCCAGTTCAGCTTTTATACCGTTTGGACTGAGGCCTTTCAAATAAAAGTATTGTGTCACCTAACGATGACCAATTTTTTCCATTTTTACAAGTTCACTGAAAACGTTGACTATTGATGGCTGATAAACAAATACTAAACAGCGTGGCGTCTTCAAACTTGAAACATATGCTTTATAGGTTGTATACTTTCTAATACAGTGATATTTTTCAAACAACTGCCGCATCTCTAGGTCAGGCCGGGTGCTTATGGGATCACCCTGGTATGTCGTCTATTTACATGGTACCCTTAGCAATGATACTATGGAAGAATGCAATTAATTTATATAATGAAAACAATAGAAAAGAGCATTTGATAAACTACATATTTAACTTGTTTAGTTAGTTCGAAAATATTAATCTATCAAGAAATAATAATTCACCAGTAAATAGAGAACTAAATAAAATAAATATGAAAACAAACATAAGTAAGACGAAGAGGACAATAATAACAAAAGGGATGAAACCACATATTAAAAAAAATTCGATTTGCATTAGGAATAGCTTTCACACGCACTTTACTCGTCGGATTTAGTTTCTAGTGACTTCTTGTTCCACAATTTGGATAAATGGATGGAAAGCGATTTTGCTCAAAAGATGAGGTGATTCTGAAATTGCAAATCTCGAACAATCTTACTATACAGAGAAGGGTATAAGATGCTTGACAATCGATAGTAAAATAAACATTTAATAGGAATGTAAACTATAATTCCTTAGTCAATCAGAGATAATTTCGTTCTACCTGCATACAATATCTCAAATGTAATTTACAATATTTGAAAAGCAATACCCAAGCCCGACAAAGCGGTCATATTAAGCCAAACATTTCAACATAAACTTCCATAAACATACATTTTGAAACCTTTTATATACAGTACATTTATGCATATATAATGGCCTTACTAGATCGTTTCGAATATTAGGAAATAGTTCGTTTAAATGTCACAAATAATATTCTTCACAGGAGATAGAAAAATCATGGAACTAATGAAAAAACTTGAGAATTGAGATTGTGAATTAGTTTTACTAAAACCGTCCTCTTCTGATCACATTAAAATTACTTCGCCACATTTTTCTAAATCAATAGTTGTCTAATGGAAAAAAGCTTTAAAAAATATTATTTTCTGAGCAATGGATCATTTAGAGAAAGTAGAATGTAGTAAATTACAATATGGCATTTTTACCGATAAGGATAGTAGGTCCTAAGTTGGCCATTCAAATCTTTCTAGTTTGTATATGAGATATACGAACAGGGCATTTTGTTTTCATTAAAAATGACTTTGCGAGTATGAAACAAGTTTATCCGTCATTATTATAAATAATTAATACCAAAATAGCGCAGTGATAAGAGCGCTTGACTTCAGATAGTGTTTTAGACAACTCGAGCCTTCAAATCACTTCCAGACGCGATTTTTTAAATTCTTACTTGTTTCAAAAGTGAATTGGTACCTTTCCCGCTACCTTTCAGTATTAAGGAAGAATAATCAACACTGTTTCTCCTCTTACAACGAGTAAGAACTAGTGAGAAAGCCACAGAACACCATGTATATACCAAATATACACTCTCGCTTCTGTGGTCGTGACAAGTTGAAAGATTTACTAATACTTACAGTTGGTTACTCACAACAAAAGAATTGCTTGTATATCATTTTCTATTTCGGAGTGTGGGTAACTTTCTTAGTATTGAAAGTAGTAGTATCGGTTAAATTAACAAAGTTTTTCCGAAATTCAAGAAGCATTTTTAAATTTGTTATTAACTTTTTGGAGTATTTAAAAAATTTGAAAATTCCCGAAATTTTATCTTCACCATCTTTTATATCTTCACAACCACTGAAGAACAAAACTAAAAATGTAATCTGGTAGATATTTTTAGATAGAATTTAATAATTTTAGCTAAAAAATTTTTTTGGTAGTCATTAAAATGTTTAATTTGCTTTGATTTCATAAATATAAGGTTTGGTATGGTTATTTTTGTTAGATATATTGATCATAATGGAAATAATTCAATTACTAATTGAGGAAATTATGCGCAAGTAATCTTCGATTAATAAACGCTGCATTTAAACAACTACAATGTCAAACGTATTGAATTCTTGTCAGGTAATTAATTATACTAAAGTTAAATCTTTTTCTGTGAAAAGTCCTGAAAAAAATGCACTCAAACGAAGGAAAAAAATATGCTTTTTGTTATTATGTACGAGGTAGCCGTTTATATTCGGGGAATAGCAAACAAAAAAAAATTTTATTATCGAAAATAGTTTTATTGCTTTTCAAAATATTTTTATCCGAAAAGCATTGTTGCCACTAATGGCGGTAGAAAACCGTTGGCCACCAAATTAATAAAATGAATGAGGAAAAATGGCTGAGAAGCATAAAAATTGCTCAGTTAATGAAATCAAAACTTAGAGCGAGTTAAGAAGTGGAACCTATCCTTAAGAAAATTGAAAAAAAGCAACTTGATCGATTCGGCAACTTTATACAAAGGAAGAGAGATAATCTGCGTTAGACAAAAAGAGGTAGTTAATAAGTAGTTAATAAGTAGATTTCGATTAGTATGTACATATATTGTGTTTGCGTAAACAAAAACAAATCTTCCAGTCGAAGTATATGTTTTTAAACCAAATTTTATACAAATATTTGCCGGGTTGAAGATAGTAAATGATCAAATTTTTCTTGGAAAACTCGTAAACCGTAGTGTCGTTTTGTAGAACACAAAAAATTCCCTTTTCTTTACTTTAGACTATTTTAGTTGTTTATTCGATTGTAACAGTCTGTAGCTATGAATTGGTATATTAAAATGCCGAGAATTCGAAAACAACCAAATTATCGTCAGCTAAGGGTTGTATGGTAGAATTTTTCCGTAAAACGTGAAACTACACCTACTGGTTTGAGGTGGAATTAGCATAGGGGGTAGGATTCCTTAATATTCTTTCGAGGTCATTTAGACTCTCAAAGGTACATTCATGAAATTACGAAACTATTCGTTTTACGAGGGTAGCCGTTTATATATAAAAATTTTTGTTGTCGAAAATAATTTTATTGCTTTTCAAAATATTATCTTTGAAAATTAACGCACTTTTGCATTTGTTTAAACCAATCCGAAAAGCATTGCTGCCACTGTGAAGGCGGTATCTCTAAAATATGAGTTTTGAATGCTTCAAATGCCTCTTTCAGCGTAAAAAATCATTGACGACGAAGTTTATTCTTCATGCGTGGGAACAAAAAGAAATCACAGAGTGCTGGATCAGGGCTGTACGACGGATGGCTCACCAATTCAATGTTTTGCCCGGTCAAATATTCAAGTGTTTGAACCGACCTGTGAGAGCTCGCATTGTCATGGTGGAGAATGATCTGTCGTTTTCGGTTTGTTTTCCTTATTTCTTCAAAAACTTTTGGCAAACAAATAGTTATGTACCATTCGGAATTGACCATTCTATAACTCTCTGAAGGCACGGTTGCAACGTGACTGGCTTTTCCGAAAAAACAGGTGACCATTTGTTTTGTTGTGCTTCGAGCGCGAATAACTTTTGTTGGTTCGTTCACAAAACCATATCAATTGAAAAAGAAATTCAATCTGGAAGATAAGGAAAGGGTTTAAACTTGTGTAAACTACAAATCCACGAGAACTACTGGTGTAAGTGCGAACGAATATTCTGTCTCCAGAAGAGACTTGTTTAATTTTAAAACCTAATAAATACAGTCCATTTAAATAGAGCGTTAACAACTTGTTTTATGACTAAGATTCATGGTTTATAAGGAACAACAAACAATAACCTATATTTTTTATACAAAATAGAATTTACCAACAATGGAGTATTGAAAAGACATAATAATGTTTGTTGGTATCACTTAACCGTGGAAAAGTGAGTGTAATGTGCCTTTTCTGGAAATATATGGCAGGAGCGGATTTGTGAATAATATTTAAGTAGGACGCGGGCTAGGACCCATTTAGAGTTTTAGATAAGACTAGTTTAAATTTAGGTAGTCAGTTTTGTGGTAACTAAAGATTAAGGTTAGGCTACATCTGGTGTAGTGCCACAGGCGGAGCACCGGATTCTAGGACAATTACTGTCAGTTGCTCTCAATTATTTGAGTTTTTCTAAATAAAGAGACTCTGCGATAGGTTCATCTCGAAATGGTATGCGGAATAATGGTCATTTTGAGCATTTACTGATATAACTTTAATTGCTGTCCATTTATTAGTTTACTCATTTTCTCTATGAAATACATTTTTTTAATCTGGTACGTAGACTTTCGCGGTCATGGTCCATGCTATCTACTTCTGGGTTTCCGGGGTGGAACCGTGTCACTTGGATATCTGCCGACGTTTCGTACCCATTTGTATGGGACATTTTCAGGGCTGAACTACTGCACTGAAAACTGGCAGATATACAAGTGACGCGGTTCCAGCTCGGAAACCCAGAAGCAGATTACGTTTTTTTAAATTTTACAATTTCCTTACTCTTTGTCATTATTTATTCTTTGCTCCTCTTTAAGTTTCTTAACAATAAAATAATTTTTCAAAATTCCCATGCCCATTATTTCTTCAGCTGGTAATAGTAATTGAATTATTTCCGCTATAATAAGAAATCTAAAAAAGATAGCCATACCAAACTTTACATCTATGAACTTGGAAAAAAAATTAAGCAATTTAATGAAGTCATAACTATCTATGAATGCTATTTGAAAATCGAGTCTGCCATGAATTTTTAATCGACATTATAAAATTCTACGTAAAAATATCTACCAGATGCTAGTTTTAGCTTTGCTTTATCTTCAGTAGTTACAAAGATATATAGGGCTGAAAATGTGAGTGATTTTTAATTTTTAATTAAATATCTCAAACAGTCGACAAAAAATAAACCTGGAAACGCTATCCTCGAATTTCTGAGCAACTTTGTTAGTCTAACATAGCCTGTATCTTCAACACTGAGAAAACTACCTACATACGGAGATGGACAGCCTGTATAAATAGTAGACAAAGAATATCCGCTCCTCAGATCATAATATTTTATATTATAAAAAAATTCTTTAGTAAGTTGGATGCATCGTATATTCGGAAAGATGGGTATAACTAAATATTTTATTCATAGCGGTATATGAAAATGTTCTTCATTCCTGTCATAGTTAATCAATGAACGCATACATTTATGAAGATGTTTCTAAGTAAAAAATATTTTCCCTTATCGAGTTTCCAATAGACCGTGTTGATAAATTATATAAAATCCAAACATCCTTAACACAGTTATTTTATTTTTACATTTTTTTCTCCATGTTCGTGACAGTTTCAAACGCAACCTCAGGCAAATTGTCACATTACACCGGTTAAATATTAATTTTTTCGAAACTATTCAGATGTGTTTAATTTAAATGAATTGATAGAAAATACACTCGTGTACACACAGTAAAGTTTTCCAATTTCATCAGTAAACGACGTTAAAACTTAACTGTGTTTGTACAATAAAAAGAGAGCGAGTTTTGTAAAAAAATATTGAATGAACAACTATACCGTCGTAGGTTGGTGCGTTGGTCGTACATATGTCTGGTATGTATTGCATATTTCTAATTTTCCCTTTCCTCAAGCATGCTTTTCATCCAACTTGTAAAATAATATAGAAACTTAAAGATTTTGATGAAATAATTGGAACTTACATTACTAAAACACACAAAAAATTAAAACAGGAGTTTAAAATGTACCCAATTGCATGATCTGCAACTGGCATGTGCTTGTATATTTTGTACATATATATTTATATTTATAAAGTATATATTCACCGTTTTGATAACACGGCTGTGAACACAACTCTTTTAGTTTTATTTTGTTTTTTTTTTGTTTTCCTATTTTTAAGATGTCAGATCACCAATTTCTTAGCAGTAGCTATTGGCCCGGAATTCTATTTCTCTCTATGTACGTTTCTGTGTCTGCTCCACGCTCATCTTCAGTACATCTATATACATCTTATATACATATACAAATAAGTTTTTACTTGTAATTATTTACTTCTTTTTCTGAAATTTGATGGTAATCAATATTTATTTTCTTTTTCCTTTTATGCAAATTTTAAAATATAGCTTTAAAATATCACAATGCACTTTTTCTATCAAATAATGTTTTTTTTTTTTGTTAAAAAGGAATTATTATTCATTTAATCAACACGAGAAAAAGAAAGTTATAGTAAGAAGTTGCTTAATTTCTATAGTTAAACAGTCTCTCTATTCCGGTTCAGAACTAATGCCATTTACAGGATGTCTCAGAAACTATATTAGAGATATTGTTGAATAGATTTTTTTACAAAGTCACCAGGATTTTTCCTCTTATTTCGAGCCTAATTTATAGGTAATGATTGCCTAATATAAATTATGAAATTAATGAAAACAAACATCACTACATCCTCGAGTTTATCACTAAGAAGTATTCCTTTATAGTAAAGGAATATGCTCATAAATTAAAAATTTAATGTTTCCCAGTTTTTGGGGATAGCCTAAACTGTCGATAGTATTTTATTGATTTACGAAACTAACTTGAGGGGAAGTGAGAACTGTAACGACGGAAATAAGTTAGAGCAGTAGTTATCAAATTTTTTTGACGTGCAGTGCTCTTTTTGAACTAAGATTTTCCCATGGCACTCTATCCTAAGTTGAAAGATAAAAAGAATTAAACCCTTCTGACACCAGAAAAAATTTTAATTTATTAATGAACAAACTCAAACTTATTCAATAAATTAATTCACTTATTTATTTATTAACTGTAAATTAGTGGGGTGGACCCTGTATATCACTGCGTATTTTCTCAAATATTGGAACCAAATTGGATACGACACGGCCAGTCGAAAACAAATAATGCTTCGTACAAATAAGAACTTGAAGATTGAAATTCAAAATTCTATTGATTCCATGCCGGGAAATTTCCTTTTTAAACTAGCGTCGCAGGTCAATAAGATTCTCTTCTAAATTCATATTAGTGCTGATGTTGAGTAGTATTCTTGAAACAATGCAAACTTATCGATATTTTCATTTTAAAAGTATTTCACAAAGCAGTGATAAACTGAAACAAGTGTTTTACAAACATACATTTCATATGTTGAAAGAAATCAACTCCATTTGACGGCAAAAATGGCAGCAATATAAGGGAATAGTCCTTGCTCGCCTCTTTCTTTACTTTTCTTCTCCATTGTTTGAGTTTTTTTTTTTCTAAAAACTGAAATTCTTTCTACTGACTTCAAAAGATTCATATTTTTTTCTTTGTAGAGAGAGATTCAAGACACTAGGCTTTTCAAAAATATCGCATAAGTATGCCAGTTTCATAAAAAAATTTAAATAGGCAAAATCTTCGTCGTCTTTGTATGCTTCTTCTTTAAGCAAAATATAAATTTCATGTCGCGGTTCAAATGCATGCAATCAAACATTACCACGTGTATTGTTGTAATGTCACAAAGAACACTGTTCAGCTCCCATATCCTCGGATATTTTTTTAAAAAACCCTCCTTTCATTTGACGAGTTTTATCAGAAACTTTGCTTCGAATAAATGCATGTAATTTTCCGTAACTGAAACGAGCCGCCGTCAATACAGACACCTTACTTAGTGCAAACAAAATTCTTTTCAATTATTAACGTATCAAGAATTTCCAATATATTTTACAAAAGAGAAGATTTTCTGCAATATCATTACCATCTATGAACCATACATAGCATATCAAATGAACGCCTTTATACATAACCTGATTCGGTTGCAATGCAAATTTGATTTTTTCGATTAATTGGTCATGAAGGCCTTTCGCCATGTGCTGTATTCTACAACTGATTGTATTATTGGACAAAGGCACTTTTGAAATCATAATGTCTATCATATCTACTGCAGCTGGAAAAATAAGTTATTCTGCGATGATATGGACTTCTTATTTTTCGCGATTATATAAGCCCCCTGTAAGATGCTAGAGAAGCATCGTTTAGTATTGATGCATGCCCGAAAAACGTACGTTGCTATTTCACTTCTTTCAACTTCCTGACGAAGAAATTACGAGGTGGTGACTGGTTTCTAAATGGCGCTTCGATATGCTTGACAGTATGTACTCTGGTGCTACGACCCCATACACAGTGCACATTGTGGTCTCTCTTCACGTCGTCTTGAAACCAAAGAATTAAATGTCAACATATTTACGATATGTTTGCTTTTCACAGTCAGACCATTACCTGAGGGTATACTTTCCTTATCTGCACTTTCACAACGTTTATTATAGTTCAATAAAAATCAACCCATCATCAAAATACAAGAATTATAAAACTGTTATCTAAAACCTTATATATACACCGACACAAACTACTGAGAAATTTCAAGAAGTTACGAAAACAATTTTGAATAGCTGTAGAACGCCATCTTGTAACAAATACCGAAAAAATTCTAGAAGTTACGA
This sequence comes from Dermolepida albohirtum, assembly GCA_031893035.1. Taxonomy (NCBI): domain Eukaryota; kingdom Metazoa; phylum Arthropoda; class Insecta; order Coleoptera; family Scarabaeidae; genus Dermolepida; species Dermolepida albohirtum. The sequence goes on from JAVIWB010005984.1 coordinate 333,987, forward strand.
AAACTACCTTTAATTTTTCTAGAACATCATCTAGCAATGAGGAATGTATTGATTTATTTTAGTTACTGGTTTACACGAGCTCCCTTAGGTGCTTCATTTTGTCCCACGTTGAATTGAAAACGAAAAAATAATTATGAAAGCTTTTACAATATTCTGCGGTGCCCATGTGAAGCAGCTTTCCAGTAAAGACGCACACTTCAACGTCCAACGAGGCTGAACTGCTACAACGCAGTTTTTTTAATAATCTTACACAAATTTTCAAAGTTGTAGCATTGCTACAATTCCTCCATCCGATCAAAACTTCTTTTAAATAGAAAAAATGTTTTTTGGGCCATTCTAAATTGTTTTACTGAAATCGTTTTCTTCAATTTGTCTAGTAGAGGGATATAATATGGTTTGGCCCATTACAAGTTAGTCTATGGAAATTATTCTCTTTGAAATCTAAAAAATCGTTTGTATACAAATTTTCTACCAGTGTTTGCCTTCCTCGAATGCATATAAGAAACGACATCTTAAGTGAAACTCCCAAGATGTGTAAAAATCTGGTTCTTAGAGAGCAAAAACACGGTAAACTTTAATATTATCATCTATATAATATATTTTAAATAATATACTAGGCTCAAAATAATAAACTATCGCAGATATCGATTCATTTTTGTCAAATCTATAAATTGATTTTGTAAAAAAAATTATTGCGACAAATGAATATATAGTTTAAAGACCTCATACAATACTATAATAATTAGAAAAGTGTGGCAAATTACCTTAAAATATCGTAATTATTAATTTGAAAACATGTATGTATTATATATTTATTTCTTTCAGTATAGGCGCTTGTTTTAGCACACTAAAAGTCAGTTTTGTGAAAAGGATATGTTTTTGTCATTAATCTGCTCAGTTTACTACACCACCTGTTAATACTGGAAACTAGTACTTTAATTTAATAAAAATCTGTACAAAGATTTTGCAATAAGTAAATGTAAATTTATTATTTCAATTATAGACTTTAAAAAATAAAATGTTTATCTAAATAAATATTGGTTGCCTCTAAAAAGTATTTAGACAATAAAAAGACGTTGCGAATTACTAAAAATTCTTATGCCACTTTGTGTGTCGTCCCAGGTGGTCACCTTCGTTAAGATTAGCAGGTGAAGGGGGCCAACTGTCCGAGTTCATAGACGGCTTAGGACCAGGGCAACTCGTCGGTAGGCAAGTTCTCGGATCACCCGCTCTCGGCGACATCCAGTTGTCCCTCTGTTACCAGAAAGGCTTTCTGGAAGTGGAGGTGATAAGAGCCCGAGGTCTCCAGGCCAGAGCAGGTTCTAGAGTGTTGCCAGGTAAAAATTTAATTACCATAAAAAGTGCATACCTATTTTTGATTTTAATTAGTTAGGAATCGCTGCCAAATATAAAAATTAGAATTTCGTTGGGTGAGGAATTTTATTAATGCATTACATTAACGTCAAAGCATACACTAGAAATTCTCACGCAATTTTGAGAGTCGTTCGAAATGAAAACATTAAAACTTATCAGAGATAGAGACTTAGAGGACCGTAGATTAATTAGAAAATGAAAGAACAGAACTAAGTGGTGCTTAAGTGTTTGGAATGAGCCTAAACGATATTTCTAGACTTCGGAATCGCTTTTGGGAATCTGGATAGACAAGGGCAACGTCGGCTAACATCAATAATATTAAAAGACGATCAAAACCTTTTCAATCGAAACACATTTAGTGTTAGTAACTCGAAGCGAGTTTGCTGCTACAACTGAAAAGCTATTACCAACGCAAACAGTAAGAAATTGTTTGTATACGTCTGGTTTATATGCATGAAGAATTGTAGTTTGCATTCTTCTTACTGGAAAGCAGAGAAGAGTCCGTAAAATCCAGGCGAATAAACATATCAATTGGGGTCATAATGAATCAGAACGTATTCTAACTTGGCGTGAACCCGATGCACGCGATAACCACGATTTTTTGTGGAAAGGGCTGAATATGAGAATGATAACGTAATGGACCAGGATAGGTACTGGAAGGCACACCGAGCTTAATTTCATAGAAAATGCGGTCCTCACTAACCAAAGATATCTGGATGAGATTCCACATGCAAATGTTTGAGCAGAAATTATTTTGATGAACGACAATACTCGTCCCCATCGAACAAACACTGTTAACGACTGGATTGATGAAGTCAGTATAAATAGAATGGAATGGACATCCAATTCTGAAGATTGTAATCCAACAGAACACGCTTGGATTCATATAAGAAGTAATTGCTACACGAAGTATGCCATCCAGAATGCCTTAGCATTACTAATTTCTGTTAGGGAAGATTGTGACAAAATTTCCCAAGAAATATTCGATATGTTAATTCGGCTCAATCCATTAAGATGCTAAACGTTTTTAGATGTTCATCAACAGCATACACGTTACTAATTTCTATTTTTTAAGAATTATATATGAAAGTTTTGCAAAATTGAATATTTCTGTATTTATTCTACACTAAAAATGCAATACTTTATATTCTCCCAACGATAACACATTAAAACTTACTCGAAAAAGTTGGCAAATATACTGAAATAAAAAAATGATGTAAGATCAACTTTTATTTTAATTTATTATCGTTTTTATTAAACATTTATTAATTGTTTTAACCAGTATAATTATACAAACAAATATTCATTGGTACTGATAAGCTCTTCATTAAAAGAAAAAGGTATTAACAGGATTATTTCGCTATATATTGAAACAAATAATAAGGGCTGTACTGTTTTAATGGGTAGGTCATGGCCAATAGAGTAGGTGGTGTTTTGCTAAGCCCTAGCTCGCCTTAAACTGATGAGACAATAATAGACAGTAAGTGCATTATCACCTCAGTGTACAAGATGTGGCAACTAAATAACGAGAGTGGTGTGAGAAACGTTATTTATTTCTAATGAACTTATATTTAACTTTCATCCTCTTCAACATACTCTTCTCCCCTATATATAGACCGCTGTATACGTGTCTTCCATTGTTCAAAACAATGCTGCAGTTTATCAGTTGCCAGCCTCTTCAATAACTCTACCGTTTTTGCTTTTAAATGTTCAACAGACTTCAAATGTGTTCCCTTTAATGCGCTTTTCTCTTTTGGGAACAGGTAGAAGACACATTGTGCCAGATCTGGAGAATATGGAGAACAACCGAGCACGGCAATGCGCTTGTCTGCTAAAAACTGCTTCAGAAATAGGGCACCATTTTTACACAACTTTTGTCATGTTTAATTCATCGTGGAAAATGTATCTTACTGTTTCTTTGTTAATGTTTACCATATCGGTAATCATCCGAATGCTGAGACGTCGGTTTTTTTGCACAATTACATTAATTTTCTGTACGCTCTCTTCAGTTCTTGCAGTTACAGGTCGGCTAGGACGTTATCATCTTCGACCTCTCCCCTACCTTCGGAAAACCGTTTGTGTCATTCAAAAATTCGCGAAAGTGACATAACATTATCACCAAACATCTCCTTTAACATTCGCAAACATTCTGTTGTCGAATTTTTTAATTTCACAAGAAACTTCCAGTTAATTCGCTGCTCGATTTTTATGTCAACCATTATCACGGCACTACTAAGTAACAGTGCCTTCTATAATTAAAACTTGAAAGTAAACTAAAGCAAACAGAGAGACGAAACCACAGGTTGTTGCTTGGAAAGTATCAAGTTCAATGACATTCCAATTACGGCTTCTACCGATGCGGCCGCACGATGGAAGGAGTGTAGCCTCGTTATTTAATTGCTATACCTCTTATTGTAAGTCTCGAATCGTAATAGGGTTGTCATGTCAATTGTTGTATGAGAAATGTATAATTTAAAAGAAATATTAAAAGAAAATATGTTAGTTGTAGTGATAATGTTTCATTTGTTGCAGCACCTTATGTAAAAGTCTATTTAGTAAATGGTAAGAAGTGTATAGCCAAAGCGAAAACGTCAACGGCGAGAAGAACTTTAGATCCGTTGTATCAACAACAATTAGCATTTAGAGAACCATTTCAAGGCTGTGTTCTTCAGGTAAGAACATAAAAAATTTATATGACACAGACGCGTCATATAAAATGAAGAATTAAACTTAAGACGATTAAAGTTGCATTAAAACTATTATAAATGTAATTTTTAGCAACAATAAAGTAACAAGATTTGGCCCGATTTTCTAAAAAATACATCATGCAGTCTGTACAGTTATTAAATGAGGGATATTTCTCAGGCAAAAGGCGGGGTATAAAAATCATTCGCATAAAAGCTAAAAACTAATACACTAGTATATTCAGTTCAGTGCTCAATCGTTTGTAAATAGTTGGGGTCACAGTGCTAACGTAAGGAATGTTCACTGCAAATTGTTTGAAGTAGTGTTTTGTATACACTTTCGAAAGGACCGTCAATGAATGTAGCAGTTGGTGGTCATTTACAGAAGTTCAAAAGGCTTATGAATACAGTGATATCAGGAGACCAAAACGGTAGATGATACGCACAATACACTTATAAGCGACACTATTAAGTACACCGTTCTATCAAATCTTACATTGATCCAGCACTGTTGTCGGATTTTAACATACGTAAAACTCCGCATGTGGGCACACGACATAAAGAAGTTTTCGTTTACAGGACATGAAACTATGAGTATAAATTTCTTAGGAGGCTATGGCTAATTGAATAATCAAAAAAAGGGAAAATTCTTTTCCACTTTAAAACCCATGTTCTGCAGGCGTATTTTGACAAACTGTCAAAATCAGCAGAAAATTGAACATAGTGTTGTACATTGGTCCGCAGTAAAGCTACACAGAATAAACCGAAAAATACTCTACTCAAAGACCGCACAAACGCTAGATTCACTAAAAAATATATTTAAGTCTTTTGCTATGTATTTTAAAAACTAACACTAAATACTCGTATTTCTACACCATATGCACACTCCCGCGTTTTTTAACACTAGGCTTTTTTTGTTTCAAGAATTCTCACAAGCACGAGTCTGGAATCGGTTATCTGTCTGTGTGTTGAAAACATTATTTTTGTTTTCCACAATAAATATACCCTCGTAGCTGTCTAACTGGCGATAATACCTTATATTGCTGAATAATTTAAGACAATCCGTTGTTATCCAACCTGTTTAATTTAATATGGAATCCCATATCAAATTTAACAGCATGCTAACGAATTAGACATACATTCATACTTGCATAGTAACTGGTAATATAATAACAATTATGTCGAATGTGCGAAGAGCTAAAAGGTTAATTTGGTACGTAGACTTCCGCGGTCGTGGTCCATGCTATCTGCTTCTGGGTTTCCGGGCTGGAACCGCGTCACTAGTATATCTGCCGACGTTTCGTACCCATTTGTATGGGACATCTGCAGGGCTGAACTACTGCACTGAAACTGGTGTAAGTCGATGGGGGGCGTGTTTATATATGGATAATGGGTCATGGGTCAATGGAGCGTTACGGTTACGGTTGGGTAGATTAGAGATGCAGGATTGCCAAGCGTTATGTAGGGGGTAGCCATCATCGCGGTTAAGATTATTGGGGTGCTTAAAGATCTCTATAGTTTCACGGATTTTGCGACCATAGAAGTGGTTAGTGCGGAATAGGATCTTGGTTGAATTAAACTGAATACGGTGCCCGGTTTCCAGCCTATGCTCGGCAAGTGCAGAACCGGCTATGCGCAGCAACCTAGTACAACGCTCATGTTCAGAAACACGAGTGCCGACAGACCGCTTTGTTTCACCAATATATGCCCTGCCGCATGAACAAGGAATCCTGTACACACCCGCTGATTCTAAAGAAACATGGTCTTTTACGGAAAAAGGGTCAGATAATTTGGAATGGGGTTTGAAGATGGTTTTGATGTTGTTTTTGAGAAGAACCCTACTGATGCGGTCAGTAACACCTTGTATATAGGGTAGGTGGGCTTTAGAGAGGGGGGGAGATGATGTAAGCTGTGTATTAAGTTGTGAGATTTTGGGATTAAGATGTCGATCTATGGTTCGCTGAATATTATGGTTGGAGAAATTATTATTTATAAGAGCTTTGGTAACATGACTTAATTCCTGGGATATAGAATGCTGGTCAGATATGTTGACAGCTCTTTGGACTAAGGAATTGATAACGCCCTGTTTCTGGGCAGGATGATGATGGGAGAGGGCATTGAGATACCGATCAGTGTGTGTGGGTTTGCGGTACACTGAATGTCCTAGTGAACCATCCAGATGACGAGTTACCAAGACGTCGAGGAAGGGAAGGGAACCTTCAGATTCAATCTCCATGGTGAAATTTATGGAATCGCATTCCATAAATTTACTTTACTTACACCAGTTTCAGTGCAGTAGTTCAGCCCTGAAGATGTCGCATACAAATGGGTACGAAACGTTGGCAGATATACTAGTGACGCGGTTTCCAGCCCGGAAACCCAGAAGCAGATAGCTAAAAGGTGATTATTGGCCAACAAAAGAAAAGAATTTAGCGGTACATATCACGTCTCCCGGAAAGTTCTGTCGGTTTTTGGAATAAAAAAAAACAATATAGAATTTTTTATACCTTGAATAAATTTTATTTGAATAATATAATTTCCATCATTATTTATTACTTTCTTGTGGTGGCAATTTGTGTATCAAATTTTTAAGTGCTTGTCGAATATTTTCTTCGTTTTTGAATTTTTTGCCCTGCAAAAAATTTTGTAAGGACAGAAACAAGTGATAAGTAGATGGTGCTACGTTCGGACAGTATGATGGATGCGGCAAAATGCAGAATTCTTTAGTCCAGCTCTACGAGTTTCTGCGAGTCCCCAAAGCAGTATGTGCCCTTATCATGAAGCAATATGATGTTCTTCCTATTGAACATCTCCGGCCTCTTTTCTTGGAGTGCTGTTTTTAAATTATCCAGTTGTTGACAGTACCTCCCCGAATTTAGCTTTTCATTTGGTTTCAACAGTTCCAAATGTAATGGTCCTTGAATATCCCACCATATACACAACATTCTCATACTCAGGTTCGACTTCGGTTTTGAGGTGAAGGGAGAAGGTTTTCCGTATTCACAATATGCCCTTTTTCTTACGATGTTTTCATAAGTAATCCACTTTTCATCCCCAATTATTATCCGGTCTAAGAAGTGTTCGATATTGTTTCGCACAAGCAGAGATGTGCAAATGATGACTCGACCATTCAAATTCTTCTAACTTAACTCATGTGGTATCCATCTCGAATATTTACATACCAATCCCAGTTTCCGAATATGGTCCGAAATGGAATCAAACCTTTCTGCAATCTCCGATGTTGTCAAAGAAGGATTTTGGACTAACATGATCGTGATAGCATCGTTGTCGACCAAAAATGGTCGCCCAGAGCGTGGATTATCAGAAAGGTCGAAATCACCTATTCGAAATTTTTATAACCATCTTCTGCATATTTTATCAGAAACTGTAACCAAATACTTTCTATAAATTTCGACACGCTTCTGTAGCATTTCTTCCTTGTTAGAATTCTTACAAAATACAGTGGCGTAAATCAACTTTACCAGTAGCCATGGGTACACTATCGCGTCTCACTTAATACTAACATGAATCATCTTCGTTTTAGTCCATTTGCTAGGTCAATATGTGTACATTCAGTGATGAAAAAAAGAGTCAAATGAATATGCTGATACTTGTTGAAACTTGTTATAACCGGAACGGGCGGAACTTTCCGGTACACGTAATATATAGATTTAAAATTCGATGGTACGAAAATAGTGTACGAAAATTTATCGCGGACTATCTAACCCTAATTATTAACATCAAGTATTGTCTGAATTAGCTAAAAAGAATATTAATGCTGATTTGACAATATTTAGTGGTTAATAGAAGCTGAAGTTTCATATCGAAGCACCATAACAAAGCCATTAATTAGTCAAACGCCAAAAGAGGGCAATACGACTAGGCACAGACGAATATCAATCGGAATTGGTTCAATATTTTCATAGCCAACGAGGTTACCTACTATGTCTGGTTACTGACGAAGTACTTAAATATTTCATAGTTGAATACATATAGTAAAACACTCTATTAAACTCCAGATTTTGAGCTGCGTCAGTACAGGAGTGTTTCATTCAACATAGCGCCAAAAGAATTAATAAATTATACCAGAAGGATCTTTTGCTACCAATTTGGCAATAATATGGTCAACTGGATATTACAAGGTGACACAAAAACGACGCAGCTACCACAAATGCACAAATGAGAAAGTGTAAAAGAGTATTGCGACAGTGAATTGGTCATCTCAATCGACCGATGCAAATTTGATATAAGAATGCGTAAGAAATACTAACGTAATGGTTACGTTATAAGCGTAGTTATATGCTAAAACAGTTACGGCATACACGGCGACCGCTATCACAAAATTAAGCCGAAAGTTTGGAAGTCAGCATGGATAAACGTTATTAACATATTATTGATAGTAAAGGCGATTGAACATTTAGTTAGTTGTAATATGTGTTAGTATAATTAATATATATATATTAATTATATTTCACTTTTGTTTTATTTGAAAATAACCCCGTTTTTAATTGCTGTACAGACTTACTTTTGTCGTACTTATACCAAATAAATACTGTAATAAATAATTATTATTCCTATCAGGTCACTGTTTGGGGTGACTACGGACGCATAGAAGGCAAAAAGGTCTTCATGGGAGTCGCCCAGATAATGCTGGACGACCTGAACCTGAGCAACATCGTCATTGGCTGGTACAAACTCTTCGGCACGACATCCCTGGTTAGTGGACCATCTTCACTCGGTCTATCACGTCGCAGTTCCATGGCTAGTTTAGATTCCCTCAAGCTGTAACCCTCTTTTTGTACCGCTGATCATTATTACTAAAACTCCCTAATCAAACAAGAAAAACAACCAAAAAAAATATACCAGAACAACACTCAACACATTTATTCCACATGTATCATCTGTGCGCCTAAAACATCACTGAACATTTTAACTCACATGTTGTTCGTTATACATTTCGATTAGCGTGACCATTTTTATGTAACTTATTAATTGATTAACTAGCGACGTTTGACGTTTTCCCACCTTCCCTTTTTTTGAGACTTTTTGATCAAATACACACCGTCTAGTAGACGCCGACCGTCCACCAATCGTCGTCTAGGTACGCTTTTAGCCATTCTTCAGATGTTTTTCAACTTCTCGGTGTTGTTTTTTTTTAACTTTTAGGCGTCTAAATTTATCTTCCCTGTAGAAGAAAGTACTCTACTCAAACATACTTGTTCCATAAATAGTAATAAAATATGAAACAACTATGTCCCATTTGAATTTTTCTAAATTTAAATTCATTTATTTTAATTAAATTGAAAAGAAATCGACGCCAAAGAGTTATCATTTTTGCCTTTTGTTAGTACCATATGTTCATCTTTTTTCATTGTGCTTATGATACCTGCCGCTCATTTTCCTTATTCGATGTTTCATTTCCAAACAGCAACGCCTGTAGCACAACTAACTTATAATCGATTTTTCATCTTTACTTTGATTGTGTTTTTGTGCCAAATAAATTTTCTTGATGTTTTTTTTTCATAATGAATTTATATCGTTTCGCTTTACATTAAAGAAACGGTACTTCCTTAATGCATGCTTTCAGAAAAATGTATGTCAGTGAATATATACAGTAGAATGAAAGTTTAAATAAGGGGAAATGTGATGTAGGTTAAATAAGGAGGTATGTGGTGGGGGTCGGCTAAATGAGTATTTATTACAACTCCTATCGAATGTATCACTGCACTTGGACACAATCAATGGCGGAATGTAGAGTTATAGATTATTCAAATGACTACAAAAATATAAAATATACTTTACAACTCGATTACAATTCAATATTATTAGACAAATTGGTAATAGAACCCTCTTGAAAATATAAATTGCTAACCCCAGCTACACTCACGCCGCATTTGGCGAGTCCCGAGCGACATTTATTTATTATTACAAATATCTAAAGTGAATTAGGGTGGGTCAACAAATACTGAACTGCTGTAGATGGGAGTTATAAATTCGTCAACCAACGAATGTCGATGTATGTATGTATGAAGCTAGTGTTTATGAATATGAATAAACGCTACGCTACTAGCATTATATTTGACCTTGATTCATCTATCCTTAGGTAACGCGTACAAGTTTACTGGTCAAATATGTTATCATGTGTTCTCCTTACTGTTCTACCGTAGATTTTCGTAATAGAATGATGTCTACTGTATATATTTCATATTTTTCGTTTGCTAATGCTTAAAAATACGAAAATAGATCGGAGAATTTCTAGAACGAGACGAAAAAAGGCAATTTTTTTGGAAAAGTCATATATTTATTTTCCCATATAGTCTCTCCTCAACTCTATATACTTTAGTTCAACGCTTTTCAAGATCTCTTTCTTCAAGAAAATAACTCTCTAAACCTTTGATATATTCGTTTATAACTTCGATGATTCCAGTATTCGATGAGACTTCCTTTCCAGCCAACCATTTCTTTGGATTTGGGAACAAGAAGAAATTCGGCGGAGCCAAGTTGGGTGAATGCGATGCATGTTGAATTAACTGTATTTGTTATTCGTGCATTTTGTCCAACGTCACTGTCGACTTGTGGATCGGATCTTGGTCCGGTGATGTAAAACTTTCTTCTTTACCAATTAATACCTATTCACTTCGATTTCTTTTCTCAATCTGTTTAATAATGGCGCATAATATTCGTCTGTTATTGTCTTCCCATATTGAAAATTCTTAATCGGAAATCCCTAAGAGCGGCGATCATCACTTTCATAACACACGGATTTGTCTTGGCCTTTTTCGGAGTTGACTCACCACAGCTTTGATTACTCTTTGGTCTCCGGAGTCTAGTGATGCATCGCAGATGTAATTTCTATTTATTTCCTTAACCGTTTCTCTTTTATACTCTCATATAGCTTGTACGCTATCGCTGACAAGAATATTGTTCTGTAGTTCCCAATTTCAGTATAATTGCCCCTATTGTGTCATATAGCGTTAGAATCGCTTGTTTAGTAAATCCTCAAGAATGATTTCTTTTTTCCATATCTCTTTACATATTATAGACTATCATTCTTTCTCTTTCGCAGCCGTGTCTACAGACACCACTGCGAAATAGACATTCTCATTTACTTTTGGTGGAATGTCTGCAGTTGCGACACTCATCTAAACGTTCTCTTGTCCAAATATTGATATAAGATGCAATGTGCCCGGTCGTATGAAATGCTTGCTTTCTCTGATACCCCTCCCAACTTGAAGATCATTCAACATAATTTCATAGTATATATACGAGGATAGTTTGACAAGTAGTGAGAATGACACATAGGTGGCGCTCTAATTGGTAAAACAAATGCACTGTAATTTAGGTTGCCTATTTATATGTTTACATTCCGATATTTAGATAAATCGGTTGATTAGTTTATTTTTGACAGCTGATTGAAAAAGAAGCAACTCGTCGTTTTGTTAAAATGGAAAAAGCAGAGTATCGTGCGGTGATTAAATACTTCTTAATTAAGGGTTTGAAAGCTACCGAAATAAAAAATGAGTTACGGGAAACATTAGGTGAATCTGCTCCATCATCCGCCACAATTGGGTAAATGAATTTAAACGTGGTAGAACAAGCTGTGTTGATGAAGCGCGCTCTGGAGCACCCAAAATCGTGACTTCTAAGGAAATGATTATAGAAATCCATAATATTATTACGCAAGATCGACGACTCAAAGTGAGAGAGATAGCAGACATGGTAAACATTCCAACAGAATGCGTACACCACATTTTAACGAAAGAATTGGTCCTTTCCAAGCTTTCGGCAAGATGGGTGCCGCGATTGCTTACGACCGATCAAAAGTTCACTCGTTTGCGCATTTCCAATGAGTGTTTGGACCCTTATAAGCGCAATCCGGTTGATTTTTATAGGCGATTTGTTACTTGTGATGAAACATGGATACACTACAGTACACCCGAAACTAAAGAAGGTGCCACAATAAACGGACAATATTATGCAGAACTTCTACAAAAATTAAATGTTGAGATTCGTGCTAAACGGCCAGGAATGGCAAAGAAAAAGATTCTGTTTCACTAAGACAACGTTCCCTCGCATACCAGCACAGTTGCGATGTCCAAAATCCACGAATTGCATTTCCAATTAGTACTGCATGCGCCTTGTTCGCCGGATCTAGCCCCTTCCGACTTCCACCTTTTTCCAAAATTGAAAACGGCACTAGGTGGAAACAAATTTTCGTCTAACGACGAGCTTATCATCTTCGTAAATGAGTATTTTGCAAGCCTTCCGGAATCGCATTTTAGAGATGGCATAAGGGCATTGGAGCACCGTTGGAATAAATGTATTGCTCTTTTAGGAGAATATATTGAAAAATAAAAACTATTTTGTATTTAAAAAAATTCGTTTTTCTTTTCCATTCTCACTACTTGTCAAACTGCACTATGTATACATAGTTCATAGACTTTCTCAATTCTTTTTTCATCGGTTGCTGTTTTTGGTCAACCAGAATGTGTATCTTTTATTTTTCTTTTACTGCGTTCAAATTCAGCCACCCAGTTCCCTATGACGACTTAGTTTCTATTTATTTAACATTTAATTTTTTCTCTCAAAATGCATGGAACTAATTCTTAATCATAATTAAGAAAATGCACGAATTGTTTACTTATAATAGATAGTAACGACAACTCTTTATGCACATTTAGTTTGAAAATTTGACAGAGTTGTAGGAACATTGGTGCTTTCAAGACAAGCGATCAGTGTGCGCAGCGCCATCTTCTGGCTTGTTCTAAAAACATTCCGATCTATCCTTTTACACCTAATTATTGCTATATCGAGAATGCGAGAAACTGAATGCAATCATATCTCTCTTAACGTTTATAATAAAAAAGCGGACAAAATAAGTTGATTATAATAACTAGCTATCGCATTTCACATTATTGCTTATCAAAGAAGAAATGAAGTCACGCATCCACTAAGTGATATTTCGTAGGTCCACTTTGACGAACTATTACATGATCATCACTCTGATTTCCACATTTATCTTGAAATTGATAGCGTCGTTACCGCGCTATTTGTTTTAGCACATAAATACTATACACTTCCATTATACTGAAAGAACACGTGCTTATTTGCAACTCGTTCCTTCATTCTTTCTTTGTTTCTTCAGTATATTAATATTCGACCTTGCTAGCAGTTTAAAGGCTGTGTGACAGAAAAGAAGAGGTAGGATTTAATCTGAAGCCTTTATGCTTTTTAGAAATCCGAAACTAATATTTCAATTATTTCTCGCAGTTTTAATTGCCCCATGCATCTATAATACGTTCAATTTCTTTTAAAATCTTGTATTAATAAATTCTGAAACACTGTTTATTAAGAATCTTAAGCCAATGTAAAAGATAATTTAAAACGAAATATGATTGCATTCAGATGAAGAGAAAGTTTCCGTTTGTTTTAAATTTTTTTGTAGAGAGCACACATTCATATTACACATTAAAACATTAAACAGATCTATTTGGACCCAACAATCCATACCATTAATAACCATTTATTACTAGTAATAATTTAGTAAATAATAAAATAATACTTCGCATATTTACGAGGTAAGCGCCATATATTCTCGAATACATGTCCGGACATGTTCAAAGTATGTTAAAGTGAAAGGGTAGGCAAAGGCAACTATCGTACCGTTCGAAATATAAAATTGTATATCAGAATATGGAAAACTATACAAGGTGTCCTATTTGGAAAAAACTATTTATGATTGTTTGAGGTTAATTGAATTGCTTTGAATTGAAAGCTCGTTACTGTTCTTTTTAATTAAATATCTCTAAAGCAATTAATTTTAGGAACAGGGAAACTTCATAAAAGTCCTCCTAAATTTTATTTAGAATCCAAAGTTGTAATAATATATGAAATGTTCCATTTAAAACAACGAAGGTGACGTCAACTTCAAGTATAAGGAGGTGTTATGTGGACGTCATTGTTTTATTTGAGGAGGTCATATCCGAAAACACTGCTGCATAAATTTTTCAAAGTTCAAATCGAAGTAGTCTGAAATATTCTAATGGGTGATAGATACTATATTTACAACAGACAAGACAATAAAAGAAATCCTAAAGATTAAATCCCCTTAGCAAAACAATGCATGTATGAAATACTATGCGAAGACTGTAAACTAACGAAAGAATAAATATTCGTCAAGAAGAACACCGGAACGTAGTACGAACGAAAACTATGCCATCTTCAACACAGCACACGATTACGACAGGTCACAATACCAATTTCGATGGAGACAAAAACTGTAGTAAGATCAAACGAAAAGAAGCAAAAATAGAGAAGCGATTCGATAACCTGAATAAACATGATGAGAAATAATGCCTGCCGCCTGCCTAGAAACCAGTAATTATCCATATCTGTATAAATGTGCAAACAAAGTAGAGTAGAGAACCCCTACCATGATCCGCCTTTCAGCGCCGGTTAGTTCATGTATTTCAAACCGAACAAGAGTTAAGAAAAGAAGATGAGTGGGGTCTCATTGAAACGTCGCCGGAACAAATCTTTCAAGGGCCGGTAAGACACACGGTAGAATACTCGAAAAGCCAACGATTATATCTACATAAAGATCTTAGATGATGTTGACATCATCAAATTAAATGTTTTTCTGTCAGGCCACGAATACGAGGGTGGTCCCATAAGTATCCGGCCTGACCTAGAGATGGCGGTAGTTGTTTGAAAAACATCACTGTATTAGAAAGTACACAATCTATAAAGCATAGGTTTCAGTTTGAAGACGCCACGTTGTTTAGTATTTGTTTGGCAGCCATCAATAGTGAATGTTTTCAGTGAATTTGTAAAAATGAAGAAAATTGGTCATCGTTACGTGATACAATACTTTTATTTGAAAGGCCTCAGTCCATGAAGCGGTATTGCATGATCATCGACTAAAAGTGCGCCAGCTAGCAGACATAGTAGACATTTCAAAAAGTGTGGTACATCGCATATTATCTGAAAATTTGGACATGAGAAAGCTGTGTGCAAGATGGGTACCGTGTTTGCTCACACTTGAACAAACACAATGTCGTGAAGATGTTTCACAGCAACAAAGCTGAATTTTTGCGCCGTTTCCTAACCTTGGATGAAACATGGATCCATCACTTTACACCCGAGACACAAGAACAACCAAAACAATGGACCCAAAAGAGAGAACCGGCTCTAAAGAAGGCGAAGACCATTTCATCTGCAGGCAAGGTCATGGCATTGGTTTCTTGGGATGCGCGTGGAATAATTTTCATTGACTATCCTAAACAAGGAAAAACTATCAACGGCGAGTATTATGCGAACTTATTGCAAGGTTTGAAGGAAGAAATCAAGCAAAAACGGCCGCATTTGGCTAAGAAGAAACTGTTGTTTCATCAAGACAATGCACCGGCTCATAAATTCGTTATTGCAATGGCCAAAATTAATGAGTTAAAGTTTGAATTGCTACCTCATGCACCTTATTCGCCTGTTCCCAAACTTGAAAAAATGGCTCAGTGGTCAAAGATTTTCCAACGACGAAGTAGTGATGTCGGCAGTTAATGGCTATTTTGAGGATCAAAACAGTTCTTATTATAAAAAAGGTATCGAACTTATTGAACATCGCTGGAAAAAGTGTATAGAGCTGAAAGGAGATTATGTTGAAAAATAAATATATTTCTTTCCAAAATTTTTGTGTTTTCTGTGTTGGGTCAGGTACTTCTGGGACCACCCTCGTATGTGGCACTTACCTCACATATATGAGCTATTTTGCTACCGGAAGGGAGTTGGTATGGATCGTTGTGATCAATTAGATTCACACTACATATTTGTGAGCATGTTCTTGTATTTTAAAAAATATTATTGTCATGAAGATATGTGAAGAATAACACATCCATTCATTAATAACATTCATTTTTATAACTTCGTTTTTAAATTAAAAATTAACATTTTATCATTTTTTTTATTTCAGTGAAGTACCAGTCAACAGAAAAAAATACGGAAACGGAAGAAAAAAGAATTAGTTTAAATACTAATTAAGAGATACATTTAAGGACTCCTTAGTCAGTGATACTATGTTACGATGTAAAAACATTTCTTGCCAGAAATAATATTATTAAGGATAACTAATTTTGAAAATGAATTGTATAAAATATACTTAAGACTATATTCTAGAAAGCTTAAAAAACACACAGTTCTGAGAGCGCGAGGATAAATACAAAAATAGCGTCTCAAATAAGAAAAAGAAAAACAAAACATGAACAAAGTGAAATATTTCGAATATTGGATATACAAATATTTGATAATTTAATGCGATAGATTCTTTAAAAAAAAATTACAAAAGAACAAGGAAAACAAGTTTTAAAAAAGGATAGTTATAGAAAATAAGTCAACTTAGAGTCAAAAAAAAACATTTAGTCAAAGAAAAAGAAGCAAATACATAAAGTAAATACGTGAGAGAAAGAGTTAAGTAAATAAAATATCGTGTAGGTTAAAACAGCGCACATTGTATTATAGTTAAAATCATGAATCATATCCAAATATATTATATAAATATATAAACAAGGAGGCATAAAATATTCATGAAAATAACATGAAACACATATTTCGCAATTTTTCTTTTTACGAGAACAACGATTCAAGTTGATACGAAGCCATGTCTTAGCAAAATACTAGTTCAAAATCATATAAAGTGTTATTTACGTCATTAATACAACGCCCTCTACGGCTGTGAAACTAACTATTATTTTAGATTATCATTAATTATTGTTGATAGGGGCTAGAAACTCGTAACGAAATAGTTTTTCTTGTACAAATTTTATGGAATAAATGTGGAAAACAAATTTGCCCATTCTCTAGTGCCGAAAGATGCAATTTGCATACCACTTAAACCATATCACAATTGCGGTGAACTCAGTGATACGACAAGAACTCAGATACTGTCTAGAATGTACAGGTACACGACACATGTTTCAGAGAATCAAATTCTTTTCTAAAATCTGCAAAATCTATAAATATACGCCGTGACGTTATATTTAATATATTTTTGTTTAACTAGTTGATTACATAAGTATGTATAAATGGATCATTAAAGTCTTCTCCTTCTTCTGCTTCTATTTAAGATTTTTACATATGATTTTGGATTCCCTTTTGGACAATTTTCGTAGATGGCTTACAAAGATTGTTCTTTTTTTTTCAAGTAATGGGTGTCTTTTAAGCTGCATGAGAACTATCGATATCGATAATTATGGTTTTACAGCTGATAATGTCAAACTGTGTTGACATTTCTGTTCAATAAGGTTTGGCAAGTCATCATGAATCGTTTAACGCTAGAACAACGCTTCCAAATTGTGGAAATTTACTTTGAAAAAAATAAATCTGTTCGCGAAGTTCATAGACCACTTCGTCCATTTTACGGTCAACATAATCGGCTTAATGAGCAAGCAATTCGTGCAGTTATTGATCGTTTTCGAATTTTAAGAAATGTGCATACCGAGCAGAATATTGCTGCTGTAGCACGAAGTATTGAAGAAGATGCTGAAATGTCGATTTCTCATCGTTCTCAACTTGTTGGCCTTTGTCCTTCGACTACGTGGAAAATTTTAAGTAAGGATCTTGGCTTACGTGTCTATAAAATACAGCTCGAACAAGAATTGAAACCAAACGACCATCGTTTGCGTCGCATTTTTGCTGAATGGGCTCATTTGAAACTGGCCGAAGATGAGCATTTTTATCAAAGAATTGTGTCTAGCGATGAAGCTCATTTCTGTTTAAATGGTTATGTCATTACATTCATTAAAATTAACTGTTTGGTGCCGTTTACACGCGGGCGGCATCGTCGGTCTTTATTTCTTTCGAAATGAGGAAGGAGCCTAAACATCGACGACATTTGGTTCCAACAAGACGGCGTAACTTGCCATACAACGCGCTTAATAATCGATTTATTGCAAAATTAATTTGGTGACAACTTTATTTCCAGAAGTGGTTCTGTTCACTAGCCCGTTCGTTCGTGCGATTTAGCGCCTCTGGATTACTTTTTATGGGGCTATGTTAAGTCGTTGGCTTATGCCGACAAACCAGCAACTCTTGAAGTATTGGAAGCCAATATTCAAGCCACCATTCACGCCATACGGCCAGATTTATTGGAAAAAGTAGTCAAAAATTGGACCGAGCAATAGACCATGTAACTCGTAACCGCGGCGGACTTAAGCCAGAAATCATATTTAAAAAATAAATGCCATGAAATTATCTACCAGATTATAATAAAAAAAAAGTTCATTCCAACGATATTTCTGTATTGTATTATCATTTAAAGTTCTCAAGCTCTTAAAAAAACAGCCGTTATATCCATGTTTGCGACCACATTTTCAATTGATTCTCTGTCTCTAGATGTGTGTATCAAATCATACATTGCGCAGCGATGACATCACTTTCTTTTCTTCAATAGTCAGTTGTAGTAAGTGATATTTTATGATACGCATTAGGTACCCTATGCTCGAAATTTTTCTTCTTTTAATTAAAACCAGTAATTCTTGCTCTTTTCGCATATATCAAAGGACATTCTCATTTGTTACTCGTGCTGTTCATGAGATCTTGAGTGCTCTGCTATATATGCACATTTCGAAGACTCATAGTGATCGCCTTCAATGTCCAACCCTTTACTATATACAACAACACTGACCAAACGTAACATTTTATAAATCTTGCCCTAAAACTCGAATCAAAGTCTGCATTAAAACGATTTTCGGTTTCATAAATGAATTGCAGACATTCTCTATGCGGCATTTTATTTCCAGATCTGATGTCCAGTCCGTGCTGCGCCATGTTCCAAGCTATTTAAGCTTACCTACACGTTTAATTTGCAGTCTTTTTCAAGATATCTGATTCTCCAGTGATAACCACGATTTTTGGTGTTCATTTTGAGACCCATTCTTTCGCTGTTTTCCCATATCATGTTGGTAAAGTGTTGAAGATCCTCGATGTTACCAATAATTAAAACATTGTCGTCAACATGGTCTACAATTATCTATATCGAAATATCATGATTTAGCTGAATTATGTTAACGCCCATGTCTTATGAAAAATTATATAATATCTTAGGACGCCCTTAGTTCTTATTGCAATAGATAATTGTTGAACACATTATCTACAAAAGGGAGCAATGTATTTTTACTTGGTGATATCCTTCGTTTAGTGTTTGGTCTTCGACATTTTCTGAATTTAATTCCGTTTCCAGACGGGCGAAATAACTCGTAATTTCAAATTTGTTCCAAATCATTATGGGGTGAGCTTTTGGATTAAATTTTTATTAACACAGGATCAAGAAGAAGTCGTTTCGGAAATGAGAAGTTTAGATCTCGCAGCTGTTTTTGATAAGATAAAACAATTACCTCTAATATTCTAATGCAAAAAATAGATGCTAATAAATTAAATACTTAAATTATATAGCAAAACTGGGCGATATATATTTAAATTATCATTACACGACATAACCTAAAATATATTTAAATTATCATCACATGACATAACCTAAAAATCTAATGGAAGTAACATGATTAAAAAAAATAGTTTTCGTATTTTTATTATATGTATATATGCCTTAAAAATGTAGCAAGATTATATGTACATACATAAACGAGCAAATAGATAAAGTTTTCATCCACTTTGTTAATTTCTTCAGTAACAATTCTTCACGTCGAAAGATATTTTATGCTTCCTTGCATCGTTGCTTTATTGGAATTGATAAACTGCTTTTTTACTTGACAGTAATATTTAAATGAAAAAAAAATACCAAATGAATAGATCGTGTTAATAATGATAAAACAATGTAAAAACAAAATAAAAATTAGCAAAAAAAAGACAAGTGTATATGAACCTTTACTGTAATATACAAAAAAATAATATTTAAAAAAAGACAGAAAAATTAATTGTTGACTTGCATGTGATATAAATTTTATGTTGGCTGTTTTACAATTAATAACCAGCTTGGAATATAATACCAAACAAAGTAAACCATTGTCCTCTTCCTGTTCCCCTTCCAATTGAACAATTGAAGTATGTTTTTTCACAGCTACCGAAATGAAGCCTCTCTCGATGAGGTTCGTTTTACTTATAAAGGGTACGCAGCAAAGTAAATTGGTTTAAATTTACATGAGAAATGTTGAACAACTTTTTCTTCAATATTGTAAATTTAAAATGAATTTAGTGGAATAAAATAAAATCCTTCATTTGCCGATTAATATGCATATGCTTTGTCTCATACTATATCCTTGCCACGTTCTAGCAACAAAAAGAAGTCGTGCAATAGATGATTGTTGAACATATTATCTACAAAAGAGAGCAATGCATTTTTAGTTAGTGATATCCTTTGTTTTAAAGTTTGGTCTTCAATATTATCTGAATTTAATTCCGTTCCTAGACGGGCGAAATAACTAATTTCAAATTTGTTCCAAATCATTATGGGGTGTGCTTTTGGATTAGATTTTTATTAACACAGGATGAAGAAGTCGTTTCGATTTAGATCTTACAGTTGCAGAGTGTTAAATTGAAGGTGTGGTGTTCAAATATAATACTTTTTTGCTGTTACTTTGTCAAAGTCTTGCGTCGGATAGAATTTAAGAACGACTTGGTGGAAATCTCAAATAACTATTTGAAAATGAATTCTTTTGGAGTTTTTGGTTTAGAATCGGTCGCTGAAAATTGCTACATTACTTTGATTTCCGAACTAAATTCAATCCTATTTAAAATAATTAAGCTTTATTATTTTTCGCACCAATTCATTCTAACGTTCCTTACTTTACTATAAACCAGGTATGGGCAACCTTTGACATGCCAAATTTTAATGTGCAACGACGTTCACGGGCCGCGTTTAAATGTAGAGCATTTTAAAGTAGTGTTCATATCAAATCTTACAGCAGGCCGGTTGTTGCCCACATATGTTCTAAAATATCAGTATCCAAGCAATCGTTAACTTACGATGAATTTTGAAGAATACCAACTTTTGCAAAATGCCAATTTTTGGAAGAATTGAAATTTTCATCAAAATGGAAAGTTTTGAATTTCGGCTTCATAATACTTAAACGATAGTTTTCCACTAGAAGAATCTGTATTTCTACTTTTCAAAGCAAAATCATTCAAATCTTTGTGAGAATACATTCACACGTTTAAAAATTGACTTTTGTTACGATTTTTTAAGTTTCTTAGCCTCTCAGGATTAAACCAAAAGAGCTAAATCAATTTTGACTTCGGATTCGTTCTTAGGACCTTCTAAGATATCAGTATCCAAGCAATCGTTAGCTTACGATGAATTTTGAAAAATACCAACTTTTGCAAAAATTGAAATTTTCATCAAAATGGAAAGTTTTGAATTTTAGCTTCATAATACGTAAAACAATAGTTTTCGACTAGAAGAATCTGGATTTCTACTTTTCAAAGCAAAATCATTCAAACCTTGGAGAGAATATATTCGCACGTTTAAAAGTTGACTTTTGCTACGATTTTTTAGGTTTCTTCTTCTAAAATAGGTATGGGCAACCTTTGACATGTTGTGGGCCAAACTTTAATGTGCGAATACGCGGGCCGCGTTTAAAAGTAGTGCATTTTAAAGTGGTGTTTTAAAGTAGTGTTCATAATTTTTAGCGATAGATATCAGACATGAAATAATAGGACAATGTCTTGCGGGCCGGATCAAATCTTGCGTTATCTTGGTGAAAAACTAAACCCTTTCTATTAATCAATTCTGGCAGCTATTGTTTCATGGAATCACTCAATTTGTTCAGTTAGCGTATGAAAATTTCCAAACCAATTATGGAATTGTTTGGTAAAAACAATGCCATTTAAGCCCCACCAAAAAAAGAGTATCTTCTTTGTTGAATATCGGCGTTCTAAGTGTTTTGAGTTGGCTCACGATCGTTTGCGTTCAACATTGTTTAAGGAATCTATTTTGCATCCCCAGTTATGAATCGACTCAGAAGTGGATCATTTTCTTCACATTTTGGTAGCAAGTAACAGAAAATAATGTGATGAAGCAAATCTCTTTCTTTGAGAACATGTGTTATCCAAATATTTAGCTTTGAAGCGAAAGCAAAATCGTTTCTCACAATCATAAGCGATTGACGTCGACAAATTTAATCTCGTAGTACCTTTTCGTGTTGTTTTATTCGATAGGTTTGATTCAATCAGCACCTTTATTTTGTCATCAGATACAAACAAACTTCCAGAACGGGATACATCTTTAACATTGAAATTACAAAACGATTTTCAAACCAGTTTTGGCATTGGAGTTCTGCTCTTTGTTCGCTTCATATAACGTTTTCCTTGCTTCTACTGCGTTCTTACCTTTTTGAAAATAGAAAAGCAAAATAAGCTCCTTTTCATTTTCAATTTTCAAAATCACGGCAAAAAGATCAAAACTTCTCTTTTACAAAAAAACATAAATGTTAAAGTTGTTAAAACATATGGCTTGTGAATGAAATTGGGTGATTAAAAATACAACTAACAAGTCTCAAGAAAAAACGAAATTACTTTCCAAACAACTCAATATAGCTTGTGTCCCCTATTGCTCTCTTAAAGTGTTACTTCTCAGGCTGCCAATAGGAGTCACAACTAGTTACAAGTAATTTTATTTCGGTGACTCGCCTAAGTCGTTTTGCTTTTTAGTTTTCGCTCTTATCTCAGTAGATAGCCTAGATTAGGTCTGATAACTATCTGTTCTGTCAAATTATTTCTCGAAGGCAACCTTCAATCTTCGTTGCAATATTAGCTTGTAATTTACTTCTATTTATTACTTCATACATTTACTTGGATATATTTATCATGTACAATGTACTTGAGGCAATTTACCTTCTAACATATTTACTATTTCATATATTTACTTGGATAGTTTTATCATGTAGAATTTGAGTCGTATAGTATCCTTGGAGATTATTGTTTATTGAAACTTTTCAATTGGTATAAGGATTTCAAAATTAATTATAACTCATTTCACAAAATTCATTTTAAATTTCAGAATATTGTAAAATGTTGATTACTGAATTTTCTGTCAATTTCACTTCATTGCGGACCCTTAGAAAATAACTGCAACTTCATTGTTACAAATATTAAAACCTCAAACATTGAAAATATTTATCGTTGTTACAGTATTATCTATTTTGTCATACAATATCATATTTTATAAAGTTTTAGTTAAGTAAGAAATATTAACATATCGATAACCTTGTTTCGAAAGCGGATGCGCTGAAGCATTATGATATTTTGAGTCCATTCTTGAAGTGATTATATCAAAAAATATTCGTTGGATGTATTTTTACTAAAAAAAAGAACGTGAAAACCGTAAATCATTTTATATTATTATATTATATTGTGATAATAGTTTCTGTATTATAGGAAAATATATGTAATATTTGATATATTTATTTATGTAATTTCAAATTTGAAATTAATATTTTTAAGAATAACATTTATAACAGAATTTATTGTGATTCATTAAAGAATTCTGCATTCATTTCAAGTATTTCTGGTTTTAAATATAGGAGAATGATTCCTCAAGTGAATTATGAATAATTGGTAAATAGAGAAATTTTTAAATAAAAAATAATCGCTTGGTGCTATATAGATTATATACCGACTGTCTCATAATACATTAGCAATGAAAAAAGTCGAGTCCAAACGCGTCTTCTTGTGTTAGTACAGCGCAACAAATGAATCATGGCTAATAGGATAAAAATGCGCAAAGTTTAATGACGCAAGTAATGAAATAGCATATGCTTCATAGGCGTGTTAAAATAATGAGGTAATGATTGCTTTAGTAGTTTTAGCAAATTAATGTCACCCTTATAAATTTCCGAATTTGCTAGTGTGCATAAAGTTCTAAGCCAAAAATCATTTGTTGGACTGTATGGGGAAACGATGAAGAAAAATTGTTTCTTCATCAGCTGTGAAGCACCTCCACTTGCTAGTATATGTAATACGAACCAATCGGTACCCGTTTAATATTACTTATTGAGAATTGTATTGTAAAACAGACATATGTTAATCCATCATCATTTCATGTTGCATTTTTTGTCTGAAGATTGAAATATAAGGTGCAAGGCTACGATTTAAACCACGTTATTTTACTTTAGTTAATCCAAATTCTTTTTGCTTTGCGCAATTCTCTTTCCTTCCATCAAGTGCATTAGAAAAAAAATTTTGGACAACAAAAAGAAAATCTTAGACAATTTAGATATATACTAGGTGTAGCTATTAAATAACGAGACTGATGCTGAAAAATATTTTATTTTGATTCCATACATATTTACTTATTATCACCTTCAATATACACACTTCCTCTATCCCTACAACGCTCCATACGAATCTTCCATTGCTCGAAACAGTGCTGGAAGTCTTCTTCTGTCAGCTCCTTCAGCACGCGTGCCGCTTTCGCTTTCACCGCTTTAACGGACTCAAATTTTGTTCTCTTTAGTTCAGATTTCACCTTAGGAAACAGATAGAAGTCGCACGGCGCAAGATCCGGCGAATAAGCCGAATGGTCTAGCACTGGGACGCTGTACTTGGCTAGAAACCTCTTGACTGCAATGCGGAATGAGCCGGTGGATTGTCTTTTTTTGTTGTTTTTCCTTATTCTTTCACGGAGTTGAGCAAGAAGGTGAAAGTAGTAATATTGATTAATAGTTTGAATACCGAAAAAAACAATCGTCGTTGCTTTGAATTTGGATTTGGTCATTAGAGCTTTTTTGGCTCTCGGTGAGGATCGGCTCTTTCAGTGCATGGATTGGCGCTTCGTTTCAGGATCATAAGTAAAAAACCACGATTCGTCACATGTGATTATCCTTTCCAATAAGTTTGGGTCATTTTCAATGGGATTCAAAGTGTCAGTACAAACATTTTTGCGGGTTTTTTGTTGTTCAAACGTGAGAATTTTAGGCACCATTTTGGCACACACTTTTTGCATGTAAAATTTGCCGTACGGAATCTTTATCAATTCGTACAGTTTCAGCAATTACACGAATACTGAATCGACGGTAAGATCGAACCAGATTATCGATTTTTTCGACATTGTCATTTACTTTTTATGGTATCCTGCATTCTTCTTGGTAGGCTTTCCATTAATGAATTAATGAAATTTTCAGGAATATTGTACAACTCTTCTTGTAGTATGTTCCACAGTTCATTTTTATTCTTTGGTGCCGTTTCACACTTTTGTATATCAAGATAATTCCACTCATACTCAATAATATTTAAGTCAGGACTTTGAGGTGGCCATATCATAGTCATCAATACCCCATTTGCTTCCTGCTGTGTTAATTAAGTTTTCACAAGTTTTGAGGTGTGCTTGGGATCATTATCTTGCTGTAGAATGAAATTATTGCCAATAAGTCGCTGCCCTGATGATATGGCATGTTCTTCTAATAGTGTTCTGTATTTCTCACCAGTAAATTTACCCTCTATTTTTTCAATTTCAGCCACACCTGCTGCTGAAATACAACCCCAAACTTGGATATTGCCTCCTCCATGCTTTATGGTAGTGTGTAAATATGGTTCCAATAACGATTCACCAGGGTGTCATTTAACATACTGACGTCCGTTCGTTACAAATAATTGATATTTAGATTCGTCACTCTGTAGCACTTGTCGCCGCTCATTATATCCTCAAGTTTCGTGGTCTCAGGCATATTTTATCGTTTCCCTTTATTACCTCGTCGCAGTAAAGGTTTTCTCACGGCTATGCATCCCCTCGAGCTTGATCTGAGCAAGTATCACCTTACTATTGAAGCATGTACAGAAGTACCAGATGTTCGCGCAAGATCTTGAGCTAGTTCTGCGCTAACTTTCTTACGATTTCTTAAGCAACTAACTTTTAAAAACTGTGCATCAGCTTTACTGAGCTTATTTGGACGTCCACTCTTTGGTCTATCGCTTACGCTGTTTCAGTTATTCTTTTTATTGTTTGTTGCACGGCATACCGGGACCATTTCACTATCTTTGATATTTTCACTTGACTATAACCCTCTTGGTGTATAACAATAATTTTATTTCTGTCTAGTAATGCTATTCTAGGCATTTTTTATCTACTACAACAATTTACAGCTCACGATTTTTTCTTAAAATGAAAATTTCACTCGAAGGCGTGCTTTTAAAGAATCTAAATAAATTCTATTGTGGAACCGCTCTGTATCATTTCTACCATTGAATTAAGAACAAAATCATATAGATAAATAGCTCGCCCTTGAAATTTTATTGCAGAGCATCGTGGTGCAATAAAATTTATTACTTCAATCCTCTTATCAGGCGGTCGATCTCATCCCTACCCGGAAGTATGATGTTATAAACTTGGAAATTTCCAGTGATTATATTTCTACCAATAAATGAATCGTTCTTGGAAAGATGTATTAAATATTATAAATTAAATTAACCTAATAATTATTAGTAAAAACGTTTTAGTAAATAAGTTTTGGAAAATATTGTTAGGTGCTTCTTTCTTTTGCACAGTACTGTATACTGTTGGATAATGAATGCTATTATTATTATTATAATCAAAATTTCGATATGTTCTTTTTCAGTTAATTTGAAACATTCTCAACAGTCAATTACTAAATTTTAATTCTATTGTTTAATAAACATAAATATGATTTGTAAATATTTTTAAGTAAATATCTTTGCTGTTATTTTACAAAAAATTATTATGAGAGATGAGTGAAACTTTCAGAACAAAGCATTATTAAAATTCTCAAAAATATACAGAATACTTCATT
This sequence comes from Dermolepida albohirtum, assembly GCA_031893035.1. Taxonomy (NCBI): domain Eukaryota; kingdom Metazoa; phylum Arthropoda; class Insecta; order Coleoptera; family Scarabaeidae; genus Dermolepida; species Dermolepida albohirtum. The sequence goes on from JAVIWB010005984.1 coordinate 360,790, forward strand.
TAAAATAAAAAAAATTAACTTAATTTTCGATTAATCCTAAAGTTTAATTCGAATATAAATATTATTACCTCCTCCTTTGAAGAAAATATAAAAATGAATGACGGTTAATTCAATATTAATGTAATTGAATGTAATGTGAGGTGTTAATAATTAGTAGTTGTGTACAATGAGCATCATAAGTCCAGGATGTGTGCTAAGCTGAAAGAAAGATTATTAGTGGAAATAAAACGACAGGAATGCCAAACTCAATTTTTGTACAATAACTACTGAAGCCGTGTTTGTTCAATCGTAGATTCCCGGAGCGTGTCTCTCAAATAATCCCCAATTACTATTATTATTTGCAATACGGACACTTTTCTAGACTTTAAATGAATATAATAACACATTTTAGTTGTTCGATATACGTTAATAATTACGTAGTGTTGTATAAATTTTGATAAATTGCAAGGTGGTCGGATGATGATATGTAAATAAAATATGATAAACGTAATAGCAAAGCTGTAATAAAAGATAAGTCTAACGATATTTAGCTGTTTAATAAAATATAAAAAGAGTTAGATTAAAATGTGCATCGGGCGATGCGTGTACTTGCGTGTTTGTGTATATGTATATATCCTGGATCAGGAAGCTGTGTATTTTCAGCGGACGCGAACTTAAACACATGGACACAACAAACGCGGGAAAACAACTTCACGATCACGTCAAAGGAATGCGTGTGTACTTTGTCATGGTCTGACAAGAAGTCTCTATGTCTTACCCGCGGCTACTCTTAAATAGCTACAGGGTTAGGATACTGGTCATGTTTGAACTACCCAATAGCAAACGAGAATATTGGCGCGCTATATTCGACTTCCTAGAAAACGGCGGGTAGACGTTGCTTTATTACAGTTGGACAGTACGTGACGAATACAAAAGATGCCTGCATTTGTATATATCACAAAAAGGTCAAGATAAATAATAATTTATGACTTGAAACTCGAACTATTTTTAAATTTAAATAACTTAATTTAAAAAACATGATATAGAGAATTATTATTTGTATGCGAAGTGAAACAATATTTTTATCTAATTCACTACTTATAAAAGTATTTACATGTGGAAAATTTTATTAAAATTTAAGTAAGCCTCTCAAAGATATTCGAATGGATCCATACATTTGTTTCACCCTGTACAATGAACTCACATTCACACTAAAAAAGAATATTGAAAAGCATCAAGATTATGAAATCAATAGTACGTAATAATAACAAAATATTAAGAAAAACATTTTGTTTTTGTAAACATAAAGTGATGATGGACTTAAGGTTTCTTAGGATATGTAAATTATGCATTCCTTTATTTAAATATCTGTACCCTCTTGTATGTATGTGATACATGTTCTTCTTTCCAGTGAAGCCACACTAAAAACATGTAAATGAATTGTTATTTTTAGAATTAAACCGATATATTTTTTAGCGCTTAAACTTTTACAATTTTCTAAACTCCCTGTACTACTTGACATGTGTTAATTACTAAATGTCTGATTGTATACGGGATTGAACTTTTTGTATATTCTTCGGCAGTGCGCTTTTTAATCTTGTAAAGTTTGTGGATATTTTATGTTTTTAAAAGATCAAATGTGTATACCTGTATATGAAAACATACATCAATTGTTGTGTTGTTATGTAAATTATAAATATTTATATATAAAAAAAAGAAAAATATTCCACTTCACTTAAAGAGAAGTAAAAAAAATTTTTTTCAATAAATAAAGTAATCTATTATTCCTAATATTACTGTATATATATTTTTTTCACGCGATCGAGGTATTGTAATACAGCATACAGTTCAAAGTTGATTTTCTAACATTATAATAGAACAAAAATATGAAAAGAAAAACATACGAACATTACTACTTACACAATAGTTAGATTTTGTACGCGGATTACTATTTAAACAGTTAATATAAGTACACAATATTACATAATATGAAGATATAACATAGTATTATATACTTACAAGAAGCTGCTGTGTCCGAAAAAAAAGTAATGCGAAAAAATGACAAAAAAAACGAACCCTCGAGGATATGCATTATGTACGCCCCCCCTATAATTTTCAACTTGTATCTACATACCTATTTATCCACCTTGAACACTTTGCAAAACAAATAACAAAAAAAAATATATATAAACGCATACGGCACTTTCGGCTTCTGAACTGTATGGGTGTAAAATGACTTGAATTATTGCCGCATATATGCGGCACAATATGGGAAGTGTCGAGAAAAATGTGTCCACATTTGATGTCCGTCTGAAAAGTTCACTTTGACTGATGTATCCATTTTACCCAAGCCCGCGGGCATGACAATAAATAATGATCTATGATTATTTTGTTTTATTTCACCCAATACAGTTATAATAATAAACACGTTTGAAGTATTTACACGCCGCTCACGAAAGTTCGGACATTGTCTGTCATATTATTTATATATTTACTAATCAGATACCTTGATATACCGTAAGGTGTCACTGTCTGTCATACGTGTACAAAATCATTAAAAACTACTACGAATTTGTTTTGGAAAAATTTATTTAATATCATAATTAAAGAAACGAAATCGAGGCGTGCACTTGATAGGCAGGTAGGTAGGTACATAAAATAAAATAAACAGTAAGTACATATATGTACCTTGTCTCACAATAAGGAGTGATTTAAATATTGCGCCAAAATAGTACATATTTGCAAGAGATTTCATTGGTTCTTGAACAGGCAAGTTTAATATGGATAAATGGATGCCAGATATCCCCCATTTTTCATAACCTATAAACGTTTAATTACATTTTTTCCATTGTTTTATTTTAATAATATTTAATATTAATTTTGGATGGGTTGTACGGGGGTGGCCGTTTATGTTTTGGGAATAGCAAATAAAAAAAAAAATTTATTATAGAAAATATGTAGTTTTACTGCTTTTTAAAATATTCTTCTTGAAAATTAATGCACTTTTACATTCGTTTAAACCAATTTGAAAGCATTGCTACCACTGTGAAGGCGGTATCTCCAAAATATGAGTTTTAAATGCCTCAACTGCCTCTTTCGGCGTAGAAAACCGTTAACCACGAAACTTATTCTTCACGTGTGGGCACAAAAAGAAATCACAGAGTGCTAGATCAGGGCTGTATGGCGGATTTTCACGGTCAAATATACAATTGTTTGAACCGACCTGCGAGAGCTCGCATTGTCATGGTGGAGAATGATCTGTCGTTTTCGGTTTGTTTTCCTTTGGCAAACAAATAGTTGTGTACCATTCGGAATTGACCGTTCTACAACTCTTTAAAGGCGCGGTTGCAACGTGACCGACTTTTCCGAAAAAACAGGAAACCATTTGTTTTGATGTGCTTCGAGTGCGAACAACTTTTGTTGGTTTTGGCTCATCTTGGAATACCCACACATTCGACTGCTGTTCACTATCGGGCTCATACGTATACGTCCAAGATTCATCACCTGTGACAACTTTATAAATGTTCTTTGAAGCACCGCCATTGTATTTTTTGTGCATTTCTTGGCACCAATCGACGCGAGTCCGTTTTTGAGTGGTTGTCAAATTATGTGGTACCTAACGTGAACATAGCTTTTAATGGCTAAATGTTCACGCAGGATCTTATGCACGCTGGTGTTACCAATACCTAGAGATGCCTCGATCTCACAGTATGTCACATGACGGTCTTGCATTATCAATTCAGGCACTGCATTAATGTTTTCCGACACAACAACATTTGTGGGACGACCTTCACGAAATTCATCGTCCAAAGAACGCTGTCCAAGTTTGAATTCACTATACCAACGATATACTGTAGTTTTCGATGGTCCTTCATCACCATATAAAGAATTCAGCTAGTTAATGCATTCTTGTTGAGATAATCCACGCCGAAAGTTATGAAAAATAATTGCAAGAAAATATTTGTCAATTCCATTTTTTCGCTGACATAAAATTTTCAAGTTACTGTCCACAAGAGAAATAGTGACCGGATAATAAAATTGTCCACGACTTTGGGTGCTCCAGAACGCGCTTCACCAACACAACTTGTTTTATCACGTTTAAATTCATTTACCAATCTATTTATTGTGGTGGATGATAGAGCAGATTCACCTAATGTTTCCCGTAACTCATCTTTTATTTCGGTAGCTTTCATACCCTTAATTACGAAGTATTTAATAACCGCACGATACTCTGGTTTTTCCATTTTAACAAAACGACGTGTTGCTTCTTTTTCAATCAGATGTCAAAAATAAACTAATCAACCGATTTATCTAAATAACGGAATGTAAACATATAAATAGGCAACCTAAATTATAGTGTATTTGTTTTGCCAATTAGAGCGCCACCGATGTGTCATTCTCACTACTTGTCAAACTATCCTCGTAGTTACGGGTTGAGTCATGACAACTATTAAATTGGCGGACTATTGAAAATGAAATGTCTTATTGGAACACTTTCTATTAAAAAATGAAGGTTGAAATAATAGAAACTGGTTTAATAATATATTATGTATTTATTAATAAATTTTTAAAATTTTAGATTCCATTCACAAAAAAGCATTCATCCAGAAGGATATATATTGTGTAATTAATCATATATGGCTCTCTAAAATATGGATCTTATTTTCTATATGTATGTGTTTATTTATGTATTTATGTATATAATATATAATCTATATGATAGAATTAACGTAAGTATAAATTTTTAACCTAATTAACTATATAGAAATAGGGTGTATATGAATACTCTTTTTTTTTAAATATATATGTATATGATATATATAAATATATTATATGTATCTCTAATAAAAAATATAAACGTGATAATAAAATTTCAAATAATAATAAAAATGAAAGACTTAGAGGTAATGATGAGACTTAACAATTACAAACAAAATAATTACAATAGTAATGACATAGGTAGTTCACAATTCTTTCTCGTTCTCTTCATATTCTCTTATACAATTTTTATCTTTTACAAATGTAATAAAACATTTAAAGATTCACAGAAGTACAAGAAGCTTTTAGCCGACAGAAACCTATTGCGATAGAGGGATACGAAATTGAATCTTTAAGAAAACGAAAGAAAAGGAAAAAGGGAATGAGGCAAAGACAATGGGAATCCCACAGATTAATTCTTTATCACAATACGTTTCCATTTTATTACACGTACAATTAATTTTATTTACAGACACACTTTGCGAAAGTTGTTTTTTTTAAATTCTCTTCTCATCTCTAATCTATGTATATAGCCATCGACTATACAAGCAAAAGTTCGATATCGAAAGTATATCAATGTCATTAAATATGGCGGTTACAGTTTTCGACGTGCGAGAAGTCGAAAGGGGTAAATTAAAGTTTGTATTTAGGTAAAGTAGCGCGACATATTCACGATCCTTTGCACTTTGGTAACGATTCAACTTTGTTTGTTGTCAATTTTTATTGATGCAAAGGTGTATTGTCTTAAATATTATGTTTTTATACATTTTTTTTAAGTTTGAGAGTGACGATTACTTAGTCTAATGGCTATTTTCAATGTTACCAAACTACAAAAACAAACGCCTTACAAAAATGACGATAGCTCTGAAAGCGCCATCTGTTGATTTCAAATATTACTATTATTTTTCTTTTTAATAAGGTGTTTGTCACAAAATATCTTTTAATACGACTGGCATGCACTCAAATTATATAATATACGTACATATAAATAAAAACAAAAAATATATGGTAAAATACTAAAATATATACATATTACTAAAAAACTAAAAAACAAAAATAACTAACATATACTCTGGAGGATCTGCAATCCATTAGTCCCAAGTTTTTCGTTAACAAATGAGAACACAGACGTAGCTCGTTTCTTTTCACATTTAATCTTATATCCGTTATTTGATCTACGATCAGTACTTGTACTTTGTATATTTTGAGATCTGGAGAATTGTCGGTTCTTTACGGTCGACCCGTTTCATATAATAAGTATGTGACGTCACGTGGAAAGCGACCAATTATGAGATCCCTTCTGTATAAAAGATTCGTTCGCATTGCACATTGCCCCAGTTAAGTTAATTATTGTTTGACTTGATTTGTAGCAATCTAACTACGCGATTTATGCTCTTATATAGCGCGTTTCAAAAGTAAAAAATCAAATTTTTGTCTCAGTGAATAAATTTTTTTCGGGCAGCCAAGGACTTTTACCAAATGATTACGATATCATAAATATTGAATTTTGTGTAATAAATTCAAATTGCGCGCTCAGTATCTAGGTAGTAAAATTAACAGTATGAAATGGTCGATCTGGAAGCAGTAATTATTATCAGACGACATGTCCAGTTAAATTTATGAAGTTTGTGCTTAAAAAAAGTCAAAATTTTCATATTGAAATGGAGCTTGCTAGTCCTTCTACGAGGATCAATCTTAGGACCATTTCCGTTTTTGATTTACGTAAATGGTTTACCAGGAATAGCAACATATACCACCGTACTATATGTCAATGATACACTTTTACCAAATAATTACGATATCATAAATATTGGATTTTGTGTAATAAATTCAAATTGCGTGCTCAATATCTAGGTAGTAAAGTTAACAGTATGAAATGGTCGATCTAGAAGCAGTAATTATTATCAGACGACATGTCCAGTTAAATTTATGAAGTTTGTGCTTAAAAAAAGTCAAAATTTTCATATTGAAATGGAGCTTGTTAGTCCTTCTACGAGGATCAATCTTAGGACCATTTCCGTTTTTGATTTACGTAAATGGTTTACCAGGAATAGCAACATATACCACCGTACTATATGTCAATGATACACTTTTACCAAATCATTACGATATCATAAATATTGGATTTTGTGTAATAAATTCAAATTGCGTGCTCAATATCTAGGTAGTAAAGTTAACAGTATGAAATGGTCGATCTAGAAGCAGTAATTATTATCAGACGACATGTCCAGTTAAATTTATGAAGTTTGTGCTTAAAAAAAGTCAAAATTTTCATATTGAAATGGAGTTTGTTAGTCCTTCTACAAGAATCAATCTTAGGACCGTTTCTGTTTTTGATTTACTTAAGTGGTTTACCAGGAATAGCAACATACTATATGTCAATGATACATCGGTTTAAACTAAGATTAAAAGTGAAAGTTTACTGTGTCGATATTTAATTTTAACCAGTAGTTTGGTCAAAGTAATTTGAACATGAAAACTGGAAAACGTATGCGGGAATTTTCTTTAGAAAGATTTGAAAAATTAGATACAAAAAATTACGTAAAATTTCTTGGTTTTCTGTTAAATTCACAACTGAATTGGAAAGACTAAGTTAATTACATGGCATCGAAAATCCTATGCATTCTGTACAATTAGACAGAGTAAATGTTTGTTATCAGTTTTTTCGATACCACTAAGAGACAATAAAATCTAATTTTCTGTACCAGTAGGACAGCGCGCCATATGCCACCTTAAAAAAAGCGTTAAAATGGATGGAAGACAATAATATACCACTTATGGAATAGATTTCCAGTACTTCCGATTTGCTTCCAACCGACACTTTCTGATACACGATGAAATCTCTTTCATCACGTATCAGAAAGTGGGATTGTTTCAACGGGATACCGTAGCATCTCTGCTACGGTATCCTGTTGACACAGTCCCTGAAATGAAGCGAAAACTTCAGAATATATGGGATTTGTTTGCATCAAAATTACCAAAACTTGGTTAATACTATGCCTCGTAGAATTTCTGATGCTATAAAAAGTAAAGGAAATGTTAACTAGTGGTAAACATTAGAATAACTTCTTCGTTAATTTTGCATTTGTTCACATGTTGTCTTTCCTCCTCATTTTCTGTTCGTTATCGGATCTAATCATATAACCAGTATTTATTTTAATTAACAGATGTTAAAGACATTAAACAAATAAAATTATTTCAAGTTTTTGTAGTATTACTTGCATTTTTGCTCTCTAAATACCAATTACTGAAAAATCCTGCTGCGGGACAACTGAAATGCGAAAGGATTCGTAGAAACTATCTATTTTTGCTATTTAAAATATTGTGTTTTTGATTTAATAAAAGTATCTACTGCTCAACTATACTTTCATTACAACCCCATCGTATGTTTTCAAAAAATATCAGTAGTGTCATCACAATTATATATTTACAATGCAGCATTTCAATGCAAACTGGAGATGTCTATTGTTACGCAAAGAATATTGTGTTTCTTAAATCACAAAAGAACCTGGCGCCCAACGTGGAGCCTAAATGTCATGCAAAATTCGATTTTAAAAGTGATTTTTTTAAATTTTGAAGACCTAAAACGAGTTAGTATTTAAATAGTTACTTTATACAATAATTCACAAAAATATTTTAAACATTTGAAACACAAGATGAATATTATTGCGCCGTGAGTTATAATACATAATAAGTCGAACGACGGAAGTATAAAAATGATTTTATATATTTTGCATATGCCCGGGAAAGAACAATATACATTTTAAGTAAAACGTGGTAGACAAGGTGTAAGTAAAAATTAAGACGGAAGTAATATTTATCAAATAAAAAAAGTAAAATATACACGGTTACTATCTCCTCTAAATGCTATAAGAGATAAAGTAACAAGCATTCATTTTCTCTCTCCAGACATTTTTCAATTGCCAGTCGAAATGTCAATTTTTCATGGCGCTTGTTAGTTTCACCATAATTTTTAATAATTTATGCAATGTATCGTTAAAAGTACCAGGTAAATTGAGATAACCGCGCGAAATGAGACGCAACCTTCCTAATTTAGGCACTGTTTGTTAATATGAACAAGTTTACTTTTGGAATACTTTTTTTAACATTCTGAAAGATTGTTCTATGTACAGTAGAAATGAAAGTGTAATCGAAGTATTTTTATATTATTGCAGCGTTTATTATTTTGAATTCCACAAAGAAATATTCTGTAAAACTTTATCTATATCTTCTATTTTATAAACGAATAAGGCTATTATACTTTATATGATGTTTTAATATCAAACTATTTGCGGAAAACTTAAAAACGTACAAATTTGCGTGTGACTTAAGACATGCTGTAAGTCATACGTGGAAGCTTTGGATTTTGTTTAATTACTTTTATGTCGTCAATTATTTGTTGTTGTTCAATAGGCAATACTGGGAAAATATAAAAGTAAAGTCGGTAGTTGTAAATATGCGGATTACGATGAGGATAAAACAATTAGCAGCTGCATGGCAACGTAAAACAAACGATATTTCTTGCAGAACTAGAAAACAAATACAATATACTAAAAGCTATTATACAAAGAAAAAAGATGAGCAAATAGTCGTAGAAAAAGTGGATTTAGTTCGCTAAGAAGTTTACTTCAGCATTTAAGCTAAAATAAATTAATTGCCTGGGACGGGTGAGTGACTCGACAGTAGAAAGACATAAAAATATATAAATTTTAGAGAAAAATAGTAAATTTCACGTACGCTATCACATTATAAACCTAAAACTTAAAATTTAAGATCATATACACATTAATCGGTTGATTTCTTTACGAGAAATTGAAAAATGTCTCATGTCACCCGGTTTCAAGATACTGTAAAATAGTTCGAAAAGATTTAAACAATTGCCATTGGAAATTCGAAACTTGCTGTCAATTTTTATGCATACATTAACAATAATAATCTAAAATTAATAATAATTAAAATAAAAGAAATATACAATATTTATAATTTTCGATTCATTTTTTTATCAATTATTTTGGAATCTAAAAAAATATAGCAATTTTACTTGAATTAGGAAAGTATAACACAATCCCGCCTTTATGTAACCAATTACAACACAAAATTTCTGTGAATAACCTTGAAAATACGCTGCCCCGCACAAAAATTAGGTTTGAATAAATTTTGTAAGTAGGCCAAGGATTTAAAGTTAGAATGTAACGATATTTGTAATTGCAATCTACCTTTCGAATTTAAAGTGATATTTACTGAAGTTAAAAAACACTTTCAATAAATATAAAACTTATACTACGTTAAATGACGTTTACATAACCTATAAAATTCAGTCAAGTAATTTAAAAATTTGTTATTTTTCACCTTAGAATTACCAACATTTAATTTAAAATGTTTTCATTTTGATTCTCATATCTTTTATACAAAATAGCCATTCGAAATTCGAATGTTTAGGACATAAAAGAAGTGGTCGCTTTCAATGTTACGTCACTGCCAAACAACCGCCTACTTATGAAACGATATTTCGTCAGTTTTTCAGCGCAGCACGACATTATACCTTACATGTAAAAAGGAGCAAAAAAAACTCGTGTTAGGAAAACACAGGAATCCCAATGATTAAGTGAAAACATTTCGTTTGTTTTTTTATTGCATAACAGGGTTGTATGGGCATAATACTACATGTGCGCCATCTAGGGACGATATGCATGTATCGATCACAGCTGCGCTTTGAGTTAAATAACTGCTAGATGGCGCGAAACTACGACGAGGATGAAATTTAATTCCGCTACGATAGATGGGATTATCGACGATTAAGTTCATTTCATAATATCGGAATAATTTTGCGATTTCGGATTGTTTTTATTTTGTTTTATTATAAAAGAGAAAAACGTAATAAACCGTTGGCTACTGAAACGTAGCTGTATGTTTCTTTTATTTGTGTCAGTACGTAGAATATTATTATTGTGAATTCGCGTGAATGTTTTTTTCCTTCATTTTAATTGTATTTTCTTTTTTATCAATTTAAAGTCGATTTTGATCAGTCACCGAAACGTTTGCACGCTTTCTTCCATCGGCACTGTGTACACCATTGTTCTTTGTTTTCCATTCCGTATACTTTGCGACATTTTTTATTCTCGCCGCGGACGCGTCTTGGCGATACAGGCATTTTCGGACTGTGCGGACGATTATTATTGAGCTTCGGAAATTTGTACGGGGTCGTCTGTTGCTGTTGGGGAATATTTATCGGCTTTGATAGCATCTTTTGGCGGAAAGTTTCGACGAATTGCCGCTGATACTCGGGATCTTCGTGCGGCGGGCGAGTCAAGTCGCGGTGCGAGAGGGTAGGCGGTGGTGTCGAGTCGCCAACTTCTATTTCCGTGTAATAGAATTCCTCCTCGCCTTCAGGTAACTCTTCGCCCTGGTCACTGCAAAAGAAAATCTATATAAATAGATCGTAGACACATTATGTCATTCATTTTTTTAATAAAAAAAATTTTTAACAGAAGTATTTAAAAGATTTTGCCTTCCATATCTTTGGCTAAAGTTAAGTTTACGGGTTAGTTAGAAAAAAAATAAACGCCATCTGTAGTTTGTAGATTATGTAATTGCAAGAATATATATCGGTTCGCTTGGGTTAGGCACATTCAATTGAGTTGAGTTGTTTTTTTTGTGTGTGGCAGAGGAGTTAGAGTAGGTTCAGTTGGAATCTTCGAGAGAGCTACTTCCAATAGGATAATGATCCGAAATATACAGCAGATACTGTTTAACAATAGATCCATCCCAGAGTCCAGACACGCACCCAATAGAACGTCTGTGGACCGAAAATAAACGACGATTGAAAAATTTTGGTATACGGAACAAAGAATCTCTCAAGACCAAAATAAGGAAAATTTGGGAAAACCTTGACGGCAATATAAGCTCGTATTCGTGCTATTACGAGGGTAGCCGTTTCTATTTCGGGAACTGGCAATACTGTTAGTGTTGCCTCCAATCTGATGAATGCATCGTGAAGTTTGTCATTTTTGACAATATATTTACCTTGTCAGTTTTATTATCCGGTCGCTATATCTATTGTTGACAGTAACTTGAAAATTTTATGTCAACGAAAAAATGCAATTAACTCACGAACATTTTCGTGTAATTATTTTTCAAAATTTTTGGCGTGGATTATTTCAACAACAATGCATCGACGAGTTGAATTCTTTATATGGTGACGAAGCACCATCGAAAACTTCAGTATATCGTTGGTATAGTGAATTCAAACCTGGACGGCGTTCTTTGGACAATGAATTTCGTGAAGGTCGTCCCACAAATGTTGTTGTGTCGGAAAGCATTAATGCAGTGTGTGAATTCATAATGCAAGATCGTCATGTGACATAGCATGAGATCGAGGCATCTCTAGGTATTAGTAACACCAGCGTGCATAAGATCCTGCATGAACATTTAGCTGCTAAGAAGCTATAATTTGTAAGCGCTCAAAAAAGAACTCGCGTCGATTGTTGCTAAGAAATGCACAAAAAATACAATGCCGGTGCTTTAAAGAACATTTATAAAGTCGTCACAGGTGATGAATCTTGAATCTATACGTATGAGCCCGATAGTAAACAGCAGTCGACTGTGTTGGTACTCCAAGATGAGTAAACCAACAAAACTTGTTCGCGCTGGAAGCACATCAAGCAAATGGTCGCATGTTCTTTAGGAAAAACCGGTCACGTTGCAATCGTGCCTTTAGATAGTTGTAGAACGGTCAATTCCGAATGGTACACAACTATTTGTTTGCCAAAAGATTTTGAAGAAGTAAGGAAAACAAACCAAAAACGACACATCATTCTCCACTATGACAATGCGAGCTCTTACAGGTCGGTTCAAACAATTGAATATTTGACCGGGCAAAACATTGAATTGATTAAGTTATCCGCCGTACAGTCCTGATCTAGCATCCTGTGATTTCTTTTCGTTCCCACACGCGAAGAATAAACTTCATGGTCAACGGTTTTCTACGCCGGAGAGGCAGTTGAGGCATTAAAAACTCATATTTTGGAGATACCGTCTTCACAGTGGCAGCAATGCTTTTCGGATTGGTTTAAACGAATGCAAAAGTGCATTGATTTTCAAGGAGAATATTTTAAAAACCAATAAAACTATTTTCGATTTTCGATAATAAAATTTTTTTTTAATTTGCTATTCCCGAAATATAAACGGCTACCCTCGTATACTAAGTACTAACTATACAAAATGTACATTATTTTTTTAATTAGTTTTTCGAATACGCGAAGTTTATTTTTTTGTCTTGATTTTCACTGCAAGGGATGGCGTTTATTACAAGGAATCAAACTGAGAAAACGTTATCTAATACTTCAAGGAAAAGCAGCGTAAATATTAAATAATGTTTAATTACACGTGAGGTATGAATACTTCGTGAGCCCACTGTACGTACGTTCCAAGGTTAGAAATTTCAAATTCTTTTAAGTAATTCAATAGTTAAATGACTCCCTTTCGACTCCGATTCTAATAATCCAATACCGTTCAATCTAATGGAATCCAAAACGGATTTTATACACGACTTATCGTCAAACCATAAATTTATCTGTATACGCGACGTACAGGAAAGAAGAATAACCTCGCCACACGTCCACATCGAGATACGAAAAAAGAACCTAAATAACTGTTTCGTGTTTGTCTATTCCATGGCCATCGCCACCGAAAATATAAACGGAACTATTAACGGATTCCAAGGATAGATCGCAACCTTGTAGAGCAATAGCAGCTCTCCGAATTTCTATGTGTTGCGTTGATGATGATGATGATGACGGGTTATGATCATCCTCATGATGGGATGCACACGCGTTCGTTGAAAACGCCAAAAAAAAAATAAATACATAGATATTTTTAACGTATACAGATAGAGATACGGACACACAATATAAGTTTATAGTTCCAAAATATGCACGGATGGGATGTTGTAATCATCTGCGATTTTTTGGATCGCGCCACGGATTCACACTTTCGGGACCGTTACCAAAACAATATAACGGTGTCGTGGGAATAATATTTGTTGTTTATGTAGTGATATTTATTGGGTGGAGTATTAGTCGTCAATGTATGATTGTGACAACAATGAGTTATTGGCATCAAAGAAAATCCGTTCCCCTTAATTACGATGCATAAGTCGAGTTTGCTGAATGGTATTATCGATTTAGGAAATTGCTAGATTAATATACATAGATGTAGGTTCGTTTTAATTTGAGTTTATTTTGTTAAAAAGACGAAGACCAGTATACGAGTGTGGTCCCATAAGTACCCGGCCTGGCCTTGAGATGGTGATAGTTGTTTGAAAAATATCACTGTATTAGAAAGTACACAATCTATAAAGCATATGTTTCAAGTTTGAAGACGCCACGTTGTTTAGTATTTGTTTGACAGCCGTCAATAGTGAACGTTTTTAGTGAATTTGTAAAAATGGAGAAAATTGGTCATCGTTACGTGATACAATACTTTTATTTGAAAAGCCTCAGCCCAACCGATACAAAAGCTGAACAGGCTTCTACTCTAGGTGAGCTTGCTCCTTCGTTAAAAACAGTGAAATATTGGGTAGCAGAGTTTAAACGAGGCTGTACGAGTTGCCAAGGCGAGCATCGCAGTGGTCGACCAAATGAAGTGACGACTCCAGAAATGGTGAAGAATATCTACAAAGCGGTACTGTATGATCGTCGGCTGAAAGTGCGCGAGCTATCAGACATAGTACGCATTTCAAAAAGTGCGGTACATCGCATATTATCTGAAAATTTGGACATGAGAAAGCTGTGTGCAAGATGGGTGCCGCGTTTGCTCACACTCGAGCAAAAACAGTGTCGTGAAGATGTTTCAATTGAGTGTTTAGCGAAGTTTCACAGCAACAAAGCAAAATTTTTGCACCGTTTCATAACCATGGATGAAACATGGATCCATCACTTCACACCCGAGACAAAAGAACAATCAAAACAATGGACTCAAAAGGGAGAACCGGCTCCAAAGAAGGCGAAGACCATTTTATCTACTACAGGCAAGGTCATGGCATCGGTTTCTTGGGATGCGCGTCGAATAATTTTCATTGACTATCTTAAAGAAGGAAAAACTATCAACGGCGAGTATTGTGCGAACTTATTGCAACGTTTGAGCGAAGGAATCAAGCAAAAATGGCCGCATTTGGCTAAGAAGAAAGTGTTGTTTCATCAAGACAATTCACCAGCTCACAAATCCGTTATTGCAATGGCCAAAATTAATGAATTAAAGTTTGAAGTGCTACCTCATGCACCTTATTCGCCAGATTCAGCCCCCTCGGATTATTTTTTAATCCCAAACTTGAACAAATGACTCAGTGGTGAAAGATTGAACGATGAAGACGTGATGTCGGTAGTTAATAGCTATTTTGAGGAGCAAGACAGTTCTTGTTATAAAAAGGATATCGAACTTATTGAACATCGCTGGGAAAAGTGTACAGAGTTGAAAGGAGATTATGTTGAAAAGTAAATATATTTCTTTCCAAAATTTTTGTGTTTTTTTTTGTTAGGTCGGGTACTTCTGGGACCACTTTCGTAGGTTCGTCTTAATTCGAGTTTATTTTGTTAAAAAGATGAAGACCAGTATACAGTAAAATAATTTTCCTAAGACGAGCAACTAGAAACATTTGCACTTACAGTCTGTCTCAAAAATCAATTGACAAGAAATTAAATAGAAAAGAAGCTTTAGTGCAATGTAAATTATTTGCATGCACTGCTGTTACACAAAGTTTGGAAGCAGTAAGAAATTTTAGAAAAAGATTAGGTGAACTGGAAAGTTCTGTCCGTTCCGGTTACAAGTTTCAATAAGTATGCGCATATTTATTTGACGCATTTTGGTAACATTTTTGTCACAGAATGTATATATACTGACCTAGCAAATGAACTAAAATGAAGACGAGTCATGTTACATGAATCGTCTTCATTTTAGTTCATATGCGACGCGATCGTGTACCCATGTCTACTGATAAAGTTCATTTACGCCACTGTATTTTGCACGACTTCCAATAAGGCAGAAATGCTACAGAAGCGTGTAGAAATTTATTGAAAGTACTTGGTGAAGGTACAGTTTCTGATAGCACATGCAGAAAATGGTTCGAAAAATACCAAATAGGTGATTTCGACCTTTCTGATAAGTCACACTTTGGACGACCATCTTTGATCGACGACGTTACTGTCAAAATCATGTTAGAGCAAAATCCTCTTTTAACAACATAGGAGATTGTGAAAAAGCTTGATTCAGCTCAACAAACCATTTCGGACCATATTCGGAAACCAGGATTTTTGTGGAAATATTCGAGATGGATACCACATGAGTTAAGTGAGAAGAATTTGAATGATCCAGTCATCACATGCACATATCTGCTTGTACGGAACAGAGTCGAACCCTTCTTAGACCGAATAATAATTGGGGATAAAAAGTGAATTACTTATGAAAACATCTAAGGAAAAGAGGACATTGTGAATCCAGAAAGCCTGCCGCCTTCACCTATAAACCGAAGCTGAGCCTGAGTAAGAGGATGTTATGTATATGGTGGAACATTCCGGAACCAATACATTTTGAGTTATTGACTGAGCTGTATTCCATAATACATATTACATTATCCTTCATAATATTTCTTTTGGCATATCCCATTGGATACATGCTTGAAGAAATTATGAAGGGGTAGTGTCCTAGGTGAAAAATTTGCTTGCATTTTATTGTCAACTTTTCCATCAATAGTAATTTCAATGCTCTACAATGTTCGTCTACCCGAAAATAATACCAATTTTTTTCACAATAAACACTGGTAGGCGAGAGTCTAGCCTTCCGTCAAATCATACTCGTACATCATATAATGAGGTTATAGACGAAGTATCAGATTATTTTGAAAATCTGAATCAATCGTATCAATCGTATGGGCGCCACTAAAAATTATAAAATCATAGGGTAAAGTGTACAGACTTGGGAGGAGATTATGTGGAAAAAAATTGAGCTTTTTCATTTTTGCACGAACTGACGAAACTCTTCCTGATAATTTACGTCGAAACTTTATTCAATTTCACTTCTTTAAAGGAACATGTCCATGACAATCGATACTGGTACATAATAATAGACATATTAGAATTTACAATTGCAAGATGGAATAGTATTAATTAGTCTAGGAAGAAATCAAGAACATACTTACTTTAGATGATCCTTACGAATGTGCGCCTCGATGGCGTCGCAAGAGTCCGTCTTCGATAAGCAACCGGGCCAAGTACATTGGTATATTATGCGAGGCTGAAAGAAAACGAAACGAAAATCAATAAATAAGTTTTTAATCTCGGCTAAGAGAAATGCGAGACATATTAATTAGGAATGCAAACAAAACGTGCTTGAATTACGCCTACGTCATGTACACGTGCCTCTGAATTTATCACGTTAACCTTCAGAAGACAAAGATAATAAAAATATTGATTTTTTGGACCTTTTTTTATGAACTGTGCAGTTTATAGTTTGTAGTAGATGTGCGTAGATTGAAGTTATAATTGCAATATTTACAATACTTTTTTTGAAGTAGTAACTGATTTCATTAAAACAAATATGGCACACAGACTACTACTCATAAATAAAGGGTTTTTCAAATTTCGCGGTTTTTTAAGGAATAAATAAAACACATAATTTTCATTCACTTTCAAAAACTTTTTATTGGTAATTGAAGTATCAGTTATGACATTTATATGCGAAAAATAATATCTGACAAATGGCCTTCTCCTGCAGCTCCACAGACGTCCACTCTTTTGTTAAAATTTTCAATGACATTTTGACATAATTGAGGCTCTATCTCACCGATGACACGAATAATTTCATCTTTCAAAGCAGGAATTGATTGTGGATTGTTTCTATAAACCTGACTTTTCACATAATCCCAAAGAAAATAGTCTAACGGTGTCAAATCACATGATTTTGTGGCTAATTAACATTACCGTTTCTTAAAATTACACGTCCAGAAAATTTTTCTCTCAATAAATCAATTAATTCGTGTGCAAAGTGAGGTGCAGCGCCATCCTGTTGAAACCACATATTCTCTAGATCAATATTCATTAATTCAGGTCGCAAAAAATCGGTTATCATCCGACAATATCAATCACCATTGACAGTTACAGCTTCATCAGCAGAATTTTCAAAGAAGTAAGGTCCAATTACACCACCTTACCATAATGCACACCAAACAGTAACTCGTTCAGGACGCACAGGTTTCTCATGAATAATTCGTGGATTTTCCTCACCCCAGATACGGCAATTTTGTTTATTAACATAGTCATCAAGTTCAAAATGTGCCTCATCGGAATACATTATTTTTTGAGAAAAATCATCATTGATGAAATTGATAAATGAACGATGTTTTAAATGATCTAATGGCTTCAGTTCCTGTGTTATTTGAACCTTATATGGCCGCAGAGCTAAATCCTTGTGTAAAATCCGCCATGTTTTTGATCCACTAAGTCCAAGTTCTTGTGAACGTCGTCTAATGGACATTTCAGGATCTTCAGCAACACTTTCACGAACCAAACCAATATTTTCTTGTGAACGACCACTACAACTGTATTTTTCAGTTTTTTTATCTTCTACGGAACCGGTCTCTTGGAATCTTTTAATAATTCGACCAATAGTGCTTTCAGATGGACGATTATATAAAAACCATAAAATTCACATAATTTTCTAAAAACTCTTTTCACAAAACGCTGATTTTCATAAAATAATTTAACAATTTGAACGCGTTGTTGTACCGTGTACGAAGCCATTTTTATAAATGTCATACATCACACTTTTTAAATGCCCACATACCCAGACAAATTCAGTGCATCATCTATATTTTATTTTTTCTTTAAAAAAACGCGCAATTTAAAACACGCTTTATATTTAATATTTCCTTCATTTATATCAATTTTGTTTGGTTACAAAACAAGTCGTTTTACTTGCTAGACAAAAGAAATAAAATTGCATAGAACTGTAATAAATTGTTAACAAAAGGAATATTAAGTATTTATATTATAGTTACGCAACTGCTTGTTAATTCTTTTGCAATAAAGTTTTTCTTACTGCATTGTTTGAATTAATTATATTTTTCAAAAGAAATTAAAGCGAATCTGTAAAGTGTTACATATGTTACTTAGATGAATAGGTTATTGTTGAATATTACTGAAATTTATTGTTTGTATATTAAAGGACCATATCAGCATTGATCGCGTTTGTGTTCAGGAAATATTTGCATATAAAGCTGGAATAAAACAGTAGATAGCTTTTAAAGACTTCGTTGTTTTTCGAAGTATTTTCCACGAAGATTAATGCACTTTTGCATACGCTCGAACCAACTTTGGAAGCAGCTGTTTCACTCGTTTGTTGGTAATGTCAAAATTGCGTTTTTGAAGGCATCGACTGCTCCTTCTGACATCTGCAACCTTTGGGGACATAGCTCCGGACTGTACGGAGGATAGTCCAACAATATGGCATTTTGTTGGGTTAAAAATTCAATTGTCTTGCATGCTGTGTGCGAACTTGCATTGTCTTGGTGGAGGATGTTTCGTCGTTCGGGGTTTGTTTTTCGAAGCTCAGCGATGACTTGCGGCAAACAAATGATTGCAAACCAATCGGCAGTAACTATTCTTTGATCTGGGAGAGGAATTCTCGCTTTCCTTTTCCGTACCTTCAACGCATCTTTGTCTTTCCGATTTAGTTGCAAAGTTAGCTACCTTGTTATGTAAATGCCAAGACTGTAAACTTCCGATAGAGTAAATCGTTTTCCACGTTTTTCCGGTTTGGTTAACTACTTCAGGTTATTTCTTAGCTTATACTCCATAAAATGTGGTGCGTTTAAATCAATTCTTTCTTATCGTTTAACTTAGTTCTTTATTCTTTGACATCCAGTTCTTTTTGATTGTTTACGAGTTGGTGATGCTGTTGTGCTTTTTTATGCACTCCGGATGGGCTAAATATTTCTTGATCATCACACCAAAGCGTCCTTTAGACTCTAATTATTTTAATAACGCCTTCTTTTATTGCGTTCCTTATTTCATGACTCCTCAAGTTTCTCTGTTCGCTATTTTCAGTTATTTCAATGTTCGCTACTATATTTTAATTGCTGACGAAAAATAATCAAAAGTTTTTTCTTTTTTTTGCAAGTGAGCATTACGGAATACTTTACAAGTACAATTTATACGATACAAGTAGAACCGCCGCGAGTTATATGAATTATGACGAACTTAAACTTCAATTAGGTTATGTATAAAAAAGAAAACGTTCAAGTAATGCTTAATGGTTTGGATATATCAAACTTTTAAAACGAACTCCAGATACGGGAAATCGCAGTTGTTGATTGGACAAAATAAAAGGAGAATATACGTACGTAATAAATACGTACGTGTGCGAAATTCCAAATCAACAGCAAATATATTGAAACAATTTGACTGTTGCATATCTTTATTTTTATACTTAGTTCGATGAAGTGTTAAATCAAATACAAAAGCTCCGAGTATTGACAAGAGTTTTATTTTTAATTTTAACTCCCTTTACTCTTTCAACAAAAGATGTGTTGAGATGTTGCTATCAACATTTTAATATCGGAGTTCAAACATTGTTAACTAATAGTTTTTATTAAATTTTTTTTAAATTTTGATTTCCCCCTTTTTAACATCTGTAAAATATTAAAATTCTATAAGAAAATTACAGTTTATATATATATACATATATATATATATATATAAACTGTAATTTAATTGTCAGAACATACCACGTTGGACGGAAAATAAAATAATTGTGGCTTAGATAATATAGTGAATAGTAAAATCACTTGAAGGAAGCGTTATCTTTAAGTACCAGTGTTTCGTTTCGAAACGAAATGAGTAAAAACAATGAGGAAAGTGGCAATGAATTGGAGTTAGACTAGAGCAGTAGACTGAAATAACTAATAGAACAAGAAATGAAAGATACGAGATTGTAACGTCGACCTACGATCATGCCGTGATCATCAACGTTTATGGAAAAGTTAATGGTAAAAATCGTTACAGAAATTTTCAATTCTCGGCAAAAACCCGTAAATGTAACTAATGGGTCTTTCATTAAGCGCTTCCTACCTTTAAATTTAAATAAAACAAAGTGTGTGTGAGATATCATCGAAATTTTTTATTCATTTGAAAGGCCTATCGATGCCATTATGTATGGAATATAACATCGTGCAAATGTCGCGGATTCGCTGGGTGGTACGCATCCGAAATGTCCAATTTTCCATGACTCTGGCGCATAAATCAGGCTAAATTTGACCGATGGCATGGTTTACGTTGGCATTGAGGGCCGCTGTGGTTTGTAGCTTATTCGCATAGACCTGCGCCTTAAGAAAACCCCACAAGAAAAAGTCTAACGGGGTCGAATCGCACGATCTCAGTGGCCAGTTCACATCACCTCCACGTGAGATGACTTCGATGACCTCAAATCGCTCCTACAGAATATCTAATATGGCATGAGCTGTGTGGCACGTGGCGCCGTCCTGTTGAAATGTTGTTGGTGTTCATATCATCCAATTCAGGACAAAAAAGTTGGTAATCATCAACCTATAGCACTCGCCGTTGACGGTGATGGCCTGGCCAACGTTGTTCTCAAAGAAATATGGACCGATGACGCCGCCAGCTCAAAATCCACACCAAACAGTGACTTTTCGGGATGCATTGGATCTCATGTGGATTGGTATCGTACCAAATTTGACAATTTTGTTTGTTGACGTACCCATTCATCCAGAAATGGACCTCATCGCTGAAGATGATTTTTTGATGAAAATTTGTCCACCACACTGCGAATAATCCTCTCGACAGAACGACTATAGCGACCCTAAAGTAGGTGAAGCGCCCGGAACCTTACTCGAACAGAACACCCATTTTGATAAAACAATTTTATCATTTGCACGTGTTGTTGAATGCTATGTCCGTCCATGGCGATTTGGCAAGACAGACTGAATAAATGACAGTCAATTCTAGAGGAAAGGAAGACCCGTTATCTTGTAGGATCAAGAAAAATTGAACCAGCTTGTGGAGTCCTTACAAGAAAGAAGTCAAATGAGAAAAACAATTTACGGAGACGAATTAATCAGTTGAATTGGAGACCAACAGAAAAGAGATTTTCGGGCCGATTGGTTGAAATTTTTGGGTAAAAAGTTGAGTGTTTGTGCATAGATTAATAGGAGGGTGATTAAACAATCGCCTGTAATGATTACGATTCTATAAAATCATTTCCTCAGAAACTAGAAATTTTGAGGTTGTCCTGCAACGACTTCATTCCGTTAGAAAAAAAAAATAAAATTACGTTCTCTGAGGTGGTTTTACAAATGTCTAAATAAAAGACAAAAACAAATCTGGATTATAGTGGGTGGTGCATCTAAAAGAAGTTACATTAGCGGATAATGGGTTGGATTTAGTTATTTTGCGAACTCGCGCATTGGCATGGAGAAAAATACTTTCTTTGTGACGCAAATTTGAACGTTAGTGGTCAATAACCGCGTAAATTTTGTTAACATATTACTATAGGAACTTCATTGGTAAATTTTTAATTGATTTCTTTCAAAAACAATAGTAATATAGTAGAATTATGTTTAGAATACTTTCAGTAGTGTTTAAGGTACTTCAAAAAAAATAAAAATGAATCACGAACAGCTTATTTTGTTTGGTTTCATAAAAATTCTAAAAAAATAGGAAAATGAGCATATATAACCAGAATCAAATAAATTAAAGATGAAAGTCAATGTAATTTTGTAGTAATTTTATTATATGCACACACACATATACACGCAGAAAGGAAGAAAGAGAGAAAGAGAAAAAGTAAGCATTATTCAGTTTATCATCATACCCACACGATGTCTTCATCTCCGCCTACCTACTGAATAAATAATGTATGTTTTGTTCTCAAAGGCCATGCAAATATAATTTTATTTGTCTCAAATCATATCCAGAAATAATTCGCTTTGTCGAACATCGCGTCCGGCTAAAAATAACCGCGTTGAAACAATTTTCGGACTCATTTTTATGCACCAGCCATAATGTTACCGTAAAGTGCTTGGATGCATAATGCAATACGAGTATTTCGTCGATTACTAAAATCTTTCAGCAGTCGGTGCGCGAAAAAAAAAGAAATCAAGTGGCTCTAGAGTCTGCATATATTCGTCGTCAATTGCTTCGAGTGTGTTATGCAATTTGAATAATTTAAAATATTTATTGTGCACTTTCTGAGAGTATTGACCTGTTAAACACAACATCCATGGTAAATAACATTTTTCGTTTTTTTTCGTAAGCGATATTTGCCAACGAATTTGTAAATGTTTACGCCAAAATTTTATGTTAATCGTGTGTACACAACACATAAATTGTAGCTGCTCAAGTGAGCGGTCTTAAATAGATATCGCCGTAGAAATGAGGCAACTGTAAAATCAATAAAAATAGGTTTTTGACTTGAGAAAGGACAGGTGAAATTATACAAAAGGTTAAGTTTTAACGCATTAGTAATGATTAAAATGAGTTGTTTTATAGGCTTCATAGAAAGAACGTCGATGCAAGCAACCCGCTTGACAAGTAGTTTGTTTCAAGCGTTGTTTGATGTGGAATCAGGAATATATATTTTTACAATCACGAAAAAACATCAGAAACTGGATATCCGCAAAAGGAAAATGTTGCGAAGGATTTTTGGAGGGCAAAATAGAGAGTTGGTAAAGAAGGCTTAACACAGAACTTTACAAACCATTCGGAGAAAAATCCATTGGGAGGTTCGTCAAAATGAAAGAGATTACAATATTTGAAGCACCTTGCTAGAATGAAACCTAGAATGAACTAGATGGATAGAGAACAAGAGATAGACCGAGAAAAAGGTGAAGTGATGCGATTGTGGAAGACTCGAGGGAGAAAAAGATCAGTAACTGGAGAAATACGGGGTTAGATAGCGAGGAATGGGAGAGAATTACATAGCTTTAGGCATAAAAGACCTGTTTCTAAGTAAAGTACGGTACACTGCAGCATATTTAAAAACAAATTAAAGCAAAACCAATATATTAATGATGATTTAGATTCTATTCAATTCAATTCAACTTTTCAAAGCTTTTTTAATTCTGTACATAGCTAGAAATTACGTGTCCATGACAGCTTAGTCGTCCCTCTTTAACTGTGTGTTGGGTTGATTTTCTTTTCCAAAAAAAAACAGCATTTCTAGTTTTATCTTTTCTCCTTTTGCCTTCAATTTTTCTAATGAACTTCATTTCGATGCTTTAGAATTTACATTTTGTTTCTATACTAAGATCCATGTCTTCGAGCCAAAGGTAGAAATTGGGCTTATTATTCTCTTGGCTATTTCTTTTGGTATTTGTTTTTTATTGTGTTGAACAGTCTTCTTGTTGCTATTGTTCCTTTGTTTATTTCTTTTTCTAATTTTCCATACTGTGATACCAGCGATCTCGGTTATTTAACATGTATATTTGAGTTTTGTCTGTTATATTATCTCGTGTGTCCTTCCTGCTTGTTATCATTATCTTCGATTTCTGATTGTTTATTTTCATGTTAATAGCTTCCATATAATTCATCGTCTTCTCATCTGGTTAACGGAAAATTTTATTCAAAGCAGTCACCTTCGGCTTCATTACAACGTTTTGCACGGTCAATTAACATGTCAAATGAATTTTTAAGTTCATTTTTAGAGGTGTCCTTCAAGATCGCTGTCCACGCCCTTTTAATGGCATCGACGTCGGTATAACGCTGTCCTTTCATCGGCAAATGTACTTTGGTGAATAGAAAAAAATCACAGGGGGCTAAATCTACTGAATACGGTGAATTGTTGATGATTAAAACGCTTCTTAACAACAAGATAATATACAGCGTTGACTATTTGACTAGTTGGTACGAACTCTTTGTACTCTATGCTTTTCGAATCATAAAAACAAATCAACATTGTCTTCACTTTCGACTTCTCCAAATGGCTTTTTTTCGGTCTTTCTCCGCTTGGATGCTTCTATTCAGTTTTGATGCTTTATCTATGGATCATATTAAAAATACCACGTCTCATCGCCAGTTACATAGAATACTACCTTTTTTAAGTCTTTAATCTAGTCTATACAATATTGAATTCGGAGCAATTTTTGATCGTCTGTTAGCTTGTGCGGTATAAACCTTGCACAAATCTTTCTCAATCTCAAATGCTGTGTCAAAATGTGATGAATTGAATCATTGGAAATATTTAATTCCATTCCCACGTATCGCAATGAGAATTTCGGCTCATTTCTGATAAATTCACGCACAAATTCGATATTAGTTTCCGTAACCACAAATTTTTTTGCACCAGGATGTTCGTCGTCATTTATGTCCGTACGACCGTCTTTAAATCGTTTATACTACTAATACACACTCGTACGTGATAAACACGCATCACCATACACTTGTTTCATCAAATTAAACGTTTCAGTACACAATTTACCGAGCTTAAAACAGAACTTGATATTTGCTCTTTGTTCAAAATTCATTTTTCGACCAATGCTATATACACACTGTTACTTTATCCGCAATTTCTCTGATTCTAATGATGCAAATGTCAAGATATTTTGACATAGCATTGGTGAAAGATCTACCTTACCGGCGCACATTTTTTTAATAGCTGGCGTCATTAAAAATTGCTATAATCTATGTATATTCTAAGTTACGAAAATGATTATGTATGTATTATATAATGTATTTACACTCGTCGTTACAATTGACCTTTGTGAGACGTCATCGCGTCGCTAATATGCACGCGTTCTTTCCCCCTACAGTTCCTATCACTGATTGCCCGGAGGATTGTCTAACCTTGCTCATTACACACACTGTACATAATTGCAACCACGTAGGGACTAGCTAGGAGATAAATCTATTTTAAATTTTATCTTTATGTTCTATTGTAGAATAATAAATTTTGTTACCTGAAAGCCTACAAACAAAAGCCTAAACGTGTTGACTTTTATCTTAAATTAACTACATTTTTTGATTATACTATTGTAGGTGTCTGTAGAAAATCCACTTTACATCTATAAAAATGTAAATAAACTCGTTACTTTGTAGAATTTTTTAAATTACTTTATTTGATATATAGACTATTAAGATTGAACGATACAGAAACGTATAGCGTTGAGAAATTCCTGTACAACACGCGGTAGATATGACATTGATATCTAATATACCTGGCATAAAATTTCTAAGAAATGTCAAGATACGTACCTGAGTTTTCAAAAGGAACGACCCTCGTTTTTGAGGCAATGAACTCACGTAAACGCCTATACAAGTATATATAAATATATACATATATATATGTACATACCTAGTACGCGCCTATAAAAAAAGAGCCTTAACGATTGCTATGATGTCGCATGAACCTGTTCGCTACAGATTAAAAACCCACCATGAGAAGTCTCTCCAGCCTTTTCTCGGTCTCGCTCTCTCTTTCTCGTGGCATTGTACAAAGAGGGTGTAAAACTTTGGCTCTCCCGTGTCTGGGTATGGGGTAGTGGCGTGCATTCGTCTATACGTGTCTCCGTACGTCTGTCTATAGTAACAAGAAACGTCTGGCGTTTTGTTTACATTTTTGTAGAGCGATCGCGCTTTCGTGAAGGACCTGTCTTTATAAACCCGGCTCAGACAGAGAATAGAAATTTTATATCGGACTGGTTTGTGTTTTGTTTACATTAGACTGTGTGTGATATTTATACAAAGAAATTTTGTGAATAGGTTTGAATAATTAAATGAGTTGCTGATGCACTGAGTCGGATACTGCATTAAAAAGTAATCAAACACAAAAGGTTAATGATCTGACAAAAGAGGCACAATTTTTGAGTTGTTTTAATTTGATTCACTCTTAATAATAATAATAATAATAATAATAATAATAATAATAATATCTTTATTGTCCAACAAACAGGCCATTTAAAGGACAAATCAAACAATATGTACAGTGTGCAAGTATTAAATGAAACTAACGTAAATATATATAAAAATTTAAATATACAATATTAATAATAAATGAAAACTAAAAACTTAAGAATATATTTATAGGCAAAAAAAAAATAAATAAAATAACTTATATGAAACCAAAGTTGTACCACACTCTTAAACCACCGAAAGTATTACCTATGAAAAGGATCTGGGAATAGCCTATTCGCATTCCTGCACATATGGGTAAGTGGAGCTTTCAATAGAACATTAGTCCTGGCCCTCGGAAGAGCGAAGGAATCAAAAGACCGAGTGGAATGAGAAGGAACCAATAGACCAACCTGAGACAGTACAGAAGGGGCATCCACATCATTATTAATTAAGTTAACAAGAAACTTCGCACTGGTAGCATCCCTACGACAAGACAAAGATTGGAAGCTGTGTCTAACCAATAATGCCTCATAATCAACTCCCCTCGGTGGGTATGTACCATCAAGTCGGTAAGATAAGTACTTTAAAAATCTTTTCTGGATTTTCTCCAGAAACAAACTTTGATAAATATAGCACGGATACCATACCACCGAGGCATACTCAAGCTTAGTCCGGACAAAAGCATAGTATAAAACCTTGAGAGCCGTAATGTTATTAAAATGTCTGCAGGAACGCACAAGGAAACCCAAAGCACGTGACGCCGAAGCACATATAGAAGTGATGTTATCTGTAAATTCCAATCTGGAGTCAAACAGGACCCCAAGATCCACAATTCTAGACTTCCTCAGAATGACAGTGTGATCAATGGTGTACTGACTAATAAGGGGATTATTGCTTTTAGTAAAAGTTACCACAGCACACTTATCAACATTAATAATAATATCATTCTGCACACACCAATCACTAATTGTATTAAGATTAAGATTATGCTGCAGTATCCGGCAATCGTCATAGGATGTTATCCTAGAAAAAATTTTTAAATCGTCAGCATATGCCAAGGAATTACATGTAAGTGATTTGAACAGATCGTTAATGAAAATATTAAACAATAAGGGTCCCAAAGTGGATCCCCGTGGAACTCCAGAAGAAGCAGTATATACATCTGACGAAAATCCATTATACGAAACATAGCACTCTTAATTTTTTAAGCGTTTCTTTTTGTTTTACTTGGGTAGAATGGTAGGTTGAATAGTTACAAGTAAAACGATGTGTAATTTATTTTGTCTACGAATAGGCTCTACCAGTCGTAGAAGTTTATAAAGTAAGGAAATATTTGCAAAGTAATAAGAAAATCCTAGCAAAATAGTAACAGAGAGATTTAATTATATCAAATACCATATACTTTAATGATAACGCCATCAAACAGGCTGATTGAAAGTAGATTCGAAATTAGACATTTTCAAAATATTATTTATCGTTTTCTGACACTACTGTCGGTAATTTCATAATTTTTTTAAGGAATTAAATTCGAGGTAAGAGTGGTTGTCATAAATTACATACTTAAATTTCTTTAAGTAAATATCTGTTATGTCGAATAAAATAATTTGCAGTATGCCACGCAGGAAGTCTACAAGTAATGAATTATCGCATTTCATCATGAAAACCTCTCAATGAGCGGAATTGATAAAAAAGTTATAATTAAAAATCTACGATATGCGTGTTATTATTCACCGGTAAAACGAAATTGAAAATACCGTATGTGACCGATGCCAGTAAGAATTACTTCTCACGCAAATGATGAACGACTAAAACGATGAACGAATACAGCTGTTTAATAAGCGAAATAGGAAGTTATCTGTAACATAAATCGCTGCTGGAATCAATCGCGAGCGTAAAAGAATCAAATCTGTGAGTACAGTGAAATGGAAACTTCAGGAAGAAAATCTTCATGGTTACGTCTAGGTGGCAACTGAAACGACTTTAATAGGCACAGACACATAGAGATTGAACAGTCGAAGAGTGGAAACGCGTCTTATGGACCCACAAGTCCAAGGTTGAAGTGTTTTGGTCAAATCAAGGGAATTTTCGTTCGAAAAACGAAGCACGAAGTAATCCCTGATTGTGTTGTGCTCAGTGTAAAGTAAGGAAGAAATGCTGTGCTTGTGCGGGGTTGTTCGTTTATTGGATCTACAAAAATGATGCAATGAGGGAAAAAAATTGTTTCCAAATATTAGGAGATAATGGAATAACATCAGGTATGCGATTAATAGGCGAAACTTTATATTTATGCAGGACAATGATCCACAATGTATTGTAAATAATGACGTGGCCACTGTAGAGTCCAGATCTCAACCCCATCAAGTTATTATAGGATAAGCTGGATAGACGAATATGAAAAGAATGCCTAACCTCAACGAACCACTTCTAGAATATTCTTTAGGAAGAATGCAGCAATATTTCGAACGTAGTACTAGAAAAACCTGTTAATAGATCAAATAATAGTTTGAATTGTAATTTGGTACGAGGGGAAGAACGAACTAATTCTTATAAATTAATGGCTAAATGTTAAATATATTGGAACGCTAGAAAGGCACCTTTATATGAAGATGTAACATTAAAAATGTTACACAACCTACGAGGGAGCGTTTTTATATTCGCGGAATGAGCGGGTTTTAGAGGGGTGAGTAGGCGCATTGGGGGCGTGGCCTGTGCAGCGACTCATGATTAGTATAAATACGAAGTTTCATTGTTATTAGACAGTTAGTCTTTGAACTATCGTCAACCAAGTAACATAATCAGGAGTGAAAAATGAAATATGGAAAAAATCGAATATCGTGCCGTTATAAAATTCCTTACCAGGCAAGGAAAATCAGTCGCGACCATAATGAATGAGATGTCATTGGTTTACGGCGACTCTTGTCCAGGAAAAACCATGGTGTACAAGTGGCATAGTCTATTTAAACAAGGAAGGGAATCCCTTGAAGACGACCCGAGGCCGGGCAGGAGCATTGAGGTGACCACGCCAGCACTTATCCAAAAAGTTGAACAAATTGTACTCGAAGATGCTCGACTAAAGAAGAAACAACTCGCAGAAATGGTTGGAGTATCCGATACAACAATTTTTAAAATCCTACCCGATCATCTCGGCATGTCTAAGGTCAGCGCAAGATGGGTGCCGAGAATGCTCACGCCGCCGCAAAAACAACAGCGCGTAGAGTGTTCGCGTGCATTTTTGGACCTCTGTAATGAATACAAGGATGGTGTATTGAGTGGAATTGTTACTGGAGACGAAACTTGGGTTCATCATTATGAACCTGAGTCCAAACAAGACTCCATGCAGTGGCATAAAAAGGGCACAGCACCTCCCAAGAAATTTAAAGTGTCACAATCAGCTGGGAAACTCATGGCAACGGTATTTTGGGACTCGGAAGGAATATTGTTGATTGATTATAAAGATAAAGGTGTTTCTATAACCGGAGAATATTACGCTTCAATATTAGAGCGACTAAAAGAAGCCATTAAAGAGAAAAGACAGGGAAAATTGACAAAAGGTGTTCTGCTTTTGCACGACAACGCGGCCGTCCACAAGAGCCGCGTTGCGTTAGCTGCCCTGCATAAGGTGGGCCTCGAAATTGTGAATCACCCACCCTACGGCCCAGACCTGGCTCCGAGTGATTATTACCTGTTTCCGAAAATGAAAAAAGAGCTGCGTGGTACAAAATTTACTGCCGATGATGAAGTCAAGGAGGCAGTTTCGGCGTATTTTGCAGATAAAGAGAAATAATTTTTTTATGAGGGTATAAATAAATTAATTGAAAGATGTGAAAAATGTATCCGTCTTGCAGGTGAATATATTGAAAAAGAAAAATAATTTGTTTTTTTTATTTCCACCCCTTGTCCCCCATTCCGCGAATATAAGAACGCTCCTTCGTACTTGTTGGAAAAATAAAAATTGCATACAACGTCTTCCTGGGCACAATTCAAAGGATAATTTAGATAAAAAATAATGAAAAATACTATAGTAAATTCTTAATCTTTTATTATGGTTTAACTCATTGGGCTTCTGTGGTGACGTCTTATGGTTGAAGCGAGCGATTTTCCTGAATTTCGTACTTAACAATTATTTTCTTATCTTAGAATATATTCTTCATGGCTATAATATTTTTTGACTTCTATTTTCATTTCATATGTGTTTTCTAATAAAATTACTGTCCCTGTTCGTGTATTAATTTCCATTTTTTTGTAAATACAATTTTATACTACATTATTGATATGTTTTATTAGCAATGTTTCTTCTAAAAATGCATGTCAATGTTATTTCCAATACATTTGTATTTAAAACATGTCGCAAGGAGGATTGGAAAGGCTTTTTACCTAACAATGAAGCTACAGACCTTTTTTGATAATCAGAAAAGAATCGTTTCTATTGGTCTTCTATATATGCGCTAAATTGTTTTTCAACTGGCTATTGTCTGCAAAATTATGTCCTCTGATGTACTTTTTCAAATTTTTAAATAAAAAGAAGTCGGGCGAAACTGAATATATTATGGCGAGTGGCTCAGTTGAAAGAGATGAGCTTTCATTACCGTGAGAACTCGCATATTGTCATAGAGAAAGTCTTCTTTGTGATGTAAGTTTGAACGCTTCAATAGTCGTACGCAATTTTGTTAATGTATTAGCATAGATAACTGCTGCTATTATAGTCTTCTTTGGCATGTATTCAATAAGAATAACTCCTGTTTGGTTACAAAAGGTGATAACTATGAACTCTTCATCTGAAGATTGTGTGCGAACCCTTTTTTGGAGCGGACAACCTTTATGAACTAATGGATCCTGCAAATTAAGCTTGTTTCTAGATCCCAGTAATATAACCAAGTCTTATTATATGTCACTCTCTCAGAGAAAAACTCAGCATCTGCATTCCAAAATATCAAATTGTTTTGAAAATTTTTTAACCTAAGCAGTTTTTTTTTTTTGATCGAGAGTCAACAATCTTGGAACCCACCTTGCAGAATCTTTAACTCATGCCTGGTTTTTCGTATAAAATTTTTAAAAGTCATAGCCCAGACGTGTCTAGTGCTTTAATAATGGTAGAAGCTTTAAGACGAAGGTCAGGATTGGTTGCGTTCCAAGGTCTTCGGTTTCCTGGGATATTTTAAATGGATTTATTCAACAATCTTGGAACCCAACTTGCAGAATCTTTAACTTATGCCTGGTTTATCGTATAAAATTATTAAACGTCATAGCCCAGACATATCTAGTGCTTTAGAAATGGTAGAAGCTTTAAGACAAAATTCAGGATTGGTTACGTTCCAAGGTCTTCGGCTTCTTGGGATATTTAAAAAGGATTTATTCAACAATCTTGGAACCCACCTTGCAGAATCTTTAACTCATGCCTGGTTTATCGTATAAAATTGTTAAAAGTCATAGCCCAGACATCTTTAGTGTTTAAATAATAGTCGAAGCTTTAAGACGAAGTTCAGGATTGGTTGCGTTCCAAGACCATCGGCTTCTTGGGATATTTTAAATGAATTTACTCAACAATCTTGGAACCCGCCTTGCAGAATCTTTTACTCATGCCTGATTTATCGTGTAAAATTATTACAAGTCATTGCCCAGACATATTTAGTGTTTTAGCAATGGTAGAAACTTTAAAACACGTTCAGGATTGGTTGCGTTCCAAGGCCTTCGGTTTCTTGGAACATTTTTAATGGATTTACAGCTCTACTGAAACTGTTCCAACTCATATTTCACTTTAAAATATGACGGAGTCTCATCACCATGCAAGCAATCGTCCTACAGTTTTAGGAGAATTCTAATCTTTTGTCAAAAATTTGATGTTTTTATTTCACGTATATTTTTTGTTGCAAAAGTCAAATTTGATTTTTTGATCGCCACTATACTTAGGCGAATGAAACGAAAATTTTCATAGAAAATCATGTGCAAAAGCGTCTATAAGTAGACTAAAAAGATCGCTACTTTTTAAAGATTATTAATTGATAATAATAACATTAGTAAAAGTATAATACACGGCATCATTGGCAAGAAAACTACATTTAAGCGATCGTTTAGATTGCACTTCAATATATTTCAATTAAATCACTTTCAGAGCAAGCATATCAACGATTATAACTTGGAAACTATTAACTAAAGTGTTAAACTGTTTCACTTACCTACTAACCTAGCTCGAGGCCAATTTATTGCAGTGTTCCATCAGTGGAATACATATTAATAATTCATTTAGAATTTCCTCATTGTTTTCGATAAGCCTCGAAAACTGAGGCGAATTAAAATTGTAGCGGAAAATGGTATAATTGCACCTACAATTGTAGCGACCTCTTTTCATAAATCGTTTTAGATAATTATTAATTTGTGTGTATTCTACTTTCAAAAATTATTAAAGCTTTAGTGGTAATAATGATACATTATGTAACAATTTAGAAATGGCCGAAAAGTTTATATTGGTGAGTTTTGAATTTTTATATATACAGTATTGTGCAAATTAATGGAATGAAACACAATATAACTAAGAAAACCGTTTATTTGTCATATAATCACGATGAGATGGTATAAAATTATAAATTACTAGTAATTTAATAAGAGATATGCCCTCCTGTGGCTGCGATGACAGCCTGAACTCTTTTCGGTATGGAATCTATTAATTTTTGGCAGTTTTTCTTTATTTTCTCGTCCCGAAATCACATCTGAATTACTGCTTCTATCAATTTTGTCTTCGTTGTACAGTCCATTTTACGTAACCTAGCCTTACAAATGGCCCACAGATTTTCAATTGGGTTTAAGTCTGGAGAATTGCCGGGCTAGTCGAGGAGAGTTATCCCTTTTTCCTTGAAATATTTGACCATAATCTTCGATTTGTGGCATGGAGCTGAGTCCTGTTGTAAAATTGCACCTCCGTTTGGCTCACATTTCTTTAGATCTTTTCCCAAATACTTATCCAGTAGCTCTTTATATTTCTGGCTGTTCATCATACCTTCTATAGGCACCAGCGATCCAGACCCCATGTACGAAAAACATCCCCAAAACATCTTCTGTACAGGATGTTTGACAGTCTAATCGATATGAGCTGCAGTGAGTTTTTCATCTCCACTATTTCTCACGAATTTTAATCGCTGCCCCTGCACCAAAATATTGGACTCGTCTGAGAACAACACCTTTCTCCAGTCTTCCTCATTCCATCCGGCATATTTATGGTCGAATGGCTTTTCTTCCAGATTTTAAAAGTCTCCTATGAACTGTCGAGCCATGCACTTTCACTCCAGCGTCGGCTAAGTCTTTTTGTAGTTCTAAACTAGTTTTTCTTGGGTTCAACTTGCCATTTCTGACCAAAAAAGGGGTGTCATCTTCCTCTTTCTCCCACATTTTCCCGCTCGCTTCACTTCAACTATTCCGGTATACTTTTTTTGCTTTAGGATCTTGCTTACCACTCCTTGACTAACACCACATTCCTGAGCAATATCTCTCTGTGTCATTGAAGTGTGCTCACTTAATGTCACAATCTTCTCACGTTTTCTGGGCATGATATCCATATGGCGAATAACCGGCAAAAGCACAATATAAATCAAATTTTGAACTTTGAAAGAGTATATATGAACAAACTCTCTAAAACGAACTGAATAACTGTGTAAAGTGTTCCCAGTGATATAGGTTATGTTTCTTGACATAAAACTACTGTCAGAACTGACCTAACAATGTTGCCACATGCAGGAAACTAAAAAAAGAGTCATGATTCCATTAATTTGCACAATACTGTAAGTACATACATTGCCGCTCGTGGAAGTGTGGACACTTGATTAAATTTTATATAACGATCATAAAAATTATATTAATGCCAATAAATAGTGATAGTATTATTTTACCTATGATAGGAACAATTTTATCTAACAATAACTATAATTACTTGATAATGCGTCTCAATAGCATTGTACGATAATTCCAACTACATATAATATAATCAGGATTAGTGGTACAGTAATTAAGAAGGGACTAAAGTCTAGAAATTTACCTGAAATGAGTCGGTTACCCTAATACTACCTCCTTGTGCCCATCAGTAGATCACTGAAGGTGCTTATGTGAAGTTATCTATTTTGTAAGCGAATAGTGTAATTTCTGTTTACAAAATGCCACGGAGAAAGCAGCTTGATAGTGGAACACGACCACCGATACTTACTTTGTATCGTAAGGGGTATTTATTTCTCGGTGTTGGCGAAAAATTAAAAGTGACAAAATCGGCAGTGAATCTCACAATTCGTCGGTTTCAAGAAACTGGCAGTCTGGAAGACCGTAATCGGCCGGGACCATCGAGAGGTACTTCCAAAGCTGACCACGAAAAAATTAAAATAATTAGCAAAAGAAATAGAAGAATAACGACACCTGAAATAATAGCCGAATTTAATCAGGGCCGTGCTAGAAAAAATTTCTGAGAACAGTGAAACGACGATTAGCGGAAGCAAATTTACACGGTCGCGTTGTCTCACGGAAACCATTATTACGGCGTGGAAATAAGCAGAAACGACTTCAATGGGCAAAGTTACACCGTAATTGGACAATCGATGAGTGGAAAAACGTACTGTGGAGTGACGAAAAATGTTGCCAGATTGTATAGCTCCAACGGTGAAGCATGGGGGTGGTTCTGTTGTAGTCTGGAGCTGTTTTTCATTAGCCGGAATGAGAGATTTGATAAAAATAGGTGGTATTATGCGAAAGGAGAATTACCGAGAAATTTGGAAAATCACGTTTTACCGTCACGCATGCGATTAATTGGTAATAATTTTGAACTCATGCATGATAATGACGCCAAACATACGTCATTGTGTAAAATTATCTTGAGGCGAAGAAACATGAAAATATTTTGAAAGTAATGACATGGCCGCCTCAGAGTCTGCACCTCAACCCCATTAAATCATTGTGGGATGAACTCGATAGAAGGATTAGAAAGGAATGTCCAACATCGAAGGAAAAACTTTGGAATCTTTTACAAAAAAAAATGGAATAACATTACACCGGTTGTAATAAGAAAATTAGTAGAAAGAATGTCCCGAATAAGAAAAGCTGCAACCCCCAAAAGAAAATATAATTACATACTATAATATATCAGTATATTAGGAATAAGTTTAATGAATTGTAATTTTAATTTTCATTATATAAAGAATCAATTAATTTTTGTTTAATTTCATTGATATTTTTTATTTTTTATGTTTCTCTTGTTGTTGCTTGACGGCGGAAGTATGGACAGCAGTATGTCCATACTTCCATGAGCGGTAGTGTATGTGTATATTGGTTGGAAAACAAGAGAGATGACGTATCATTTGATTAAAAACGCAACGTTGTACTTGATGATTGGAATTAGAACGCAGCGATTTGTGTAACTCAAATTTACTTTTTTATATATAGGAATAAGCGCAATATTTTGTAATATTAGTGATAAAAACAGAAATTTGTAATTGGAACACGTCAGTTGATTTTTGTACTATATGAAGATAATATTATATGTAACAACCACAGTTTTTACTTATCTCTAATAGAAATTAGTTTAAATATGATGGTTTTTAAACAACATACTTCAAGAAAAAGGGAAAATCCTTCGAATAATGTTTCCAATGAAATCAGCTGTACTACTATCTTCTATTAAGCAAAACAAAAAGCAAACGAGTCGCAAATATGTCATGGTTTGTTTAAAAAACGAAAAGGTTGCGTAGTGCGTGTATTGTTTCAGGAGCTGTACTAATTTAATTACATTAAAGTAGGTCAAGGTATTATTTCTAAGGTTATGATACGTAATGTATGGTATATAAGATTGAATAATTATTGTATACCAACAAACACTGACTTACACATTCACTCTCGTTTAATCAGACAAACATATAATTAATAGCATAGCCATTAAATAGAGGATATGTAATATGCTGCTGTATATGTGATGTTAATAAATGCATTGAAATGCAAGAAGGTGATTATCATGGCGACCTTATCAATTCAGTAATTTCACAGCCAACAATGAGCTAACAATTAACTTTATGTATTAATTATACATATGTATACTGCTTTATCGTTTTCAAAATAGCAGTAACAATTGTAAAATATATAAAAATTATATGCTAGTTTACTACAACGTTTAATAATGATATATACATACTCTAGAAATAAGTTCATATATACACACAAACATATAAAAATCAGACATTATAAAAACGATAGCAATAGTCAGAAAATTTCGCGATCAACAAAGAAGGTCTCATAACCTGATTAAAACTCGTCATTTAATCAACAGAATCGCAGCTATGATAACAGCGTTTAATGATCACACGAAACATCATAAAACTTGTAACAAGTACCATTTGTAATGGATAATAAAACCGTAAACTATCAGCCGTGTACAGTCCGAGCCTTAGGCTAAGGAAATGCGAGATATTTACTATATAATAGTCTTTACTTGTCCAACAATAACCAATTACAGGGCAAAAGAACATAAAAAAGAAATTCAGTGCAAAAGATACAAATAAATCGTAAATATTTATAAAGAAGTCATACATAAACAAAGCAATCAAATATATATAAAATAAATCATACAATAAGCGCAAGATTTACAAATACACTATTGGATTGAATCACTAAATAAAGCATTAGCAGTTTTACTTATATGAAATAAAGGACTTTTCCATAGAACATTTGTTCTAGCTGTAAGACTTAGTAACGTATCATTAAATTGACTGGAACCTCGAGGAACACGAAAATTTAACTGTGACGAAATAGACGGAAAATCAATTGAATTATTGGCAACTTTTATAAAGAATTAGGCATTAAAATAGCTCATGTGTAGCCGAAAGCGAAAATTAAAATCACAAGGAGTATACTCCCCATTAAATTTATATGCGAGACATTTAAAAAATCTCTTTTGGACTCCCTCAAGTTCCGAATGAAAATATACACAGTGGAGGTATCAAATAATGGCAGCATACGAGAGTAGCTGTTTTTATTTCGGGAATAGCAAACAAAAAAAAATTTTTATTATCGAAAATTGTTTTATTACTTTTCAAAATGTTGTCCTTGAAAATCAATGCACATTTGCATTCGTTTAAACCAATTCGAAAAGCGTTGCTGCCACTGTGAAGGCGATATCTCCAAAATATGAGTTTTGAATGCATCAACTGCCTCTTGGGGCGTAGAAAACCGTTGAGCACGTGTGGGGACAAAAACAAATAGGTTACTAGATCAGGGCTGTACGGCGGATGTGTCATTAATTCAATGTTTTGCCCGGTCAAATATTCAATTGTTTGAACCGACCTGTGAAAGCTCGCATTGTCATGGGGGAGAATGATCTGCCGTTTTCGGTTTGTTTTCCTTATTTCTTCAAAAACTTTTGGCAAACAAATAGTTGTGTACCATTCAGAATTGACCGTTTTACAATTCCCTAAAGGCACGGTTGCAACGTGACCGGTTTTTCCGAAAAAACAAGCGACCATTTGTTTCAATGTGCTTCGAGCGCGAACAACTTTTGTTGGTTTTGGCTCATCATGGAATACCCACACAGTCGACTGCTGTTTACTATCGAGCTCATACGTATAGATCCAAGATTCATCACTAGTCACGACTTTATAAATGTTCTTTGAAGCACCGCCATTGTATGTTTTGTGCATTTCTTGGCACCAATCAACGCGAGCCCTTTTTTGAGCGGTTGTCAAATTATGTGGTACCCAACGTGAACATAGCTTCTTAGCGGCTAAATGTTCAAGCAGGATCTTATGCACGTTGGTGTTAATAATACCTAGAGATGTCACGATCTCGCGGTATGTCACATGAAGGTCTTGCATTATCAATTCAGACACTGCATTAATGTTTTCCGACACAACATTTGTGAGACGACGAAATTCATCGTCCAAAGAATGCCGTCCAAGTTTGAATTGACTTACCAACGATATACTGTAGCTTTCGATGGTGCTTCATTAGCATATATAGAATTCAGCTCGTCGATGCATTCTTGTTGAGATAATCCACGCCAAAAGTTATGAAAAATAATTGCACGAAAATGTTCGCGAGTTAATTCCAGTTTTTTGCTGACATAAAATTTTCAAGTTACTCTCAACAATAGCGACCGGATAATAAAACTGTCAAGGTAAATATATATATATATATACGGCTACCCTCGTATTTAAGTTTGAAATGCACAAATGTATAAAACAATCTTGAAGTACAGCGGTTCGCAAGAATGGCATACCTAATAAAACGCAAAGCTGAGTTATGTATGTGTGAGTGAATAGTTTTTATTGAGATTGTTAGATGTTGAATATGCAAGCTAAAACTAGAGTTCAAGAGAGAAAACAAAGTACAAAGTATGAAGCGATCACACCCCCTAACCCAAGACTTTTATAATTAAACTCCAGGTATCTACCACGAGTTTGTCTGAGAATTTAGAATATTTACAAATTTTATATTTCTTGAATTAATAATTTAACATCAACAGTACAGACGCTTTCCTTACTCTACCATTACTCAAATATAATATTTTTTATTATTTAACAGAATATTAACAAATACACAGAAAATGAAAATGAACAGTGCTCAATATGTAAAGGAAGTTAGAGACAGAAATTAATATCAGAATCAGGCAAAACCATTCTTTAGGAAACAATCGCCTAATTTACAACAAAAAGTTTGTTACGATGATTAGTGAATCTTCGAACAGGTCATTGTAAGCTCAACTAACATACGATTAATATGAATTTGACAGAAGAAATAATATGCAGTTACTATCAAGTACTATGCCAATGTGAAAACTTAGTAAAAACACTATTTTTACAAACTGGAAATGAATATCCCGAACTGGAACACTATGTAGATATACCTCTCGAAAACTGTTATATTTAACCAAAAAAACTAAACTAAAGGACGTACTCTAATATTGTTTTGAATATCTGAGCCAAATTATTGCCACGGGGCAGATAAACAAAAAACGAACGCAAAATAGAAAAAAACTGAAACTTCTAAGAGCAATTGTGTCTCGCCAATGTCAGATACTTGCAGTGTGACGATATCAAGTAGAAGATATGTGACATAGAAATAATTGGAAAATTGTATAGTGAGTTCAGGAGAACGTATAGAATATAAAATGTAAGGCATTGTCTAGCAGAAAGCCGAAAAGTGAGAAATTGAAGCAGTGATAATAAATGTACAGGAGGTTTTAAGTTTGAAATGCATTAAATTACGAGGGGTGCTTCCAATATTCTGGGAATTGGTGCTATAATTAAATAACGCAGAACTTATACGCAATGTTATTGATGCCAGACAAGTCTTGACATATTAATGCAACTATCTAGTGCAACATTGTTCAGTCTGATTCAGGTATTTGACTGATGTAGACGCGTTTTAGTAGCACTGTTTTTGTAACCATGGAACACGCGGCAAAATCTCAAAGAGCGATAATTTTCTTTTTGTGGAAAGAAGATGCGAAAACGTCAGAAATTATTAGTCGTCTGCAAGGAGTATTTGGTGAATCTGCAGAATCTAAAAGTACTATTTATCGGTGGATCGATCGTTTTAAAGCCGGTAGAACATCACTAGAAGACGATCCACACAGTGAGCGGCCAAGCACGTCGGTAAATGAAAGAAACATTACTGCCGTCGAAAACCTTCTGAAAGACGACAGGCGAATGACTATTCGTCAAATTAGTGTACACCTAGGGGTAGGTACACGACAAGTTCATGACATCTTGCATGATTGCTAGGGCGTTAGCAAGGTTTCGGCTCGCTGGGTGCCGAAGCTGTTGGGACCAGAACAGAAACTCAATAGGTCCGATACTTGTCGTCAACTTCGAGAGCTGTTAGCCCGTTACGGTGATGAATTTTGGCAACGAATAATAACCACTGACGAAACGTGGATTCCTTGTTTCAATCCTGAGACGAAAAGTCAATCCAAAGAATGGCGCAAACTTGAGGAAGGGCCTCCACTGAAGGCACGTGCAGTTCCGTCTGTTGGAAAGGTAATGCTTACTGTATTCTGGGATTGCGAAGGGATTATTTTCATGGATTATCTGTCGAGAGGTACTACAATTAATGCAAATTTATTATCCGGATCACTGCGACAGGCACTAGTCAAAAAACGGCCTGGAAAGTTGCATAAGCGTTCGTTATTGCCACAGGATAATGCAAGGCTACACACCGCAAGAAAAACGAAGGATATTTTGAACGATTTACGATGGGAATTGCTGTCTCACCCACCTTATTCCCCGGATCTTGCACCCAGTGATTACCATCTGTTCCCTGACTTGAAAAACCCTTACGGGTTTTCGATTTGAAAGTTTAACTGACGTAAAACGTGCCATAAATAGGTGGATCGACAAGACACCGAAAAACTTCTTTGAGGACGGCTTAAAAAATTAGTTTATCGTTGGGATAAATGTATTCAGTTAAATAGAGATTATGTTGAAAAACGACATTGTAATATTGACGAAAATTAACAAAATTATAAAAATTCCCAGGACTTTGGAAACATCCCTCGTACTAACTCGCGATCTCTAAACTCTACTGGAATAAATATTTAACTCTGAAGGCTGGGTTACAAGGGTAGAGTAATTAAGCGTGTACTTGGTAGAATCGAGAAACTCTACCCATGTAAACGTGCAAAAACGATCAGAATATGGTAGAGTAGTTAGTTGCTGGTAGAGTGAAATACTATGGCACATGTGGAAAAGTAGCTCTACTCTATTGCTCCAATCAATGTCAAAAACTTTATTCTTCTGCTCATTCTACCCGTGTAATCTCTCCCAACTAGGTAGAGTAAAGTAGTTAGTAGAGTTTGACAAATTATGCGATATACTCGTATTATGAATGAGTATTTTTGAATGACATAAGTTAGGTTCGATAAATGTCTTCATCATTCCAAATACGTGTTCGAGTTGGAATGTGCGAGCAATTTTTGGTGCTTTATAGACGCGAACCAAACTTTCTTATCAGCCGTTTTTTTTATTGCCGATTAAACGTGGCTTCGTCATTATGATCCCGAACTAAAATAATAGCCGATGCAATGGCATGTTAAAAACTTTGTCTTTTCCAAAAAAAATTAAAGCTATTCTTTTTGAAGGAAAAACTGTGACAACAATTTTTTGGGATCGTAAAGGAATATTGATTAGTAGATTAGGTGAGAAAATGAGATAAGTGCAGATGATGTTAAGGAAACTAAACATTTTGTAATGGAAGAGTTAAGATTGAAGAAACGATAATTATCAGACTTAACAGGAGCATTAGAAGCCACTAATGCAAATTGGATTTGACGAATACCTTCGTCATTTCAAATACATGTTTAGACAGGAATGTGTGAACAGTTTTTGGTGTTTTATTGTGACAGGCCAAACTTTACTATCAATCGTTTTTTAATAGAAATTAAACGTGAATTCATCATTATGAGACTGAACTAAAACTACAGTAAATGCTGTGGCATGTCAAAGGA
This sequence comes from Dermolepida albohirtum, assembly GCA_031893035.1. Lineage (NCBI taxonomy): Eukaryota > Metazoa > Arthropoda > Insecta > Coleoptera > Scarabaeidae > Dermolepida > Dermolepida albohirtum. The sequence continues at coordinate 402,880 of JAVIWB010005984.1, forward strand.
CTCAGGTCTTCTAGGTTATCTCCTTTTGTCCTTGGCACTTGATTATATGAGGAAGCGGGATATAGTAATCCATTTAGATCCGTTTAAAGAAACTACATGTTTGATAATGAAGGACGTAAAATTGGAGAAACAATAACCAGCAGCTTTAGTAAGACTTTTCGAAATCACGATGTTCAAATGAGTACATTAGAATGCCAAATGTTAGTGCAAGATGGGTTCCATGAATAATTTCGTAATTACGAAATGCTTGTTTGGACCGAGATATTCGAATAATACTTGGCGTTTTGAGGAGAAGAACCAGACCTACTTATCGGTCGGCTTTTTTCTGGAGATTAAACATAGTTATGTTGCTATGATTCTTAACCAAAATAATAGTCAAAAGGTTTAAGCCTTTCCGAAAAATTTTTAAGATCGTTAAGGAATCTTAATAATAGTAATAGCCGTGAATCGATATTGAAAACTAACACGAGTTTTGTTATTCTATAACAGGACAGAAATGCAATAGTTAAAATTACATAAAAGCTACTGTTGGTAGTTATGGCTTAGGAGAAATTGAAAATGAGCTTAAGATATTCTTTGTTCTGGAAGTTCAAATGAAACTCAGTGGAATAAAATTTATATACCAGGACGAACTTAAAACAGTTGTTGAGAACCATTTTGTGGCGAACCGAAGAATATTTTTACAAAGGATTGATGATGTTATTGAAACTATATAATATTTGCAGTCTAGTCTTTTGTTTCATACGCTGCTTGGGAAATGTGAAGCTCGAAGCTTTTTAATCATTATCTAAAGTTCATAACGTCGCCCATAATTACTTCTCACCTTCTGGGATAGAACCACATCTCTAGAACTACTATGTAACCCGCCAACGATGCATCTATTCTTGCTACGGCTGCCATTGATCGTGATATAGTGCTAGAGACATAGTTTCAAACCAGAAATCGAGAAAGAAATATGAAATTAGATTTTTTAAAATTAATAGTACACCATACATTTTTTTTATGTAAATAGTTCTTGTCACTAGCTATTTTAAGCAAGGGTGGCCCTTCAAAAGAACCAGTACACAAAGACAAACAAAGCAACTAAACATCTGGCGTTTAATTTGAGGCGCAGGTAACTTATGTTAGCATCCAAATTTCAGTAACAATGGATACGTATTAACTTTGTGTTACTGCTTTAATCTTATGTTTGCCTCTGGCTTTGCCTACTAAACACAAATACTATAAGATTATACAATGTAAACCCGAATTCACTTTACTACTGTAAGAGCTTCTACTTTACACAATATTGATGCGTCCTGTATAAGATATTATTTACCAGTTCTTATTGCATTATAATTTCAAAGAATACAGAAACGTAAATGGTATCAACAGTTTGTTAACCCATCAAAAAAAAATTTGAAGGATATTATATTGGTGAAAAAAGGACATATATATCACATTAATCCATTAGAGCTAATGAAAGCCGTTAAATATGCGAAACCCGTATCGTGTGCACGTTGCTGCTGTTGTAACAGTTATTTTACGAATTCAAAGTCAATTAGCCGACACATCTACACACACGCACACACACACACACATACACACACAGTGAGCAACACTTCAAACAAAGGCACATCGCATCGACAGCAGAAGCAACAGAGACGGAGGTTAGGCCATGGCCGCGTACACTTGTTATCGCCCATATTGCCATCTCCGTTGGTTCGCCGAACTCGGCACGGCACGCCGTGCAACGATCGAAGTGAACTATGACGTTTACAAGATGGCCGCCACCAACAACCCCTGGATCAATATGTTTACACACAATTCCACGTGTCGGCCTACCCGAAGGACCGTATGGACTGGAGCGTAAGGGCCATAATAGGTCGATTCCTTTGTCCTTGGACTAAATTCCCGTACAGGTATAGGTTTTCAGAACACTTGTCGCAGTTGTTACGAATGCCACGATTATTTTAAGAGGATTTACGCGTTCAGAAACGGAAAAGTATAAACTACACATGTTCTTATAATACTATTTGCTTGTTAAGTTAAATCATGAAGGATTGTCTCGGGAAATAGTTATCTTTTGCTTTTGGATTATACTGCTCTGATCGCGTGTTAGCATCAGTAAAAGTAATTGCTGCAATTTTTCAAGCTTATATATCCTTTGGTGAATATTTTGTACAGCAATGTAATTTCTACTTTGATGATACTTGGACAGAATCTAGGTTATCGTAATCAGTGGAATTTCTACAAATTATTAAAACCTGAAGCTGTTAGTCTAATCATAAAAACTTGAAAGTCATACAACAAGATTAAATTAGACTATTTGGAGAAGTCATAAAGTCTATTCCGCTGTAGTCTTTTCGTATCTATTGTAGTTCTAATACCTTTCCGGAAGTTCTAGACCTCTTTGCATATGCCAGATGTAATTTTAGCCGTTTGACAAGTTTTTTGCATTCCAAATTATTTAGCTGATCTGGTCTTCCTGTTCCACGGTGTTGAGCCCCATAACCTTATATATATATATATATATATATATATATATATTTTTGTTTTGCAACTTTGAAACCTTTCACATGTTCTTTTCTACTTTTGGTTTTGCTCTGTACCTCCACCATATTTCGACGACTAGTAAGGGAAATTACAGTCCCATTTGATCGAATAAGGTTAAATGCAAGGGGGTTACGTCCTAGGAGGTTCCCCCTAGGAAAACGTTAACTACCATTCTTTCCTGCGATTATACAACTTTCAGCATGTTGTCTTCCACCTTAGTTTGGCTTTAGTTCAGATCCCTTAGGACCTGGGCTATTGTTAGATGTGAGCTGTGCTTTTAAAATATTATAAGAGATTACTTAAAGTTTTTATTTCTTGTAGAAAGATTGTACAATATCGTACAAGTATTGCATTACCCCTGACGGTATCTATACAAATATCAGCGAGCCGTGCTCAGACAGGGTCAATTAAAATGAATACACAAAGATAAAAAAGACAATGGCTTTAAATTAGATGCAGTGTTGATCTATTGTTAGAAGATTTATGTTAAAAGAATCAAATGTTTAATTCTTGGTTTATTTCATCGTTTGATATTCCCCATGAAGTGAACGTAATAGTAATATAAATTGGAAATTTGTTTCGTGCCGGCAAAAAATGTTAGCAGATTTGAAATTAGTGAAAAGCCGGCTCGGTTGATAGTACAGTGATAAGTTCTGAATTATATTTCCAAGGATTCTTAGTATCCGCGAAGATTTTTCGTGGTTTTCATTCTCGTTCAAGTTAATGTTCACAGCCAAAAATCTTAATTGCAAACAAAATAATAACTCGTGGTTTATCGACCTCCATTGTAAATGATGTAAAGCTGTTAGGGCGTGTAAAAACATGGACCATTGTTATTATTTTAAAAAGTAACTGATTATAAACCGTTAAAATTTGTAGCCAGTATGATCCAGTATTATCACCATTTTGAAGATCTTTCGGAAGATGTGGTTCTTGTCCTTTAGTCGACTTGGCGAAGCGTGATATAGTCTCTACAAAAACATTGCCTCGATATTATCCATCTTATAAATACCTTATATTATCATTTGCTCCCTTATAATGTTACCTTTTAACCAGCTTGACATTCTTAAAGACTTCTTTTCGATGGTTCTTTGGTTTTTGTTTGACACAAGTTTTTTTTAGATCCAAATTTTACAATATGACATAAATTTCTTCTTACATATTATTTTTAGGATATATCTTCCCATTATTAGTGCTTTATTAACTTCTAACATCTTCTTTCAATTGTCTATTAACAGATTTACTTTCAAGTAGTTAAATATATATACATATTGTATATATTTATACGACTAATTATGTACAAATAAATATCAATAGTACAATATAACATTACTTTCCGATTCCCAATCTACATACGCTTCTCTCGATAGTAGATTTCTACTTCGCATTGCCTTCCGGACACCATCTTTCCATGATTTACGCAGTCGTCCTCTCCTATTCTTGCCTGGAAATTGCCAAGCAAAAAAAAAACAAATTTCGGCTATTTTGTATCCTCTATTCTTAATAAGTATTCAAACCGTTCAAAATCGCTTTCTCTATTCTCTGGATAACCGTCATATCAACTGACATTGTTCATCTTATTTCTCTATTACATATTTCCAGTAATATGGATACCCTGACATTTCTCCGAAGGTAATCCATCTCGACATCGAGTTGAGAACTTGAACATCGTAATAGAGTACCGTTTCCAGCATTACTTACTGAATAGTTTAATTAAATAAACCTACTGACATTCAATAAGTTTATTAGACTTTTCCCTCGATTGAGTCTCCTCACTCTATATGGGGTGTGTATAAATTGGCGCACAAGCTGCACGCGGCGTTAATCCTTGTTAAATTCTGAATCGAAGATTTCAATATCGAAATATTTTATCATGATTCGTACGCCTTAGGATTTCGAAATTCTTTCGATATATACACGATATACATATGTAAGTACAATATGTTGATAGGATAGCCGCAATTCAGAATAAAGAAGGATTTTTAATACAATTTTTTTCGTAAATGTTTCCTTTTTGACTTCGAAGTTTAATTTCTTCATTATCATACTTTCATAAGAACAGATTTGGCAATGTTGTAGAACAATATATGTATTTGTATTCCAATGTGATTTCATTGCTGTTAAATATTACAGTACTTACTATTATATTAGTACGCGAGTACAGTGTTACCAAAATCATGTGTCTTTCAAGGGGTTCCTGAAGACATACAAAACATGTTACAACATTTTAGCATTAAGACTTTGGGTTTAGAAAGGAACGCAAATTGTCGTTGCGTGTAGTTTTTTCGCCAATTTATGCACATCCTGTTTAAGTTAATATCCTTATACAGGGTATGTGTAAATGCGCGCAAAACTTTTTCGGATATTGTCTTAATTTGTGCAGGAATCGTTGTAAATGGTTCTTGTTACCCGTTATACGAGGGAGTACCTAAAACTAACCGGAATTTACTTATAAAAACCTGTATTTTATTTAAAAAGAAAACAAGTTTAGCACCTTCAATATACTTTCCATTTAACTTTACACACTTGTCCAGTTGATTCCATTGTTGGAAACATTGGTCGAACTCGTTTTTCTGTAAAGCTACGAGATGCTGTGTTTTTTTTCTTCACCTCTTTCACGTCGTTAAAACGATGTCCCTCTTCATTCGTGGAAACAAAAAAAGTCGCGCAGAGCAAGATCAGGTAAGTAGGGGGTGTGGGAAAAAGGAGTTATGCTGTTTTTAGCCAATAACTAGCGAACTGAGAAGGCTGTGTGAGCAAGTGCATTGTCATGGTGGGAAAACCATTCCGTCATTTGCCACAAGTCGAGCGTCTTTTCACACACTGTTACGCAGCCTTCTCAGAACTTACAAATAGAATGCCTGATTAACTGTCTGACCGGGTGGCACGAATTCAAAATGCACAAAACCTCTCGTATCAAAAAAACAAATGAGCATGTTTGACGTCACTTGATGAGCGTTTTTTGGAGGAGGTGACGACGAAATCTTCCACTGACTTGACTATAGTTTTATTTCAGGGTCATAACACTGTAACCAGTAATGACCTTGGATAAAAAAAATTTGGATCGATTTGGAGATGATCTTTCAAAGCACGACATGTTTCCACTCGACGCTGTTTTTGATGAGCAGTCAAAATTCTCCCGATAAAATTCATTGCACTGAGCCCTAAGTTGTTCCAGATAACTCTGCAATTGCATCACTGGTTCATCGTCGGTCTTCTAGCAGAATTGTACGAACTTTCTCGACATTTCAATCCATCCATTCTGGAAGTTCATCCAGAACGAAGTTTGTCATCAATTGACACTTTGTCTTTTTTGAAAAATTTGAGTTTTTCCAACAGCGTCATCCTTGTAAGAAGTACGAAGCAAAATTTCAAAACCGCACGCTGTTCACTTGAATCCGACATAAGAAAAAGCGACGAGCAAATGAAAATGCTTTTACAATAAAATGCACTGTAACAAGACACAACCTTATTCGGCGAAAGAACCAACTGCACCGAACGCAGATGTTGCGTCACGCGCACCTAGCGGCAGGAATGCGTGCTTAGCAAGCCCCACCCGCAGAGTTGTCATTCCGGTTATTTTTGGGTACCCCCTCGTATATCTAGGATTAAATTTCATTAATAAAAGTTTAATTGTTTTGAAAATCATTCTAATTTCTCCTGAAAAATATACAAGCTAGTTGTGTTGACATTTTAAGCTCGCCATGCCAATTTGCTTTTTGGTTGCAAAATGTCGAACTACCGTAATAATTTGATCTCTTATAAATTGAAAAACTAAATTGTCACCACAGGTGCAAAGGTGATACTGGGTGTTATGTACAATATCAAAATCGCAGAAGATAAACATAGCATTCCACAATTTTTTTCCTCTTCAAAAATTTATTACAAAGCTTATCATTTAAGCACATAGTAAACGAACAGCAAACGCGATTATCTTTATTTATAGTAAGCGTGCGTGTGTGTGTTTATATTATGTGTATAAATTCATAAACACATAATAAAACATCATTTTGTAACGTGATTAAAATGAAGACATCTAAATATTTCGCGCGCATGCACGGCCTTCGCCGTCCGTGTGTTTTGATGATTTTCACATTTGACCGGGGTTTAATAAGGCAAAACGAAACTAATCACGCCGAACGTCCATGATGCTATTACATAATTGCTTTTTTTTCTAGCACAGTTCTGTCTTGTGCTGTTGCGTACGCGATCTTCGCCCAGAGGCGATCTCAACGGCGTGGCTACAGCGACGACGACGACGGCAAAGACCCAAAATAAATAGCCATGAATCGAGATCACTGGCAGGCAGTCGGCGAAAACGAGCATGCACGATAACGAAACAGCTGAATAACTTGAACGTCAGAGGAGCGGGCCCGTCGAAGTGAGGGATAGGTTTTGTAGTAATTCCACCGGCCGGCGTCCGTGGTTCGATACGCTGTTGTTTATAAATAGAAACCGGTTTGTGTCGCACTTTACACATGCATGTGTATGTATATGGGAGATTCACGTGAAAAAATGTCTCTCTCTATATACACGTATGAGAGTGTGCATATTTTTGGAAAAAAAGATCTGAATATGTTCATCTTTGTATTTCTTTAGTACATCTACCGTCCTTGAAAGTTTGGCCAAGGCAGAAAGTTTTATAATGCCTTAATTTAACATTGCATTCAACGACGCTAATTTTAATAACAGGTGTTTCAAAAAGCATATACGTATTTCGAATGCATATATTTATTAAACTTTAAGACATACGAATATGAAACTTTACACACATATTTACGAGCCTCTCAAGTTCAGATTACAGATGTTCAATATGTCCTCCATCAGCGACACGAACAATATAGCATCGATACTCAAATTCCTCCTATACTCGGGCAAGCATGTCCTTCGTCACTGATGTTATGACAGTACGGATCCCGTTCTTCGACTCTTCCAATTTCTATTGGAGTGGTGGTACATAAACGTTGTCTTTAACGAAACCTCACAGGAAGAAGTTACAGGGTGTCAAATCCGGTGACTGTGGAGCCCAGCTGAGACATGCTAAGTCGCCAGCTTCTTGACGACAAATCCAACGGTTCGGTAGAGTTTCATTCAGATATTCACGCACTTGGCGACCCCAGTGAGGGCGTGCCCTGTCTTATGGAAAAATGAAGTTGTCTTCGTGCAGCCTCGGAAACAATCAGTTTTGTAACTTAGCGAGATACTGCTGACCGTTAACCGTGTTTCCATCAAAGAAGAATGGGCCGTGAACAGATGATCGGGATGTCTCACAAAACACATTGATTTTAGGCAAATCTCGTACATGTTCAATGGCTGCATGTGGGATCTGTAGATTCCACATTCAAACATTGTGTTTGTTTACCAGACTACTAACATGGAAAGTCGCTTCATCACTGAACACGATGCTTTGTGCGAAAGTGTTATCATTTTCAATAGCATCATGAATCTCGTTACAAAATGCCACACGTTTGCGTTTGTCATCAGGACGCAGAGCTTGTAACAACTGTAACTTGTACGGCTTCATAACCAACCGACCTCCCAAAACACGCCAAATTGTTGTTGAAGGCAGTTGTAATTCCCAACTGGCACGACGAGTTGATTTTGAAGGATTACGTTGGAAAGCAGTTTGAATTCGTGCAATATTTTCTTCAGAAACACGAGGGCGGACAGGACTCTTTCCTTTACATGCACATCCTGTATCTACAAACTGTCGATACCATCTGCGAATGTTCCACCCATTCGGAAGATTAATTCGGTAGCTCAACCTGAAACGTCTTTGCACTGTAATCACGGAATTGTACTTCACAAACTCCAGAACACAAAATGATTTCTGCTGCTTCATATGACGGTTACAAAGAAAAACAGAAAACAACTGACATCTAGCGGCTATTAAATAAACTAGACTATGTATTCGTTTCTCCAATAGCCGAGCCGAGGCGCAGCGATCGATAGTTTGGACAAAATAATACTATACTAATACGTCTATTCTTTTTGAAACACGCTGTATATTTGTCTTAAACAAATCTGCAACTGAAATAACGAAAGTATTACGAACAATAGATGTAATTATACATTTTAGAACTTGGAATACCCAGCCGCATTGGCACCAGATTATTCTAACCTATTTATAGGACACGTCTTGTCGATGGACCCAAGCAGGTAAAGATTTTACTGCATCCCCTCCCTCTCCCTCGTTCTTACCTGACTTGCTCATTTACAATATTTTAATGCATTTTAGTTTTTCATTTGAATATTATTGTGATGGTACAGTAAGTGTATAACAGTGTTCGAAATACCCCGTAGTAGATCGATGAGTATTGCTAAATGATCCAGAATAATAACTTTGCATAAAAAAGTTATGCCAGCAAACAAATCGGTGAAAATTAAATTTAGCCGCGTCGACAGTAAAATATACCATTAGCCGATATCAAGTAACAGATGATTTATAGGAACTTGACCATTCAGATCCGTCACGAATAACCACCTCAGCAGATGATCGTTTACTACAACTAATAAGCAAACGAAATCACAAAAAAATAGCACCAGACTTCAGTTACCACGGTGAAATGCCGGTTGGTGGAAGTTTACGCTGAGATAGTCGATGGAAAAGGCTACAGTGCGCCTGAGAACATCAAGATTGGATGATAGAACAGTGACAAAATGTTTTATAGACTGACGAATCAATATTGGAAGTGTTTGGTCAAAGCAGCAGAATGTTTATCAGACGTTCTGCTAACGAAAGAATACTTCCCGAATACGTTGCACTAGCAATAAAACACGGTGGTGGTTAAATTACAGTTTGGGGTTACTTTTGTTACTCAAGAACAAAGACATTTCACAGTCGAAAGAATAAATCGGAAGGAGTATCGCGAAATATTAAAATTACATGCCATTCCTTTTGGGTTGCAAGTAATCGGCGAGAACTTTACTTTCAAGCATGATAATGATACGAAGCATACATCCCTAATATGCAACCAGTGTCTGAATGAGCAAAATCAAACGACTACTTTTCAAGTGATGACATGGCCACCGCATAATCCAGATCAGTCCTACTTTCAAGAAACAGCTCTAAAATATTCTCGAACAAGAGTGGAAGAACATCCCCGGCGACACACTCAGAAAACTAATCGTAAGGATGTCGCGAGTTGTTCAAGTAATTATCACTGCAAAAAGTTGATAATATTAAAGAATTTTGTTAATATGAATAGTAAAAACTAGGATTTTTGTTGGATTTTGATAGTTGTTCTTCTCTAGAATAATAAATTTATTTCTTCAGTATTAGTTGCCTTTTATTTTTTGATTTTTTGAACTTTTATGACTTGGCCGAGCTTCAATACACTCTAGTGTATGAATCCTGAATACATACATTGAGGGGAACATGAAATTTCATTCTGTCTTTTGTAACAAAATTGCGTGTTACAGTTTGATAAATTGTACTCCAATATCGAATTTGTCCTTATTATGTTTAATTTTTACATACATAACACATGGATCAATAAGTCCCGAGACTAACCCATAGATGGCGCTCGTAGTAAACCAGTAACCACGTCTTTCTAGAGTACTAACCTTTGCTTGAAACGTGTCAAAATTTTAAGTCGATTGGACCAGAAACAGCTGAGTTATCGAGGTTGGAGTAAAGTCGTTTTGTAGTTTGTTTAAACAATGGAAAAAACCGAGTTTCGTGTTCTGATAAAACATTGTTTTTTAATGGGTAAAAACACCACGCAAACAAAACAATGGATTGAAAAATGTTACCCGGACTCTTGTCCATCAAAAGCAACGATTTGTCGCGGATATGCGCGTAGCACCGAGTTTAAACGTGGTCGTACCGACACAAATGACGCGGAACGCTCGGGTAGACCTGTGGAAGCCGTTACACCGGAAAATGTGAGTGAAGTGACAAAAATTATAATGAAAGATCGTAAAGTGAAGCTCCGTGAGATTGCTGAGATGACACAGATATCATATGGAAGTGTATTTACTATCCTTCATGAAAAATTGAGCATGAAAAAGGTTTTTTCCAAGTGGGTGCCGCGATTGCTCTCGATGGAACAAAAACAGCAACGAGTCGATGATTCAGAAAGCTGTTTATCGCTATTTACTCGCAACAAAAAAGATTTCTTGCGTCGTTACGTGACCATGGACGAAACATGGATACATCACTACACTCCAGAGTCGAAGCGGCAGTCATCTGAGTGGCGCACAGCTGGCGAAAGCCGTCCGAAACGTCCGAAAACGCAGCAGTCAGCTGGCAAAGTCCTGGCGTCAGTTTTTTGGGATACACATGGCGTGATTTTCATTGACTACCTCGAAAAAGGTAAATCGATCAACAGTGATTATTATATTGACTTACTGGTGCTTTTGAAGGAGGAAATCGCAAAAAAACGACCGCACATGCAGAGAAAAAAAATCCTTTTTCACCAAGACAATGCACCCTGCCACAAGTCGATGAAAACAATGGCAAAATTGAACGAATTGGGTTTTGATCTGCTTCCCCACCCCCCATATTCGCCAGATTTAGCCCCCAGTGACTACTGGCTCTTTGCTGATCTTAAAAAAATGCTCCAGGGAAAAAGATTTGGCTCAAATGAGGAGGTCATCGCTGAAACTGAAGCTTATTTTGAAGCGAAAGATAAATTTTTTTATAAACATGGTATTGAAAAATTGGAAAAGCGTTGGAACCATTGTATCACCCTAAAAGGTGATTATGTTGATGAATAAAAAAAAATTTTGCAAAAAAAATGTTGTTTTCATTGTTAGTCTCGGGACTTATTGATCCATGTGTTAGATTGCTTGAACCTTCTCTTTTTGTTGTTGTTGTTCCATATACCTTCGTTTCATGGGCTTATGACCACTTCGTGACTTCCCACTTCGGGACTTCTTACAAATATTTCCCATTTCGTGACACTACCTAAAATGATACCTTCGGCGTCTCCCATTTCGGGACGCGATATTAAAGGAATGCTATACATCATAAACATAGACAAAACAACTACACATTTGAGATCAAAAATTGTTTTATTTACGTCAATCTAATTTTAAATAAGAAAATGTGTCAAATATTTACACAATATCACAGAATTATTTCAATTAAAAACCCAACCTAACCCAACCCAACATTAGATTTCCCTATAATAAAGTCAGAAACATTTTTAGATATAGCCTAAAAATGCAAAAGGACATGACAATTAAACCATTATCTAGTCTAATCCCTGATACGCTCAATGCTCCGGTATAGGTGTCACCAAATGGGAACACTAGAAGTAATCAAAAAGGGTTGAGTCATGAAATGGGAACAAAGCAGGTAAAATTTCGCCGTGTCACGAAATGGGAAGTCCCGAACTGGGAAGACACCGTTTCATGGACACCCACGGGACGTCATCACATTGAATATGGTGAACATAGACACATGGATCAACTGCTATTAAAATTGAACCTTTTATCCAAGATTGATCTGTTCCATATTTGAATTACTGCTTTATATTTATTTAATACTTTAAAAACTGAGTTTCTGTTACTTTAATGTTGGGAAATATGGGCCCTTTTTTGTATTATTGCATTTGTTATATAGGAATCTGTCCAAGTTTCGGATTGAATTAATTTACGTTGTAATTGTAATTTATTATAATTTGCATACGATGTATATTCAAAACACACTTGTATTATTTGTAATTTCGTCATTGTAACGTACAAAATAGAGTAAAAAGCAATATCTTATCCAGCAAGGGAAATGACTTCTTTCCGAGACCTTTCCATATTAATATCATTCGAATACGAGCTATTTGTTATTATCTCACTCCGTCTATTGCAAATAGTAATTACTCTAGATACGTATCTATTACAAAACAAAGGCAACAACGCGAAAACTAAACAGCTACTTCACTTGTGACAGTGCTACAGCGCAAAATAACAACCGTCGACGGTGATACTCGTATTTTTTTCCAAATACATGCATGCAAGTTCCATGTCCGGCATAATAAATTAGCAATCGATTTCCTTTGTACTGTCGTTCGCCATTAGAAATTCAAAATAGACGCCCGAGGGATCCGTTAGTCCTACTTACAAAACACACCTTGACAACTGGAAATGCGACAGAATAGACGACTATGCAGATTGTTCCCGGTGTGTGTTTCCCCCCCAGAGAATGTAATACGTACATATGTAATATCGTATTTTTCTTGTATTTATTTTTAAAATGCCTAGTGCAAGTATGTACAGCTTCAAAAAGAAATGAAAAGTAATATTTAAATGCGAAATTAATTGCATTAACTAAGCGACATATACAGTCCCTTACCATTGAACTAGGACAATATATACATACATATGTATGTATATGCTATGACAGGAACCACAAAAGTCTACTTAGCCATGACAGAAACAACCAATTACGAGGATAGTTTGACAAGTAGTGAGAATGACACATAGGTGGCGTTCTAATTGGCAAAATAAATGCACTGTAATTTAGGTTGCCTATTTATATGTTTACATTCCGATATTTAGATAAATCGGTTGATTAGTTTATTTTTGACAGCTGATTGAAAAAGAAGCAACGCGTCGTTTTGTTAAAATGGAAAAAGCAGAGTATCGTGCGGTGATTAAATACTTCGTAATTAAGGGTATGAAAGCTACCGAAATAAAAGATGAGTTACGGGAAACATTAGGTGAATCTGCTCCATCATCCGCCAGAATAAGTAGATGGGTAAATGAATTTAAACGTGGTAGAACAAGCTGCGTTGATGAAGCGCGTTCTGGAGCACCCAAAATCGTGACTTCTAAGGAAATGATTATAAAAATTAATAATATTATTACGCAAGATCGACAATTCAAAGGGAGAGAGATAGCAGACATGGTAAACATTTCAACAGAACGCGTACACCACATTTTAACGAAAGAATTGGGCCTTTCCAAGCTTTCGGCAAGATGGATGCCGCGATTGCTTACGACTGATCAAAAGTTCAATCAAAAGCTTTAGACCTTTATAAGCGGAATCCGGTTGATTTTGTAGGCGATTTGTTACTTGCGATGGAACTTGGACACACTACAGTACACCCGAAACTAAACAACAGTCGAAACAATAGTTAGAACGTGGTTCTGCACCTCCAAAGAAAGCGAAAACCACTTTGTCGGCAAACAAAGTGATGGCATCAATTTTCTGGGATTCAAAGGGCTTTTTGCTCATTGATTACCTTCAGAAAGGTGCCCCAATAAACGGACAATATTATGCAGAACTTCTACAAAAATTAAATGTTGAGATTCGTGCTAAACGGCCAGGAATGGCAAAGAAAAAGATTCTGTTTCACTAAGACTTCCACCTTTTTTCCAAAATTGAAAATGGCATTAGGCGGAAAGAAATTTTCGTCTAACGACGAGCTTATCATCTTCGTAAATAAGTATTTTGCAAGCCTACCGGAATCGCATTTTAGAGATGGCATAAGGGCATTGGAGCACCATTGGAATAAATGTATTGCTCTCTTAGGAGAAGCAACTGAATATTTGACCGGGCAAAACATTGAATTGATGAGCCATTCGCCGTACAGCCCTGATCTAGCACCCTGTGATTTCTTTTTGTTCCCACACGTGAAGAATAAACTTCGTTGAGGCATTCTAAACTCATATTTTGGAGATACCACCTTCACAGTGGCAGCAATGCTTTTTGGATTGGTTCAAACGAATGCAAAAGTGCGTTGATTTTCAAGGAGAATATTTTGAAAAGCAATAAAACTATTTTTGATAATAAAAAATTTTCATTTGTTTGCTATTCCGGAAATATAAACGGCTACCCTCGTAAATGAATACATTTTAATTTAATCGTTTTGCATGAGTATTTTCTTTTACGTTCATATTTCCAAGTGTCAGGCGAAATATTAAAATATTACTTGAACATACCACAATGTCAAAACTGTCTGTATTAACTATAGCACAAAGTAACAAATTTTTTCCTGTTCCCTTCTCTATAACATTTAAGCATTTATTTACATAGTTTTATATACGATGTTAGATGCAAATTAGTCGTTGTTCGTCTCTCGGAGTACACAAGAATTAATTGCAAGTCATCGGCAAAATTTCCATTTTCTCGACGTATTAGAGAGCGACTCCACTGTTATTGAAAAATGACGAGAACTCGTCGATACGATGCTACCTGCGTATCGAAATAACTGTTCCTCGAGCACGGATCAGAACACGATTCCCTGTTGGTCGTGTTCTTCGTATCCACAGTGCGTTGGACTGGTCAAAATGACCAGCCAATAAGCTCTGTCTTTATCGTGTACAGTCGTCTATGACGGCACGGTAATCTGGTGGCTGCTACTGCTTTTCCGTAGATACGCTTGTACAAACAGCATCGACATATACAGGGTCGTTGTTTTGGAAATTAATTTCTTAATTTTTCAAAACAACTTATAAAAAAATATATTTTTATAAATCGTTTTGAAATATTGATTTTCTTAGTTTCCCAAAAACAATTTTGTTTTGAGATTATTCATCTCCGATTATAGAATAATAAATTTATTAAACTGAATTTTAATAAAAGACTGATATTTTCTTTATCAATGATTTTTTTACAAATCACGAATGAATTTGAATTCATATTATTTTAATTTAAAATGATCGAACTCTGATAAAGGCTAAATCTTACATTAAAAAGCATTTTGTGTTAAAAATTTTTAAATGTTACCACAATACAACGCTTTTTTGCAGACAATTTAGGCTCGGTCGACATGCTAAAGTTCTTAACAAAAAAAATGTTCTCTTATGGGTCATCAACTTGAGAAAAATGGGTTAGACTTTATAAACGAAGCCCTCGGTAGCGGTAGCCCTCGTAATGGTCGAACACCATTGCACAATCTCCTCAACGTTTGGTCTACAGGCATGCAGTTGCTATGGGATTGACAGAGTGTAAGAAAAATCTTACACAAAAAGATGAACCTAACCTTACACAGATCATCTTATAAGACTATCTCGGAAGCTATTTCAGCTGACGACAGTCGACTGTCAAGTACCGAAGCTTACTTTCATATGTTGGATTGCTTTATTAAAGAAAATCTTTTGTATTGAACCGAAACACATACCCGGAAACATGAGATCGTGACTTCGCGTCTCACCAGAGAGCAGGAAATTTGTTTTCAAAAATTTCTGCGATCTTACATACATACATGATCAAAAAGTGATAAACAATTTTTTATTTTCACATCGTAAAAGAGCATAATTATATGCTTCAAGAGTTGCTTTATTATTTACGTCTAATATTCGGGGATTTACAAGTTTTTGTCGTCCTAATATGGGGAATTCAACCTATTTATACGCCAGTTAAACAAAAATAAGTTCTGTCTGAAAAAAGCATGATTCATGTATTCATGTTTATTCAATCGCTGCATCATTTCTTCATTTAATTCTATAGCAATTCAAGTATGGTAGGTGCGAAAATGTAGGTCTTTGTACAATATCCGAATTTGCGATGTGTTACTGGCATTTAAAGCTGATATTATTTACGACTCAAATGATGAAGACTTCATAACAGCTAGAATAGTTCTAACCGTAAAGGATTCAAATTTAATGTGGCGCCAGTCTATTCGAATTATGTCGCGAAACCAGAGACGTTTGATTTTTTTTTTGTAAATTTCTTTAAATAAAACGTTTATTCTATGATTATCTTATTCAGTATATGTATTCTTAAGAGAAAAAGTAAATGCCTGATTTTACTGCTGCCACAAAAGCACTCAAAAAGCCATAAATATTTGATGAGAGTGATAAACTGTGTTTTAAATGCACACAACACAAAGAAAAAGCAAATAAATAGATAAATAGACGTGGCCTCGATTGCGCCACCTTGATTTTGATTAACATGACAATGGAATCGTTAAGAGCACACATTTAAACGACATCGCAAATACCCTGTAATAATTTCAAGTGGAATTTAACCATTTAAGCAAGCATTGTGTAATTAAATTTTTAAGTTTCAAATTAAGAAAGAAATGATTCCCAACGTATCTCGCAAAGATTAAATTGACTTAGGGACTTGCGAATAATAAGTCATAGTTGTCTGTAATATTATTGTCTGTTTGTTATTTCATATGCTAATTCCATCCAAATTGAATATGCGTACGAATGCACACTTGTGCATATATGTTATCGTGCCGTGTCGTTACGATGATGGCTTGGGTTGCGTTACAAGTCAGGTGCTTAAGCTGTAATGCACGACGCACGTGGGGTGTTCCGAACCCGGTGTTCATTCTGTGTACCACGGCGATGTAAACATTGAGGTCAACGTACGTTCTTCTGCCCGTACACGGTGCCCGCTTACCCTTCGGCCCTCCCAAAGACGTTCTTTGTCTTTGCTGGCAGCGCATATATACAGTGCACGGTCTTCTGGCCTTGTTAATGCGTAGTTACTCTTATAGCTTTATCTCTTTGTAAATAGATTTGTATCTCTTTAATTATTGGCATTTTTAAAAATGTTTTAAATCCAGATATCAAATAGAAATACTGTTATGCGTTATGAACGTTTAACAATTACGTCAGCTTTACGAGGTGTGGCAATTAAATAACGAGACTGATGTGAGTAATGTTATTTATTGCAAATAAACTTATATTTAACTTTTATCCCCTTCAACATACTCTCCTCCCCCATCTATGCACCGCTGTCAACCTGTCCACCATTATTCAAGACAATGCTGTAGTTCATCAGTTGTCAGCCTCTTCAACAACTTTTTCGCTTTTACATGCTCAACAAACTGAAAATGTGTTCCCTTTAATGCATTTTTCACTTTTGGGAACATGTAGAAGTCACATGGTGCGAGAGCTGGTGAATATGGAGGATGATCAAGCATAGCAATGCGTTTGTCCGCTAAAAACTGCTTCATAGATAGGGCATTGTGAACTGATGCGTTGTTCTGGTGCAGAATCCACGAGTCGTTATTCCGCAAATCCGATCTTTTGTTGCTTACTCTTTCCTACAGATGGAGTAGGACTTCTTTGAAGTATTTTTGAGTTACGGCTTGACATTCAGGCACCCTGTCAGTCATGATATCGAAAAAAAACGATCAGCATTGCCTTCAATTTCGACTTGCTCATTCGTGCTTTTTCCTCGCGCACGTGACACCTCCTTTAACATTTGTAAACATTCTGTTGGCGATTTTTTTTCATTTGACAAGGAATTTTAGGTTTATTCACTGCTCGACTTTTATGTCAACCATTATCACGACACTAAGTAACAGTGTCCTCTACAATTAGAGCTCGAAAGTAAATTAAAGCAGACAGAGAGACGAAACTACGGATTGTTGTTTCGGAAACATCAAGGTCAATGACATTCCAATTACAGCCTCGCCCGATGCGGCTGCACGCTGGAAGGGGCGCAGTCTCGTTATTTAATTGCCATACCTCGTACACTGGAATTCGATACGTCTTAAAAAACTTGATACATCTCGGCAAAGCTTATTTTGAAGTTCTCTTTACAAAAATTAATAAAAATTACCATAGAAACAAAACTAGATATATTATTTGACAGTTTGGCAGAATTATTAATCAAAAGAATAGTTTATAGTTGCAACAATGTTGTTGAAACTTATGCTATTCAATTTTAGTATATTAAATGTGCACGTTTTACTGAATTTAAATTCTGTAAAAACATTTAAGTAAACGGTAATCTTGATGGTGCCTGTGGTTGATTAACTTGATCACCGAAGGTTGATATATAACCCCTTTCCACATTAATTTTCGTACTCCTTTGACCGGGAAGACATCTTGAAGATAATTTTGATGGAGCCTGTGGTTGATTAACTCACTGAAGGTTGATATATTATATAACCCCTTAGTGTGCGTTTTGACTATCAAGGGTACAGATCATGTGCGGAATTTGTTTTCGTACGGCTATTTTTTGCCGTAGTTTTCCAGGTGCGACACCGTTGTCGAAATACGTGTACAGAATGCGAAAATTAACGTGGAAAGGGGTTATATATCAACCTTCAGTGATCAAATTTTAGTAAATGCTTTTAATCTCTTCTAATACTATTTAGAAGAACGTGCAATTAGGAATAAGGCATGTTTTTGCTTATTTAGGATCAGATTCGCTAAAATTAATATATAAAGCAGCTATTAGGCCAGTATATATCGTGAAACCATGAACCTCAGTAGCGTAGGTGCAGAAAGGATAAGAGTATTCGAAAATAAATGTTTAAAACAATGTTTAAGCTTAACAATACAGGAGACAAAGAAATGGAAGAGTTATAAGCTTTGAATATTAGATATTCTAAAAGACAGATATACATGTATAATGAGGGTAATTTTAATGGAGCCTGTGGTTGATTAACTAAATCACTGAAGGTTGATATATAACCCCTTGCCACAATCATTTTCGTTTTCTGTATACGTATTTCCTGAACAACTACGGTAAAAATACCCGTATAAAAAAACAAATTCCGCACGCGATCCGTACACTGTACGTTATGGCTTTCAGCGGTATGGATCGCGTGCGGAATTTGTTTTTTCGTACGGGTATTTTTACCGTAGTTGTATGTTTAATTATCTGCTAATGATGACAAATTAGTTGTCGAAATACGTATACTGAAAACGAAAATTGTTGTGGCAAGGGTTTATATATTAACCTTCAGTGATATAATGAGAATTGTAAATTCCAAAATAGTATGATGATATAGTCATATGAAAAGAACGAGAGATTATAGAATCGTAAACTAGATGATAGAAAAGATATCGTCTAGCCATAGATTAAGAAGACCGCAAAATGGATACGTGAATCATGTAAGTTGAGACCTAAAGAGTATGGAGATACAAGAATGGAGAGGGAAGATCTATGGTAGAAAAGAATAAAGAACTGAAAGGGCAAGAATGGACCACAGCTTGTAAAGCAAATGTGGAGGAAAAATATTAGACTAACTCACCAAAACAATAGTGTTATGAATTGAGTTGCATTTATGCCATTTGGAATGAAAACCTGGTATAAAATCCATGAGAATTAAATGAATTCGAAACGAGTAATTATAACTATGATGTGGATTTCAGACAGGAAAGTTGAGAGGCCCCTATTTCTTCGAAGGTGATGCTGTGTAATTCTATAATCGTTATTTTTTTACACAATCTTGAAGAGTGTAGTTCTAGCAAGGCGATATTACCTACCATACAGCTCAGGCAATAATTGATTTATTGAACCAACAAGCTGGCCACCTTAGTTGGGCGAGAATATCTTGTTACTTAAAACGTGCAACTTCTTTATTTTCTTAGTTTCCAAGATCTATACAAGTAATCCACAAACAGATAGCGACTTCGAAAACAATATTTGTCAAATTATAGATGAGTGAATGTGCGAATTTATAATCGAAAACTTTGTAAAAAGAACAAGTTTTGCGGCTGAAGCCAGGGCAGCTATTCTGAGACATAATTTCCCATATTTAAACGAAGAGTGTGTATTGTAATATCCAATAAAAATTAAATCATTAAATCAATATAAAATTTAAATTCGTTCCACCCGTTATATGACAGTAACTTTTACATAATCGGATTAAGGAATTGTAACTATAAAGTGAAAAATAAACTTTTTAAACTAAAAACTAATTAAACGTATCAGAGTAAGAAAATGTATTTCTTGATAAGATTATTTATGGCACCGGCTAAGGCTAATTCATACTTCTTTTTCTTAATTTAAAGCTGACATTTTTATCTACTTTATCTTAATGAATAACAAACCACAAGCAAAATTTATGTAACAGACTTTAAATAATGTTTCTTCAATAACGTTGTATCGCAACGCGTGCCTCCTTATAAATAAATCGACAAATTCTGGTAATACAGTAAACAACCTTAAACGTTCCTTGCAACCAGTGAGTTGTACAAACTTATTTGCATAATCATTGAGTTAGATGGCGCCATGTTCCGTTCTTTTTTGTCCACCTCTCCGACGAGAGCGATCAACGATCACCAGAGGCTTGTTAGAGAGACGCCGGTTCATCGACAAACGACGAGACCGAGAAAAATCGATCGATGTAAACGTTCAACTCGTTCCTCGGCGGTATCCGCTAGTGACTTCGTTGCACTTGTATTTCTGCACGGGTGAACATCCGAATGTCGATGACTGCGAACGTTAACTTGACAAATGTCAAATTAATATACATGCATGTACGTACGTGTAGGGCGCGCTGCGGTCGGATAAAATTCCTGGTCGATTGGTAAATTACTCCCGTGTATAATGGGAAGTCGATATGCGATGCGTACTAATACGGACGAACCTCTGATTAATGTCTATACAAATGTTTGCCTTGTAAGAGGAGTTTAATGATGTCATAAATTATAAAGGCGTATCTGAAAATCATCATCGATGACATTGAAATGAAATTCTCGTATGATGATATGGTTTAAAGCTGTGGTTCTCAAAATGGGGTGAAGATAGAAGACAAAACTCTTGTCAAAAGGGAGTTACGTTTTCGAAAAGTTTTGGAATAATTGGCTATTTATAAAAGATAATTTTTATTGTAAAAATACTAAAATATTTGTACGGTATTTTCGTAAAAAAACTACATAATTTTCAAGAAAATGGAAAAATTTATTTATTCAAAGTATTGACCATTCGATTCTATACATCTTGTCCATCTTTCTAGCAATTTATGGATCCCATCCCAAAACAACTGTTTGTCCTTTGAGCAAAACCATTCATCGACCCTTCTTCGAAATTGGCGAAGTGCTTGATGCGAAAAATAGTCGGACGGGACAAAGTCTGGAAAGTATGGGGGGGTGCAACATTATGACCCATCGAAGTGCTTTCAACGCTTGCTTGACCGGTTTTGCTGTATGAGACAGCGCGTTATCGTGCTGTAAAATCGCTTTACCGTGTTCAGTCCCATTGTGGACGTTTTTCTATCAATTTTTTTCTGTCAATGTTCAAATTGATGAACATTGTCTTGGGATCAAAACGATTTGGCTTTGGTGTGAATGGGCCGGCATCGCCAGGTGATAACCATGATTTTTTGCGCTTAAGAGTTTTTGGAACAATCCATTTTTCATCACCCGTCACTATTCGATGCAGAAATGACTTCCGATTATACCTTTGAAGCAGCATTTCACAGACGATTTTTCGATTTTCCATTTCCCTGTCATTCACTTAATGTGGTATCCATTTTCCCATCTTTTGGATTTTCCCCATTGCTCGTAATCGGCCACTAATCGCTTCTTGAGCCACATTTAACGCTTCTACCGATTTATTTTTGAGTTTGGGTTGGGTCTTCATCTAATAACTCCTGCAGTTTCGCATCTTCAAACTTTTTCAGTCTACCAGAACGTTCTTTGTCTTGCACACCGAAATCACCACTATTGAATTGTCGAAACCACGCCTCACATGTTTTTATGGTTAGAGCATGCTCGGCCAGCAAACGATAACTATCAGCAGCTTTTTTCTCTTGATTAAAGAAAAGTAATGTATTTTCAGGCACGAAACTTGACATTTTTAAAGAGGCATAAATCTATGATAGTGTTACTTCCGCAAAATATAACATGTATGACTTTGAAGCTTGATGTAGGTAGAATAAAATGACAAATGCGTCAAATCATAACACTGTATACTTAAGCCTAGCGACATTTGTTAGAAAAACCGGTAATGACTTTTCAATACACTTGGTAGACATCTTATAATAGATATTTTAAGCCAACTTCAAGTGTGACACCGATATCTAATTTTCTAAGTCCCTTCTTTTAATCTTTGTATAATCATCTTCTGTTAGGAGAAGCATTTTAACTCAATAGGTTCGTAAACTAATAAAATTGTCACATTTTGGTCTTGCAAAATGGGAATAGAAGGAAATGTGTGAGGTATATCGAGAAGACCTCTTAATAGAACGCCAGTAATTTGCAAAAGTGATTTGCAAAATGTTGTCCTGGTAGTTTCTATGTCAAGGATTTATATCGTTCTGGGAGGCCAGTTAAAGTTGATGGGAATAAAATAAAGATATTTACTAAATTAAACGGCCGAATAACAGAACGAGAAATTGCTACCAGATTGTCTATCGGCTTTGACCGTTAATAATCATGTGAATTGGCTTGGAATCGAACTAGATTGATGAAGTTGAAATAGAATGAATGGAGTGGCCAACTAATTTCTCAGGTGCTAATCCAATAAAACAAGTTCGGGATGTTGTGAGAAGACATATTGCTGCAGGAAATATGCCACTTAAAATACTTCGGGCATTATTAATTACATATCCTATTCCTCCAGCCACAGAGGAATGGAATATGATTCCCTAAAATATTTCGATTTTCTAGTCCGGTACATGACATTAACATGCCAAACATTTGTACATGATCATAGAGATCATACATATTTTTAATAATCTTCATTGTTTTGTAAAAATTATTGCAATAAAACTTTTATAAAATTGAATATTGCTATATTTTTCTTAAAGATGCGACGTTTTGTGCTCTTTCAACAAGATCTTATTAAAACTTGCCCAAAGCAGTTAGAAACAACAGAATCTTATTCACAAATATGCTGAAACCAAAAAAAATATGTTAAATCAACTTTCGTTTTTAATTTATTATCATTTTTATGTAATAACCGTTAATTGTTTTGCGCAGTATGTAGTAAATGTGTAAGATGACTTTCTAGATCGTGCTATGATTATTCTCTTATGGACGACTTCTTTAAGGTAGAGAATGTTAAAATACAAATGTGGGCGATAGTTGAAATTATATCTTAATCATTTGCAATACTTCACAGGACTTCGGATTGTGATCTTTGCATTACAACTCTATGGGATCTGTTAACTATAAAATAAATTACAGTAATTTGGATTGCGATAATCGAAATAAATTAAAATTTCGATATTGGAGTTCTTCTTCTGTAATTTCTTATAAATCTGACGATGACTAATGCTGGAAAAGTTGGAATAATTTCGCAATCTGAAAATTAAAAATCGAGTACGGAATTTAGTGAGAGAGAAATATATATCAAAATTGAATTGCCTCAACTGTACATTTCAACCTCGAGTTAACCGACGCTACCCATTTATAAACATGTTTAACATTAAACACGTAATTACCGAATTGAATACGACGAATCTCATCTCGCCCTCTCAAGTTTCCACCATTTCCAGGCAAATAATCAAAAATCTGTGACGTAAATGTTCTCTTATTCAAAAGGCGTGAATTCGGTGTAGTGACGTTGGAGAAGACAAAGAACCGCGTGGGCCGTTCCCGAAAATCGTCGCCCACTATGTCTTTATATCGCGAATCCCTGTATGTCATGACTCAAACGGTCAATGGCCACTAGATCGCTATCTTGTACGAAATCGTGGCGTAATTGCGCGTATTGTGGAAAATAATCCGAGAATTTTCGCGTTTGATCACGGATAAAAATTTTTTTTTCTACAAATAAATAACGAAAACCAAATTGTTTTTTGGCAAGTGTACAGGTACTTTACAACGCTATAATGTCACTAAATATTTTATTGTATATAGTTTATTGCTTAACCTAAAAAGTAATTTATTTTTTTGTTTTACTGGGTTCGCTAGAATAGTCTGTGAATTTTCTTATTTAGAGTCGCCGCAAGTTATTTTATAACATACAATTGAAATTATAAAATATAATTATATTATAACTTATTTTGTTTAGTAACATCTGTGGGTCATAAACCAGATTTTATTTACCGAGAAACTTTCCTATAGTGATATATTGGGTTGGCAACTAAGTACTTTCGGTTTTGTAGTATAAAATAAAACACTTTTCCTTTAAACAAAGAATAGTTTTTATTCAATTATATATTTTCCATTTCGCTCAATGACCTTTTGCCATCTTTCTTTCAGCTGCATGATTCCGCGCTCATAAAATTTCTGGTCCTTATCAGCAAAAAACCTGAACCAGGTGCGAGTGAAGGTCATCGTCATTTGTGAAAGTTTTACCATTCAAAGAATTCTGCAAACTTCGAAATAAATGGTAATCAGATGGTGCTAGATCAGGGCTGTATGGGGGATGTGGCATCACTTCCCAGCCAAGCTCCAATAGTTTCCCACGAGTTGCCAAAGATGTGTGAGGCCTTGCATTATCTTGGTGGAAAACTACACCTTTCCGATTTGACAATTCCGGCCGTTTCTCTTTGATTGCTTCATCCAGTTTTATTAATTGTTGACAGTGAACATCAGAATTGATCGTTTGGTTCCTTGGAAGCAGCTCAAAAAACACAACACCTTTGTAATCCCACGAAACTGACGGCATGATCTTTTTGGATGCAATTCAGCTTTCGATGTGGTTTGAGCTGGTTTATCGTGTTTGCTCCATGATCGTTTTCGAACTACGTTACTGTACAGGACCCATTTTTCATCACCAGTGATGATTCTTTTTAAGAAAGGGTCGGTTTCATTTCGTCTAAGGTGCATATCGCAAAAGTTGATTCTTTGTGTTAAATGAATTTCTTTCAATTCGTGAGGTACCCAAATATCAAGTTTCTTAACTAGCCCAAGACATTTTAAATGTTTTTCAATTGTTGTGTGCGATACATGTAGCCTCTCCGCAACCTCTCGAACAGTTATATGACGATCCTCTTCAATTATGATTTTGATTTTGTCATCATCAACTTCAGTAGGCCGACCAGAACGTTGCTCATCTTTGAGGGAAAAATCTCCAGAACGGAATTTTTTATACCAATTCTGACACGTGCGCTCTGTTAAGCAATTAGCACCATAAACTTCACATATCTTTTTGTGAGCCGCAGCAGCTTTCTTTCCTTTACGCAAATAAAGTAGTAAAATATGTCGAAAATGTTCGTTTCTGCACTCCATTTAATATTAACCCACATCTAATAGCTTTAATAAAAATCACGCACTACTTGCTTCTGAAGTTACGTCAATGTGACTAAAATCGCGCGACAAACGGTAAAGTACAGTACTAACATACGTTATACAAAAAATAAAGCAACGCTCTCTATCAGTAAAAACCGAAAGTACTTAGTTGCCAACCCAATACATTTGCAGTAATTCTCGTTTTCTATAATATTCTTTTAATATCCATTTATATTTAATTCCGTTCTAGTTTCATCTAATTTCTAATTACAGAGAATAATTTTTTCTACCAGTCAAATATATGTTACTGGTAGCTTAATCAGTGTTCACTTGCTTTTATCATTAGTACTTTTCCCAATTAAGCTTCCAATTATATTATTTTTAATATTGTCACTATCGTTTTCATTATATCTCGCCTCTTAATGATGTTTAATCTTTGGCGTGCCCTCTCTCGATCGTGATTGGTTCATTTCAGTTCACCGCGGTAGCTACCCTTCGGCCCGCTGATTTCTTTAAAAGTCCTTTCTTTTAGAAAATCTCTCAATTTCGATGAGCCCAGGTCACACAGGACACAGTGCATAGTTGTTAGTTCATATGTATAGTATTCACGTAGTTCAGCATGTATCACTTTGGCGATATACACAAGTTCTGTCCCAATGATATACACACATAACGTATTGTTCGACAGCTGCTTTTATTACTTATTTTATTAGTCTTGCAATTAATTAATTACATTTTTTGTTACATATTCCTTTAGCTTACTAATTATAAGTAATTTATTCAAAGTTTTAAGTTTTTTTATTTAATATAGCTAAATTAAATGACAACTTGGCTATTTTCTTTCTACTATAAATTTTTGTTTAGCTTTTCATATGTCTTCGACTTCGACGTTCATGATAAATACGTGGTTTGTTCAAAAGAAAAGGTGAATTTTGAATTTTCGCGCGCTGTGGTCATTCGATTATCGAAATTTTTTTTTGTTATGTTGGTACACATGTGTTAGTCGTATGTTAGCATTATCAGCCAATTTGGAATGGTAGTTTGTTGTTAACAACTGAAAAGCTTAGTCACGTTTGTGTGTGTTCTTCGATTTTTGACTTTTGAAAAAAATGGATCAAAGAATATGTATTAAATTTTGCGTTAAAAATGGAATAAAGTGCTCCAAGGCACTTGAAATGTTGACTGTGGCATTCGGCGGGTCCATTTTGTCTCAAAAAAGTGTTTATAAGTGGTACAAGCGCTTTACAGAAGGCCGGGAAAATGCACGCTAAGTTCGATCAAATGTGAAGGTTTTGCTCACTATTTTCATCGATTACAATGGCGTGGTGCATCATGAGTTCTTGCCAATATGTCGTACGGTTAATAAGGAATACTACAAGGAAGTTATGCAACGTTTGCGTGAAGCAATACTTCTCAAACGATCGGAATTGTGGAAAAACCAATCACCATGATAACGCACCAGCTCACTCATCGATGCTTGTGCGTGAGTTTTTGGCCAAAAACAAAACCGTTATCATGCCTCAACCACCGTATTCACCGGACTTGGCCCCCGCTGACTTTTTCCTCTTCCCAAAACTGAAGACACCGATGAAAGGAAAGCGTTTTGCTACGATTGAGAAGATAAAGGAAAAATCGAAACAGGAGCTGTTGGCGATACCAAAAAGCGCGTTTCAGAAGTGTTTCGAGGATTGGAAAAAACGCTGGCATAAGTGTATTTTATCTCAAACGATCGGAATTGTGGAAAAAAATCATGGATTCTGCATCACGATAATGCACCAGCTCACATCAATGCTTGTTCGTGATTTTTTTGGCCAAAAACAACACCCTAATCATGCCTCAACCACCTTATTCACCAGATTTGGCTCCCTGTGACCTTTTCCTATTCCCAAAACTGAAGCGATCAATGAAAGGAAAGCGTTTTGCCACAATTGATGAGATAAAGTCAGAATCGAAGAACGAGCTGATGGCCATACCGAAAAGCGCATTTCAGAAGAGCTTCGAGGATTGGAAGAAGCGCCCGCATAAGTGCATTATATGTGAGGGGGATTACTTTGAAGGGGACAAAATGGATATTGATGAATAAAAAAATACTTTTCAAAAAATTCAAAATTCACCTTTCCTTTTGAACAAATCACGTACATTATTAATTTTTAATTATTATTATAACGCTCTATGTACTTTACTCCATCAACTTCACCTGAGACCTCTGATGCAATAAGCCAGTGACTTACTACTTAACTATAAGTCCTTTAACAGCTTGTAATAAACGGTATTGATTGATGACTAACTTTAAAATTGCTAGGATGTTTTCCATACTATTACAAAGCTGCACTTAAGGAATCAGAGTATGTCGGGGTATATTTTATCCAACGTTGTTACTTCATCAGACCGTAGATTTTTTAAGGTTGTGTAACTTGAGAGAAGTATTAAGACGATTTTAGATTCTGCTTTAATGTAATTATTTGTTTTACATGTGAATTAGAAAAGATTTAGACTAGTTTGTTAAATGATAAGTAATATATCCTTTCACTATTTCAACAGAAAAATATTCAGATATAGCTTTCCTTGATGTCATTATTCGGACTTTTCTGAGGTAAAAGCAATTTCCTGCATACACAAATGCGTGTAATTATTTTCGTTACGGGTATTTCCCTTTTGGAAGTGAAATTACGCCGTACCATTCACTTGCGTTCTTTTTATTCTGAAACTGTGTAATTTTCGAAGTCACTCATGAACGTGCCCTGTCGGAAAGCCCCGAATCCGCGTCAAAGATAAGTTCCAATTTACCGCGTACCTACCAATAAATAATTGAATCGAATATATAAACAGTGGAAAGTCGTTCGAGCGTGTCGCCACCTAATCGCAATGCTAATCCCTGTCGATTTACAATGCACATTCTTGAATTTCTTCGCTTTAGGTTGGTCGAGTTTCGTGTCGTCCGAACAGCAAACACACAGAACGCTAGATTTTCATTTCACTTTCGTCAACGTTGCACACGAAGCCAAGAGAGGAGACAATAAACCTATCTCCTTCATTTCTTTGTTGTCGTTTTCGTTGGATTTTTTCTTCCTAGATTTTTTTTTCGTTAGTCAAAAATCGAACGACTGCCTCTCTCTCGGGTTCGCTAAGGAGCACTTACAAAATGAATACGGGCAGCGCTTTCTCTGTTTTGAAGGTCGCTGACTTTGTGGATTCATCCCAACACGCCGGGTGTGGGTTTGTTGACCTGCCTGGAATAGTAGGCTGCCTGTGTCTGTGTACGTGTGAATGTTGTGTTGTATATTGTTTGTGTGCTCTGGCCAAGGGTAATTTTGTTTTGTTTTTGCGTCGCGTTTTAACACGTATAAGAATCTCCGTGTACCCGTGTAGTTTAAATATTCAAATAATAAGATTTGAAAATGTCTAAATTAAAAAATGAATATTTATTGTTTGCAAAAGAAAATGTCACTATTTGCATATTTGTTATAATAAAATCAAATACTTCGCTGGACTTCCATACTTCGTGCTTTTTTACTTCTACTACAATTTATTAATTAAAACATTAATTGCTAAAGAATTCTGAAAGAAGGAAAATTAAGGATTAAAATCGAATATTCTTAAATGAGAACATTAAAAGTTTAAAAGTTATTTATTAATAATAGTAATACTAATAATAACTAATAGTGCTCTATTGAGTCCAACAGAAAGTATTTTACAGGACTCTAAAGTAACAGTCGAACTGAAAAGTGCCCGGTCTACCATAGTAAAACACAGTTTTTTGGCAAAATTCGATTTTATTATTCAACATAGTTGCCTTCGAGGGCGATACACCGATTATAGCGTTCTTCCAACTTTTTCGATACCATTTTTGTAGTACGAATTGTCTTTAGCCTCGAAATAGGCCTCAGTTCGGCGATCACCTCCTCATCCCTGCTAAATTTCTTCCCGGCGAGCATTCTCTTGAGGTCTGCAAATAGGAAATAGTCGCTGGGGGCCACATCTGGAGAGTACGGTGGATGGGGAAGTAATTCGAAACCCAATTCACTTAATTTGGCCATTGTTTTCATTGATTTGTGACACGGTGCATTGTCTTGGTGAAACAGTACTTTCTTCTTCTTCATATGGGGCCGTTTTTTTGCGATTTCTTTCTTCAAACGGTCCAATAACGCTGTATAATAGTCGCTGTTGATGGACTGGCCCTTTTTAAGATAATCTATGAAAATTATTCCATGCGCATCCCAAAAAACTGACGCCATAACTTTTCCAGCTGACTGTTGCGTCTTTCCACGTTTTGGAGCCGGTTCATCGCGTGCAGTCCACTCGGCTGACTGTCGATTGGACTCTGGAGTGTAGTGATGAATCCATGTTTCATCCATTGTCACATATCGACGCAAAAACTCGGTTTTATTACGATTTAACAGCTTCAAACACAGCTCAGAATCATCAACTCGTTGTTGTTTTAATGTAAAGGATAAATAGAAGCGGGCCCAAGTTGGAGCCCTAAGAAACTCCAGAATTAGTAATGAATTCGTTAGAACAACTAAAACTATTGCAAAACATATAATAACTTCTGTTACTCAAATAGGATTCAATTAAGTTTAGAAAAAGAAGCAAGAACACAAAAGAAGAGAGTTTACACAAGAAGAGATCGTGACTTGACAACGAAATGGATATTCTAGAAGTGATTTGGATTCCATAACTTATTTTATTCTACTGGCATCAAGATTCAAAGCCATACATGTTATATTTTGCGAAAGTAACACTGTCATATATTTATACACCTTTGAAAATGTCGAATTTCGTGCCTGAAAAAGTGCATTTGCGTGCGCATTACTTTTCTTATTTTATCAAAAGAAAGAAGCCGCTAAAAGTCATCGTTTGCTGGTAGAAACTTACGGTGAGCATGCTCTAACCATAAAAGCATATGAGGCGTGGTTTCGGCAATTCAAAAGCGGGAATTTCGATGTTCACGACGAAGAACGTTCTGGTAGACTGAAAAAGTTTGAAGATGCGAAACTGCAGGAGTTATTGGATAAAGATCTAACCCAAACTTAAAAACAATTGGCACAAGCATTAAATGTGGACCAAGAAACGATTAGTGGCCGATTAATATTAATCTTAATGGGAAAAATCCAAAAGATAGAAAAGTGGGTGCCACATCACCCTAAGCGCAAAAAATCATGATGACCACCTGGCGAAGCCGGCCCATCAACTCCAGGGCCAATTCATTTTGATCGCAAGACAATGCCCTGTGTTTGGTGGGAACCGAGTGGCATGGTGTCTTACGAACTATTGAAACCTGAAGAAGTAGTTAATATTAAGCGCTACCGACAACAGATTATCAATTTGAACCATTAATTGATAGAAAAACGTCCAGTATGGGCCTAAAGACACGGCAAAGTGATTTT
This sequence comes from Dermolepida albohirtum, assembly GCA_031893035.1. Lineage (NCBI taxonomy): Eukaryota > Metazoa > Arthropoda > Insecta > Coleoptera > Scarabaeidae > Dermolepida > Dermolepida albohirtum. The sequence continues at coordinate 433,569 of JAVIWB010005984.1, forward strand.
ACAGCACGATACCGCGCTGTCTTATACAGCAAAACCGATCAAGGTGACGTTGAAAGCACTTGGATGGAACACACCCGCCGTACTCTCCAGACCTTGTCCCGTCTGGCTATCACCTTTTCGCATCAATGGAACACGCGCTTGCAGAGCAGCACTTCGTCAGTTTCTAAGAAGTTAGAAAATGGTTCAATGAATGGTTTTGGTCAGAGGACAAACAGTTTTTTTGAGATGGCATCCATAAACTGCCTGAAAGATGGGCAAGATGTATAGAATCAAATGGCTAATACTTTCCATAAATAAATATTTCCATTTTCTTGAAACTCATGTAGGTTTTTTTCGAAAAAACCGGTAATGACTTTCCGATATACGAGGGAGCGTTTTTATATTCGCGGAATGAGCGGGTTGTAGAGGGGTGAGTAGCCTGTGCAGCGACTCATGATTAGTATAAATACGAAGTTTCATTGTTATTAGACAGTTAGTCTTTGAGCTATCGTCAACCAAGTAACATAATCAGGAGTGAAAAGTGAAATATGGAAAAAATCGAATATCGTGCCGTTATAAAGTTCCTTACCAGGCAAGGAAAATCAGTCGCGACCATAATGAATGAGATGTCATTGGTTTACGGCGACTCTTATCCAGGAAAAACCATGGTGTACAAGTGGCATAGTTTATTTAAACAAGGAAGGGAATCCCTTGAAGACGACCCGAGACCGGGCAGGAGCATTGAGGTGACCGCGCCAGCACTTATCCAAAAAGTTGAACAAATTGTACTCGAAGATGCTCGACTAAAGAAGAAACAACTCGCAGAAATGGTTGGAGTATCCGATACAACAATTTTTAAAATCCTACATGATCATCTCGGCATGTCTAAGGTCAGCGCAAGATGGGTGCCGAGAATGCTCACGCCACCGCAAAAACAACAGCGCGTAGAGTGTTCGCGTGCATTTTTGGACCTCTGTAATGAAGACAAGGAATGTGTATTGAGTGGAATTGTTACTGGAGACGAAACTTGGGTTCATCATTATGAACCTGAGTAGAAACAAGACTCCATGCAGTGGCATGAAAAGGGCACAGCGCCTCCCAAGAAATTTAAAGTGTCACAATCAGCTGGGAAACTCATGGCAACGGTATTTTGGGACTCGGAAGGAATATTGTTGATTGATTATAAAGATAAAGGTGTTTCTATAACCGGAGAATATTACGCTTCAATATTAGAGCGACTAAAAGAAGTCATTAAAGAGAAAAGACGGGGAAAATTGACAAAAGGTGTTCTACTTTTGCACGACAACGCGCCCGTCCACAAGAGCCGCGTTGCGTTAGCTGCCCTGCATAAGGTGGGCTTCGAAATTGTGAATCACCCACCCTACAGCCCAGACCTGGCCCCGAGTGATTATTACCTGTTTCCGAAAATGAAAAAAGAGCTGCGGGGTAAAAAATTTACTGCCGATGATGAAGTCAAGGAGGCAGTTTCGGCGTATTTTGCAGATAAAAAGAAATCATTTTTTTATGAGGGTATAAATAAATTAATTGAAAGATGTGAAAAATGTATCCGTCTTGCAGGTGAATATATTGAAAAAGAAAAATAATTTGTTTTTTTTTATTTCCACCCCTTGTCCCCCATTCCGCGAATATAAAAACGCTCCCTCGTACCTAGTAAAGACTTATGTGTCTATCACAAGAGACATTTACGAGGAGAAAGAAAGTCAATCTTCTATAAGAAGAAGAACTTAAGGCAAATTCTCTTATGGAACAGTTAAGTAACGCCAAGGCTAAAAATTTAACTTTGAGAAAAAATATAAAATAATTACATTAGATAGAAAGGAAGGAAAGAAGTTCACCTGTACAGATAGTATATTTAGCAGACAGATGCCTCTACGACAAAACAAGGTATAGTATGCCTTTATCTAGAGACTTATTGAATGGAAGATGATCTAAGTCGGAAATAATTAATTCTAGAATCTTTATAATCCTGAGTTAATTGACGTAATAGTAACTTTTATTCTTAGTTTCGTAAATATTCATATTTTTATCAAATCAAAAACACGGATACTTATTATATTAATATTAACAATTAAGGAAGAAAATATTCAATGACGAACAAGTAATAAAGCAGGAAACTATATGAGATAATTAACCTTGTGTATCTAAACAAAGTGTAAACCTATTTTAAGCAGTAGTAATTGACCTTTCAGATAATTAAAATATATATATGCAAGCTTGATTTTCTTCTTGTTTAAACGTTTTTTATCTTCGCACAAACAACAACTATAGTTAACGATAATGTTTTGCAATCGCAAATGTCCAGGGTCTTTTCAAATACCGACTTGGATTTAAAATAATAAAATAAAATCGTTAATAAACAAAATCGCGGTAAAACTGAAATACGTTGACCTTTTACGACCAACGACCTCCCAAATATCGCAAAATTTGACAGCATTACTTCTTGTCGTCTATTCAATTAGACAGATAATCGAACATAACTCCTTTTAATCCAGAAGATAACGTTGCCTTGACTTTGCTATGGTGTAGCGTTCTTGTTTGGATCTCATGAAGCAATGTATAATTCATATAATCTCACAGTTCTTATAAAATTGAAAATACTATGTGATAAAAGAGACGAATCACACAGAATAGTAAATATTTTAATTTAAAAATTTTATACAAATATTTACTGTGTTGAGAATAATAATTTATTGAATTTTCATTGAAAAATTCGTAGTCCTTTACAGAAAATTTAATAATAAATTGCCGTTGCTTGTAAACGAATATCGCCCGAGCATATTTCAAAAAATGTGTTCTAAGAACTCCTGTAAAAGCTCATTCCAAGCAATTTGCATGGCATCATGTAGCTCTTGTAGGTTCATGGGAATATTAGGGGGAGGCGTATTAAATCCTCCACCTATCGTATCCTAGACATATTCTATGAGCAATAGGTGTGAATTGAGAAAATTGGTGTTGTCCTCTTGCAGGAATTCTAATGTAACAAATGCAACATGAGGATGGGCATTGTATTGCTAAAATGTGGGATTATTTAGTGCTTGGATATATGATAAAGTGAATGGTTCCAGAACTTTGTACAAGTACCTTTGAGCATTTAAAGGGCCTCAAAAGAATACTAAAGGAGTCTTACTTCTTATGTTAATTCCATCCCAAACCATCAATCTTCCAAACAGTGCAGTCTCACATTCTAGAAAAAATTTAAAAAACGTCTTTCTCCTCTTCTACATCGGATTCGTTTACAGACGACAGAAAATCATCCCAAGCGAACGAATACGGCGATATACGAGGGTGGTCCCATAAGTACTCGGCTTGACCTAGAGATGGCGGTAGTTGTTTGAAAAATATCACTGTATTAGAAAGGCCTCGGCCCAACCGATATAAAAACTGAATTGGATTCTACTCTGGGTGAGTCTACTTCTTCGTTTAAAACAGTGAAATATTAGGTAGCAGAGTTTAAACGAGGTCGCACGAGCTGCCAAGACGAGCATCGCAGTAGTCAACCAAATGAGTTGACGACTCCAGAAATGGTGAAGAAAATCCACAAAGCGGTACTGTATGATCGTCGATTGAAAGTGCGCGGGCTAGCAGATATGGTAGACATTTCAAAAAGTGTGGTACATCGCATATTATCTGAAAATTTGGACATGAGAAAGCTGCGTGTAAGATGGGTGTCGCGTTTGCTCACACTCGAGCAAAAACAGTGTCGTGAAGATGTTTCAATTGAGTGTTTAGCGAAGTTTCACAGCAACAAAGCAAAATTTTTGCGCCGTTTCGTAACCATGGATGAAACATGGGTCCATCACTTCACACCCGAGACAAAAGAAAAATCAAAACAATGGACTCAAAAGCGAGAACCAGCTCCAAAGAAGGCGAAGACTGTTTTATCTGCAAACAAGGTCATGACATCGGTGTTTTTGGGATGTGCGTGCAATAATTTGCATTGACTAACTTGAAAAAGGAAAAACTACCAACGGCGATTTTTATGCGAACTTATTGCAACGTTTGAGCGAAGAAATCAACCAAAACCGGCCGCATTTGGCTAAGAAGAAAGTGTTGTTTCATCAAGACAATGCACCAGCTCACAAGTCCGTTATTGCAATGGCCAAAGTTAATGAATTAAAGTTTGAATTGCTACCGCATGTACCCTATTCACCAGATTTAGTCCCCTCGGATTATTTTCTGTTCCTAAACTTGAAAAAATGGCTGAGTGGTCAAAGATTTTCCAACAATGAAGAAGTGCTGTCGGCAGTTAATGGCTATTTTGCAGAGCAAGGCAGTTCTTATTATAAAAAGGGTGTCGAACTTATTGAACATCGTTGGGAAAAGTGTATAGAGCTGAAAAATAAATATATTTCTTTCTAAAATTTTTGTGTTTCCTTTGTTGGATCGGGTACTTCTGAGACTATCCTCGTATGGAAAGCAGTTATTCTATGAGAGGCTTTGCCGATTCCTAAGAGCAAGAAATCTTACAAGAAGTCTTAGTTTCGCTCCTATGATGTCGACTACCTTCCTGAGATTAACCTCTCCAACACCTGCAATAATATTTCTTTGCATTTGCTTAGCGATTTCACGAAAGCAATATACTCATGCAGTCCAATGATATGACGTCTTTCAAATTCATTTAACTACTCATAATTTGGTTGTTTTTGAACTCTTGGTATTTTAATATATAATAATAATTTACAGCTATAGACTGTTACAATTGAATAACGAAACAAACTGATCCAAAATAAAAAAGAAAAGAAGAATTTTTTATGGTCAGGATTCGTCAAAAAGCGACACAAAAGCTTATGCTTTCATGTTATTCTTTTATCATTTACTTTTTTTAATACAGTAAACATTTATACAAAATTAAGTTTAGAAATTAGTACATACTTTTACTGGGTGATTCGATTTTTGTTGTTACATAGTATATAACCTTTTCAGTGAAAAGTGGTTCGTAATATCATCAAAGCCTCTTGGTATGAAACAAACGAAATCAACCATAGAGACTTTAAAATTAATGGAAAGTAGAGCTACAGGCTTGCCATAGGAAATATAGTGACATAATCCCAATAAGCTTGTAGTTATGACTTAAAACTTCAAATCTTTAGTGTTAGAATTAGTTATCAGCTAGATATTTTAGTATTCATGTGTTAAATGAAGATATACATTTATTTAAATAAGAAAATATGTTAGTAATAGAATAAGAATTGTTAAATAACTTCTTTACATGTTAACTAAATGTCTAAAAGTTTTACTTATTGTCTATTTTCGTAAAACTTTGTGGATTCTTTTAAAATTAAATATGTAATCAATTAATCTGATTTAAATTCATGAACATATCTACATGCTAATAATATTTCATATCCGATTAAAAATTCTATCGAGTACACAATGAGAATAAAATCGATCGATGTTGATAAACTGATTTAGGATATTTTTATACAATAATAAAATAGCAATATACTAGTTATCTGGGCAAAATTAAAACAGCGTACAATAGAACGACATCTTAAACAAAGAAATATTTTTTCGCCAAAGTTTGTTTAAACATCGCTGTGCAAAATAATCAATTTTATCCACAATTGTTTTAAAATTGTTATCAGTGATATGAGAATTAATAGCATGATAACGATAAGAAAGATGGAAGAGTAAGTAAATAGAGAAATATGTATCTAGAAGACAATTCAATGTCGATACGACTAAAGATTTTGCAAACGTGTGTATATACACGGGTTTTCTCTAAATATTCGACATTAATAAATAGTGAATTAGTTTAAAAATTGAAAGAATCTTTTAAAATTATTTTATGCGTATACTAGTATTGAGATTAAATACATTTTCGCTTTAGCTTTGTGTACATAATTTTGTTTCAATATTTTTTTTAATCATCGTTTTTGCCTCTGTCCATATTGTTTCCACATTCTCCATTTTGTTTCTATTGCACCTTCCCTCCCTTCTTTTCTTCATTCTTATTTTAGTCGCCTGTTTATTTAAACGGTCAGCTGTAACTTATTCGTTGCAAAGAATTTACCACCTCGTCTCTTCGATTAAACCCCAATGTCTTCATTTACAGTTAATATACGCTATCGCTCATAAGTATTTGGTCACTCGCATTTAACACGCAAATTGTAACAAAAATCAAAATTGAAATACTAATATCTTTCTATTATTTACGTATATGAAAAATATATATTTTTACATCTAAAATAAATTGTTGTATAATATATTAGGTCTGGGAAAAAGTTCGTGGCGTTTTTCCCGATAGATGGCATTGGTTGCCGATAACTAAAGAACAACAAGTCACAGCGACACCACCGAGGGCTCGTTTTTTAGATGACCTTCCGAACGTTAGTTTGAGCGTAGAAACATTGTAATCGGTGCAGTGGTTGGAAAGTTATTCGCACTTGAAAATGGAGAAGAATAATGAGAAATTTCGCTATATTCTGCAATATTATTATGATAAGGGGAAGAACGCTGCGCAGGCTTGTGATAAAATTTGTGCTGTGTACGGTGAAGGTACTTTATCGAAATCTGTTGCGCGGAAATGGTTCGCTCGCTTTCGTTCTGGAAATTTCAATGTGAAAGATGAGTCACGCTCCGGTCGTCCAATCACTGAAAAATCTGATGAAATTCTTGAAAAAGTCCAACAAGATAAGCATATCAGCAGTGTCGATATTGGCATGGAGCTAGGCATTGACCACAAAACTGTTTTGAACCATTTACACAAAGCTGGTTACAAAAAAAAGCTTGACGTATGGGTTCCTCATGAGTTGAGCTTGAAAAACATGATGGACCGAATTAACATCTGCGATGCGCTGCTGAAACGGAATGAAATCGAGCCGTTTCTGGAACGTTTAATAACCGGAGATGAAAAATGGATTACGTACGATAATCGGAAACGTAAAAGATCGTGGATAAAGGATGGTGAGCCGTCACAAGCGTTCGCTAAGCCAACATTGACGCCAAAAAAAGTGATGCTGTGTGTATGGTGGGACTGGAGGGGAATCGTCCACTACGAGCTACTTCCAACTGGTCAGACGATTGATTCTCAACTCTACTGTGCACAACTAGAGAGATTACGCCAGGCGATTGAAAGAAAACGGCCCGAATTGATTAATAGGAAAGGTGTTGTCTTCCATCATGACAACGCCCGACCACACACTTCTTTGATGACCCGTCAAAAATTGAGAGAGTTTGGTTGGGAAGTTTTGATGCACCCACCTTACAGTCCGGATATAGTACCCTCTGACTATCATCTGTTTCGATCTCTGCAGACCTCTCTCAATGGAATTAAGTTGGTTTCAAAAGAAGCCTGTGAAAACTACTTGATTCAGTTTTTCGACCAGAAACCACAGAAGTTTTTCACCGATGGGATCATGGATCTACCAAAAAAATGGCGAAACATTGTCGATAATAATGGAGCATATTCGGTTTAAATGAATTCGTCCACGCGCCATGCGGGGACCAGTTGAATTTTACTGAAAAAACGCCACGAACTTTTTCCCAGACCCAATATTTATCTAAATTTTATACTCGTCTACATGCTCTCCTTTATTTTTAATCACTGCAGCACACAATCGAGGCATTCTTTCGATTAATTTTTGTAATGTCTCAGGTTTTATTTTATGCCATGCCTCTTGCAGGTTCTTCCATATATTAACAGCAGATGTGGGGGCCGATTTTCTCACCTCTTGGTCAAGTTCTTCCCACAGCAACTCGATGGGATTTAAGCGAGCATAAGATACTGCACGCATGAGACCTTGCGTGAATATTTAGCCGTTAACAGGCTATGTTCAGGTTGGATACCACATAATTTGACAACCGCTCAAAGAAGGACTCGCGTTGATTGGTGCCAAGAAATGCACACAAAATACAATGGCGGTGCGTCAAGGAACATTTATAAAGTCATCACAAGTGATGAATCTTGGATCTATACGTATGAGTACGACAGTAAACAGCAGTCGACTGTGTGGGTATTCCAAGATAAGCCAAAACCAATAAAAGTTGTTCGTGCTATAAGCACATCAATGCAATGACAATGCGAGTTCTCACAAGTCGGTTCAAACAATTGAATATTTGACCGGGCAAAACGTTGAATTGATGAGCCATCCGCTGTACAGCCCTGATCTAACACCCTGTGATTTCTTTTTGTTCCCACACGTGAAGAATAAACTTCGTGGTCAACGGTTTTCTACGCAGGAAGAGGCAGTTGAGGCATTCAAAACTCATATTTTGGAGATACCGCCTTCACAGTGGCAGTTCACAGTTTTTTTATACTGTCTCTGCCTTTGTTCTTTACTCTATTGTTTCGACCAATGGTGTGCTGAATGGTGGATGGACTTTTGCTTAAGATTTTGGCTATTTCTCTTTTTTAAATTTTAACATGAAAAATAACAAGATTTCGCCCCTCTACGTTGTTTGACTAATCTCACTTGAACTAATATTAATGGTAACGCGGTAACACTAACTGTCACTCGACTGGAATTTACACGCAAAATGAGTTCATGCACGTTTCAAGAAAGGGGAATCACCGACATGTGTATTTTTTCGCTGTATATTTGGTTGCATCATTTCCACTGTGACTTTGGTTTATGAAGTTTTAACGTAGTTCTTGTTATTAATTGTGTTGTGTTCAATGAATTGTCTTTTAATTTTGTTACAGCAATATATAATATTCTTGCAAAACCGCAATGTGTCTAATTCTTTTTCATAACGATTTCTTGCTATATAGTTTCAACAATATATAATTTTTAAAGCACTGCATCATTTTGACTGTGTCACTGTTTTATAACAATATTAAATCCAGGAAGAATTAAACTTTAATAATCAAATAACAAAAAGATAATTGCAAAATAAGGTTTTGGAAGGGAGAATTATATTATTTGAAATTTGAAAAAGACTGTTTATACACATACTGACATTTGCTAATCAGTATACAAGAAATTTGTTTGTTTAGTTTCTTGATAATTAATAAAAACCAACGTTGCCTCATAAACGCAGATAACGTTTGAAGTTAAATAAATACTAATCATTATAAATGCCAAACTAAGTGTGTATAAGAATTTCAAACCACTTCGTGTTCCGATATTATACTCGTATATCAAAAAAAGTATTATTCCAATCTTAGGGGCCTCCGGAATAACTTCCATGTCAACTAATCATCTCTATTACATTACCGCTTCGTCATTTAAATACTTTCTTTGTTCGGCGTTATTTTAAAACGCTACAGATAATAAAATATTATTGTATGCAAATTGATATCGCACTTTTAATCGCATAATTGCAAACATCGAATCGATAAAAATAAATAAAAAAAAATCAGCTGATTACTTTTATTTTGTATAGAACTGTCGATATTCCATTACTTTTATCTATGTGAAGCGATAACGATAGGCTATTTCAAGTGGTACTTTTGACGTTAACGATTGCAGAAAAACTGCCGAACTGCGTAAAAATCACCGCTCAACTCTCAAGGTTTTTCCGCTTGTAGTTTTGCAGTAACTACATTTACACTTTCAGTATGTAAGTACCCTAACGAGTTGTATTCGATGGCCTTTGTTCGCCTCGATATATCTAATTTATACCTTTAAAAGTAACGGACAGAATGGCTTGGGTGAATCTATGCAAGCAAGCAAAATGCATATGAAATTACGCGAGGTCAGGTTTACAACGTGAAATTTTAATTTTTACCACATTGAGTTGGCTGAAAGAACTTGATAAAGAGCATCATTTGCGCAAGGTCAACCGGTCGATGCAAAAGTTGAAATAATATGAACGACACCATACGTACAAAATACAAGGCGTGTTTCGAAAATCTTTTTTCATCGTAGTTGTTGGTAATTGTAACGGAGCCTGTGGTTGATTAACTTAATCACTGGAGATTGATATATTACCCCTTTCCATATTAATTTACGTATTCTGTATACGTATTTCGACAATTCAGTTGTCACCATCAGCAGATAATTAAACAGTGTCGCACCTGGAAAACTACGTCAAAATACCCGTACGAAATAAATTCCGCACACGATCTGTACCGCTGAAAGCCAAAGCGCACACTGTATATTCGTTTCGCATAATTTTTAAAAGATTGTATTCTAGTCTTAAACTAAGATAAAAGACAAAAGAAGAAAAGGAAGAAAAGGAAAGAAAAGAAAAGCGCCTACATGTGTTTATTGCACTCTCACTTCTCTGTCGTTTAAGAGATCAAAAACAGATGAGTTATGGTTGGGGCCCAGGTCAGTGTTCAACACGTGACCTTTATTCTTCAAAATGTACATACTTTCCTACGTATCTAATTCGCGATAATTACACACGTTCTTTATCAAATGCAAACAATCCGCGTTAACACTATGATTACTTTCTAACACATGTTTTGCTAAACCGGATTTTTCTGGCCGATTGAATTTTATGTGTGCAATATGTTCTTTATACCGGGTTTCTATCGATCGTTTTGTTTGCCGATGTATTGTTTACTGCAATCTGGACATTTAATTCCGTAAATTCCCGATTTTTTGTTGTCCTCAACTTTGTTTTTTGCATTTCTTAAAAGGAAATACGTGTACAGAACACGAAAATTATGTGGACAGAGGTTATATATCAGCCTTCAGTGATTAAGTAGAATTGTTGTTATAAAATCATTCATATGGTTAATATGCTATAATTATTATAAGTATTATTTTTTGACACACCATTGAGACGTACCATATCTATGTCATGATGTTTGCATTTTTTCTTCTTAACAAATTGCAATTAAATTATTAGAAAATGTCTCCTGTAATTTAGAGGATATGCGGACATCCATTGTCATAGTATTAATCTAGGAAAATCGTCTGATTAATCGACATTAAAAATTTCTATTTATATCACACACGCAGCACTATATTGTGTACTGGTTTTGAACAAAAGCTGAAGCCAACATTTCATATGCATCAATCTGTAAACTCAATTCCTTTAAACTCGCTACTATTCCTCTACGATTTCGCGTTATTTTACTTCTTTCTTGTAGATTTTATCTCTGTTACTTAGGACTAATGTCTCCTAACCGTGAATAACTATCAGTATCATTGTCTTCCTTTTAAACAATGTAGCTTGTTATGATGTATTTGGTACATCATTCGTTCTTTATAATAAATTTACAGGCAACATTACCATTGGTCACGTAATTTCAAGGTAAGTCACTTTGTCTCCTAGTAATACTCTAAATTACAACCCTTATTGCCTTTGCAATAATATGTTTATACTAAATTTTGATTTTTGATGTAACTTCTATACAGTGTATTCATTGTTCAATGCCCATCGAAAATACTTTTTCACGTGGACATATAATAAACGCCTAAACACATCAATTTTATTTTTAAAAGGGGAAATCTTTTTTGTAGTTTTAATTTATTTATCGTTTAACATATTTGAACTATGAAGTAATTGATCTTTTCTTAAAATTATAACCCCTCGGGGACTTGAATAAGTTTATTTTTCCTCATAATTGCGTAAAACAAGTTATACGTGAAAAACAAAACTTTGTGAGATATTTAATTTCGACGTAACTCCATTCGGTATCAATATTGTAATATGTTATTGGCGATGCTTGTAATGGCCCTGTTTTGGGTAATGATTAAGGTCCAGCAACAGGAACTGATGAGTAGGCGAACGCATATAGGCACTGCCAATACCTTGAATTATGTCGGTGATGCAAAGATATCTTGCAAAGGTGGATTGTTAACCGCGACGGATGGAAATAAATCGTTTTCGTACGTTAGAATATACAGAAATTATAATTAAACGTGGTATTTGCAACATTTGTCCTCCCGGCGAGGCTGTACGCTACTGCGAGCTCGGAGGTTTGTTCACAATTACTAATGATTCATAATACTCTTCAAATGGAGAAATAGAAATAATAATAGGTTTGCATTGTACATCTTTCCTTTTCATAAACTTCGGCAAGATTTTATTTTATCTTATTGTACGTGTTTTTATCCCAAACCTAATTCTGGATTCTGGTTTCTTGTAATATTTTCCTGAGCGTGTAATGTGTATTGTATATATAGTGTTCGGTTACATATTTTTATAATGTGAACAGATTACATGGATGATTTGATTACATTACTTAAAACAGAATTCGGCAAGATGTGAACACAGTTCAAAATACCGATATATGTATTTAGAACTTTAGAATCAATTTAAATCCAATAAATCTGGGCTTAAATATACTTAATCACCTTCCAGATGAGATTGAAGAAATTAGAATATACGTTTTGTACAGAAAATATAGAGCTGGGTGGAGAAACAGACTACATAACAGCCAATTACGCTTTTAACTCTCCATTTCAAGTTATTATCCCAAAACGATATAAATGCGAACAAAAATGCTCTGATGTGATACGCAATCACATAGAGCTCGTACATAAGTGGGCCTAAGATCGAATATGATACTGGTGCGGATGTTTACTGCAAAAGCTTGAAAATGGCTAGCCGATTACTTTTGAGAAAACGTGTACATGCAATGCAGTCCGAGGTTTATGAAATTTTGCAATATGCAGAATAAATTAACAGACGGGCTTATTCAGATATACAAATATAGTAACAATAGAGACACTGCAATATTGAGAAGCAGGTTCAGGTTAGTTCAGGATCGAAATGCAATGAAGAATTGAGAAAACCGGCACAGCAGAATGCTATAAAGCTACTATGAGGGCAAGTAAGACTGACGAACTCACGAGAGAAGGATTTGCTCTTGTATATTGGACCAAAGAATGCACACACTGTGCCTAAGTGCAGAAACAAATTGTCATATGAACGAAAACTGTACATAGCACGTGTTGGAAGATAGTAAAGACTTCATTGGTGAGCCAACCTGCAGAAAGACTTAGAAATTGCTTTCGCTGGAAAGAAGCCAGTCAAAATAATAACAGGACATTCCACAAGCCAGGTCTTTGCTACACAGTTCCTTTTACAAAGTTGGCGGATATAAACAAGATCGATTATATTCCTATTCTTGCTCTTTCATTTATTTGTTCCCAATTCCTTTTTTATTGGATGCAGCTTGTGCAACGGTGAAGCTTATCTTGCGTGAATGTGACACATTGGATCACAAAAAAGCCAGCTGCTGTATATTGTCTACCTAATGTAGGCCCCATAATATAAAGCAGCTGACCTGGTCTGGATTGATGACTCTCAATTTGGAATTCAGTCGAACCTCATTGAAGACAGATAAATTGAGGCTACAATAATTTCTCTATCACAAGCACACAAAGAAAAATTGTTACAGCAAGCTTTATTTTGCGGTTTATAAATAATAGGATACTACACATTGTAATTTCTATTTGGCATTATTTTTGATTTATATTTTCTATTAGGTAACTAATAACATTTCTATTTCCTTCGCGAATACGACTTCTCAATCATCTTTTTCATTTCTTTAATTTTCACGTTTGCATTTAGCACTGAAAGATCAGAATAAATGGAAAAAATAATTACAAATTAATTCCAGAAATTTCCATCGCATCCAATAAGATTCCAATAACATTATTTAGGCCACCATACGTTAGTGAAGGCAAAGAAAGGAACGTGACCAATAACAAATATGTATAGGATTTCATAGTTTTTATTTTTGGAACCGAATTTTGAACACGTACCAGGTTCGCAATTATATCACCAACGGTACCAATCGAATAACGATGATAATGCCGAAAACGACCTCGAAAATATAAAAACAATCATTATTATAGAACGTGATTGAATTGCCTACATACATACATATATACATACAATGCTATGTATATTATACAGGAAAGAAGTATTCTAAATATCGCAGGAATTTGTTTATTCATCTTTATGATTTCTAAGATTGTATAAATTATGTACATATCAAAATATGAAAACATGAAAACGAAAAACACAAAAGAGATTAATTTTGTAATTGAAGTCAATGTTGGTTGTCTCATCTTCCTCTTCAATTCATTCCATAATGAACATCGACGCCAGTTTCCCGCTTCATGGTACTTCAAATAAAATTTATAAATAGACTGGTGCACTATCACCAAAACGGACCTATTATTCCCATTAACAATATTGTGGTTTCTATTGATCGATATGTATTTGGTTGGCAACTAAGTACTTTCGATTTTGTAGTATAAAAATAAAACACTTTTTTTTTAAACAAAGAAAAGTTTTTAATCAATTATATATTTTCCATTTTGCTCAATGACCTTTTGCCATCTTTCTTTCAGCTGTATGATTCCGTGCTCATAAAATTTCTGGTCCTTATCAGCAAAAAACTGAACCAGGTGCGAGTGAAGGTCATCGTCATTTGTGAAAGTTTTACCATTCGAAGAATTCTGCAAACTTCGAAATAAATGGTAATCAGATGGTGCTAGATCAGGGCTGTATGGGGGGATGTGGCATCACTTCCCAGCCAAGCTCCAATAGTTTCCCACGAGTTTCCAAAGATGTGTGAGGCCTTGCATTATCTTGGTGGAAAACTACACCTTTCCGATTTGACAATTCTGGCCGTTTTTTTTTGATTGCTTCATCCAGTTTTATTAACTGTTGACAGTAAACATCAGAATTGATCGTTTGGTTCCTTGGAAGCAGCTCAAAAAACACAACACCTTTGTAATCCCACCAAACTGACAGCTTGATCTTTTTTGGATGCAATTCAGCTTTCGATGTGGTTTGAGCTGGTTTATCGTGTTTGCTCCATGATCGTTTTCGAACTATGTTACTGTACAGGACCCATTTTTCATCACCAGTGACGATTCTTTTTAAGAGAGGGTCAGTTTCATTTCGTCTAAGGTGCATATCGCAAAAGTTGATTCTTTGCGTTAAATGAATTTCTTTCAATTCGTGAGGTAACCAAATATCAAGCTTCTTAACTAGCCCAAGACATTTTAAATGCTTTTCAATTGTTGTGTACGATACATGTAGCCTCTCCGCAACCTCTCGAATAGTTATATGACGATCCTCTTCAATTATGACTTTGATTTGGTCATCATCAACTTCAGTAGGCCGACCAGAACGTTGCTCATCTTTGAAAAAAGGGAGCGAAAATCTCCAGAACGGAATTTTTTATAAAAATTCTAGTAATATTTAATGACAAATGCAGTGGATATTGTTCTGTTGTGATGTGTGTACTCCAGAAATTATTATGAAGTACATGATAGCAATTAGCACCATAAACTTCACATATCTTTTTGTGAGCCGCAGCAGCTTTGTTTCCTTTTAACGAAGATAAGACATAATCCAATAGACTTTTGGCGCAAAATTATAACTGCTGATGAAACCTGGATACAGCATTATACACCCGAAATGATGGGAAAATCGAAACAATTGATTGAGGTTGGTACAAGTGTTCCGAAGAATACAACGATAGGAAAGATTAATGACAATAAATTAAGCCTGCAATAGGATCCTTCTAATCTTCAAAAAGGTAAAACGATAATAAGCAAACACTACGCATTACTTTTAGATTAACTACAAGATGCAATACAGCGCAAGAGGCTAACTTAAAGAAGGAATGAGTGCCTTTATTAAGGAAAATGCACGTGTTCACAATTCGACTATTTCAATTGCAAAAATTCATAAATTACATTTCTAACAGCTGCAAATTGGTCGCCTTAAATTCTTTCCTTCTTCCCAATCTGAAAACTTAGCTCATTGAAAAGAGATTTGGATCGAAGGAAGAGGTAATTACATCGAGCAGTTTGATAAATCTTCCTTGTTTGAAGGAATTAAAAGACTTGAAAATCGATGGACTAAATGCAATAAATTATAACAAAAATAAATTGAAAAGTATAATAATTTTTTGCCAAAACGCTTATGTTTGTTTATATTGACTAGTTTCTGATCTTTCCTCGTATGTTCGGTAATATATTATATTTAGCAGGGGGAATTCTTAATTGTTTCATTTGTTTTTAAATTATTATAAGTTTTTGTCCATATACATATTAATTTTTACTCGTTTCTAGAAACAAATGAAAATTTAAATAAATAAAAAAGTAACGCATTATTCTTTTGTTAGTCTAAAATTGTACAACCGGTCCAAAGTGAAGTAAAAATGTAAAAATAATGTTTCAGGATTTACTGTAAATCCTAAAGGATGATTACCGAAAAAAATAAGCAAACATAAAAATTTTATTGCGTCCATTAATGCTTTTCGCAAATCAAAATAGTATATTTAGAAGTTATGTATCAGATAGTAGTGGGCCTGGCATGAAAACGTTTAAGCCACATACTTCGCTGTAACAAGCACGTGTACAGAAGCGTAAATAGTTTTGTCCTTGTCGGAGCCAGTTCTATTGAAAATAACGGCTGACCCCGCTCTTCTCGCCTCGCGTAAATAGATATACTAAAAAACCAGCTGATGTTGGAGCATCTAACGGCGTGATATGATTAACTAATGCGACTTACTTAATAATAAGGTGACCCATCTATCGAAATATGTGGAAAAAAAACAAAAGTGGATCATAGGGCCCGGATCGATGTGATTCCGTCCAAATTCGAATGCCAAAATCAGCAACAGACTCAGACGGTCGAAGAACAGAACAAATGCCGCCGCTGTCGCCGCCGACGCTGATGTCTCATGTACGAGTGCGTTCAAAACACGCCTACGGCGTTAGTGTACGTACTATAGTAACTACTATTTTGCTTAATGTATTTACGTAAGAATAATAAAAATGGTTAGGATACATTGAAGAATTTTGTTGTTGCGTTACAACGCGTGTACTGTAAAAGCATATTTGTGTATATTATGCGTATAAACAAGCTTGGCAAGCTAACTTCTTGGCGAAAAATCGTAGTTTTTATATTTATAATTGGTGTTCCATTATCTGAAACAGTGCCGTATGGTCTTTCAATAAAATATAATCTACAAAACCTAAGCTTAATCGAATTCATATGTAAATAACTACAGAATAAAAGACGATTCCCAAAAAAGCTTTCGATACTCTTTTAATATAGAGCCTAATACATGAAGTAAGGAAATTACTCGGCGCACCACAGGCGTGTGTTTAATAGTAGGTAAATAAAATAAAGTGAATAGTTATATACAATTTATGAAACGTGAGACATCTTTTTAAGCATCGTTTTCTGTGTAATCGCAAATAGGTTAAGACCAGGTAAATATTTGAAACATCAGATATGTTACCACAGTTGCTTCAGAAAATCGAGTTTGCTGTGAGGAAAAATGTTTATATGAAGAAAATGACCATACGACATGTAGTGACGTAATAAACATATTTATATATATAATTAATGTTTGTTTATATCCAACGCATCTGTGACCTACTATCAATACAAATTTGTTTTAATGTTGTAAAAGCTGCATTCTTTTCTAGCACAGCGTCTACTTTGGCTACGATACTAATTTTTTTGGTGTCGTTTAGAGCATGTAATTGTGTTTATACAGTATTAGTAGTGAATCCACGAAGGATATTGCAATTTAATGCTTCAACTTCTCCTTTGCAATAATTGTTATAAATTATTTGTAAATCTGCTTCAATTTCAGTATCTTGGAATTTCTTTTGACTTCCCTCGATGACAGTAGTTCCTCTAGGATTAAATTGTAAAACTGTAGTCTTTTTTTAGAAATGCAGAAAACAATTAAATGCTGCCTTTAACAATGCTCGCCTGTAAGAATCGACTATGGATGTCGGGACATTGCATGCGGAATTCTCGAATACGTTTAAGAGATGTGAGGAACACCGCCTTCATGTGCGCTATCAATCACTTACTTCTAGATACAAATGTTGAATTGTTTCTGCCACAAGATGAAAAGCATGAATTTTACACTAAACATATAAGAAGTTACTACAATCATCTTTAAGAAATCGACTCAAAAGTTTAAATTTTTCAAATGTGTTTAAAACTACTTTCGAAATGACTCCTCCAGTATATTCTTGTACTTTTCTGGAAGCTAATAAGATTGAAGATGGCGGTTTAAGTGGTTCAACTATACGACGACATTAACAAAATAATATTCGTTTGTACTCTACGAGCAATCGAAATTCATAGTTTTTTCAATTCCATTGTGCGGCAGAGCAGCCTTCATACTACTTAGTCCCATCGAAACAACGGCCATTCATTGCAATTGTACATGTATTTGTATTCATCACATCGAATTGATGTCAGAAACAACTGCTCTCTTCTTTTTTGAAGAACGGCAGAAGCGCCTAATTTCTGTTTCTCTATTCAATGACTTGTGCTCGAGTGTCAAGATATTACCACTCCTGTAATTGTTATGCAAGCAACTCTGCTTTTTTGTTTCCATAAATTCAAATCACGTATCAAACTGCTCGCTCAATTTACTTTGCGAAATTAAACGCTTACCATCCATGACGAAATCTCTTCCACAGCTCTGTAGTGATGAAGTCGAGGTTTTTAGGGCATTTGCACTTATACCTGAGCAAACTAGCACTAGATTATTGGCTACGTGGACCTGACTGGGACACTGATGATACGTCAGGATATTTATACTATGCTAGGTTTCTTGCATTTATACCGACGATATTTATCAAGCAAAAGTAGCAATCATCAGCATGATTTTACGATTCTTTCCATAGCACTGGCAGTGAAAATAAAAAGTACACATTTTCACTGAGTGATCATTTGTAGAGCTTTGTTCTACACGTGTTGCAAATTAATTTCATTTGCATCTTTTTCCACGGATATAACATTCCCAAACTTTTTGAATCGATTTGCAACGCTGTCTCTCCTTTCTTACGTTCCTAAACAAAAACTGAAGGTTTCAAATACAATTGAAGTAATTTCTCTAGCAACGCCGTAATCTGACAGTCGTTATGACGGCGCAATGCTGCCAACATGAAAGAACTCGAAAAGTAGAACCAATGTTGACGAACTGATTGAAGATTCGGATTCAGCGCAGCAAATAACGTAAAAATCATTCTCATCTGCTCGGGTTAAAAAGTTGATCGGAATTTGTGATATTAATTTCTTTACATTTCGCAGTTTATTGTCTACATACGCTAACTTTTTGGAAAACTTGTTCTAGATGCCAATTTTGAAAGCAGATTCTCAATTTAATTATCACGAAAGTTGGCAATTTAGTCACAATAATCCTCACGATTTATAATTTCATCATCTATAATTCATCAATGTTTCATCATTAGTTTGACTGTAAATTCGTACATTTACTAGTTTTTATTGTCGGTACTAATTAAGATTTAAGGCTTCCCCAAACCAACGCGAAACATTCGCAGTCGCTGCGAAATTTTCGCGGCGATTGATTTCGCTTCACCTGCGACGCGGTGAATTCGCGTGGATTCCCACACCAACGCGTCAGTTTTTGATTCTAGCAGTGCAAAAATGTCTTCCTCGTCGGACGAAGAAGAAGCAGTGCTATTTCTTTCTTTCGCGTGGCGACAGCAACTAAAAACCGTGCACGCAGCGATTGCGATAAATTCGTTGCAGTTTGACGCGCTGCGGCGCGATATCTTTGCATCGATGTAGATAAGACCATTTAATTACATAGTCAGCGTTTGGTCGTGGATAATTTCCCACGAAAATTTCGCTGCGACTGCGAATGTTTCGCGTTGGTTTGGGGAAGCCTTTAAACCGATAAGTATGTTTCGAAAGAGCAATAAAATTTAAACGAGAAAATATAACCTTAGGGGAATTTCCAAACGGTATCCATTCACATACAGATTTCGCAGCAAAATCGGGCGAATACGCCCGCAATTTTTAAATTAATTTATTCATCGAATATCAATATATGCGAAGGGTTTGTTTACAACAAATTCGCGACATTTTGTTTCGTGCCATTTATAGAATACCAAGGACGTCAGCCGCATAATCGTACGGTCGCATGTGTTTTTGTAATTAAGCTGACTTTGAAATCAACTCCGGTTTCGCCCGCAGAAGCGTTTGCATCTCATTCAATGCTGTTTGTTGTATCCGTGTTTGTTGTGCGTTTGTACTGTAATGTATTTAAATATGTACACGATTGGATTAAGTATTTATACGTTGTTCTTGTATGTGAATGTGTTGTGTGCACAAGGCCTACTTATGTAAACAAGGTTCACTCGATAGCGAAATTAAATACTCGCTTTTTAAAAGCGAGTCGGGCTTGATTGGATAAAAAAATTGAAACCAAATAGTGAATTACACGCAAAAATAGACATGTAAAAGTATTCTTTTAGATAAATATTAATTCAACAAGAACGTGTCCGGTCTTTTTAATACTATTTTATTGTAAATGCACGAAAGTAATTTCGATTTTGCGCATTATACAATGGATCAATAAAGTATTTGCACAACCTATGATTTCGAGAACAGAAAACAACAAAATCAGTATAACATTAGCGTATTTTATATTTATTTGCTCATTAAATGTAGAAGCAAAACAACAAACTTCACCCACCCAAGCAAGAAAAAATATAATCGCTATACCAACATAAAGTAGCCACAGGAAGCTATCGAAAAACATACGGAAAATATGAACAAGAGAGATAATATTACACGTCCGCCGTACGTTTGGAAAACAGCACTAACTAATCCAAGAAGCAAGAACGGAGGCGCAACTACACCGGTATCATTAAACGAACAAAAACGACACACAAGCCGAGGAGAATATACAAATGCTAGGACAGGGACGAGTCACGAGCAATAAGATGAACAGCATTTGACAAAAAGCATAGCCTGAAGATGGTAAATGAGATTTTACCAAAATATCGAAGCAGTCCTTTACGAAACACAAGCACACCTACGCGCGAAGAAATCCAAAACTACGCGAACATATACCTTGAAACGACAGATAGTTCTAATTCGTTTGCACGGTGTTGTAGATCCTAAATTCTTTACTTATAGAAGATGTGATGCGTTGATGCTTTGCTGGTCTAATACCTCTGTTTGTTTGTACCGATGATTTTCTTTTCTCGCTCCTTGTTTCTGTTTCATTTGTCCATTTCATATTTCACGGAATTTGTACTCATTTTAGCGGACCAATCCAGAGTATTTTCTAAGAATTTTTAAGAATGCCTCTCGCTGTATTGGGTTTAATTTAAAATTTTAATGAAAATAGAAATTTTTATTATTAAAATGTATTTACCTTCAACGACAGTATTAAATTTTCCAAATAAGACACGTTAACACAAAAAATTTTTCACAGATGCACAGCCCAATTTCCGCTGATGAGTTGGTTACAACATCTATTAAGAATGGGAGATTTCCTGTTCTGTGTTTTTGAGTTAATTTATCATACCAATCCAACGCCATCAATAATTTCATTAGATAAGCAATAAAGATACACTCTACAAAGAAATTTAGTACGTGGATTTTTAAAAATTTTGCCAATGATACAGAAAAAATCAATTATTTGAACAATTTTTATTGTTATTCAAAGTATTCGCCTTTATGACCTACGCATTTCTGTATTCGGTGGAGCAAGTTCCCAAAACATTGGGCCCATTGTCCTTCAGTCACCTCAGATACGAGGTTTTCGTAGGCTTCCACAGTCGCTTCTGGGGTATTAAACTTCAATCCACGCATTTTGTCTTTTATGTATGGGAATAAAAAAAAGTCTCAAGATGTCAGGTCGTGACTATAAGGTGGATAACTCATCAATTCCGTTCGTGAAGCGGCTAAAAACTCTGATGTTTGAGATGTGTGGTGTGATGGTGTACTGATGCAGAGTAATTCGTCCACTTGGTCGAACACAGTTGGCAAACAAATGGTTGTATACCATTCAGCATTGATTGTGCGGCGATCCTCCAGCGGAATAGTGGCAAGACGACTGGTGTGTCCGAAAAAAGAGGACATCGTTTTTTTGCCAAAGCTTCGTCCGCGTCTCACTTTCGTGGGTTTCTCAGCGTCTTCGAAGACCCATTGAGACGATTGTCGCTTGCTTTCTGGCCCGTAACAATAAATTCAATTTTCGTCACATGTAACGATGTCGTGATTTTTCTCGACCTTGGTTGAATTTTTTAAGCATTTTTTGCACCAATTTATACGCGCTTTTTTCGAGCTTCCAGCTTGTGTGGGGTCCATCGGGCGCAAAGCTTTCTAACAGTAAGTTGACAATGCAGGATAGTTTTGATTTGAGTCATAACTATGCCCAATGCTTTATCATGTTGGACACGACGTCGGTGTTTTCTGGACGTCCACGTTGGAACTCGTTGTATCACTGTTCAACAGTTGCCAAGGATATGTTTCATCGCCAAACAATCGCTTGAATTTTGCAAACACTCTTGTCGAGTGAAATTCACATTAATTCCATTCTTCACAAATATTTCCGACAATGCCACCTTACGGAAAATAGCCGAACCGCAAAACTCTTAAAGCAACCTACTTATATAACTGCCTATATTCAACTTTCTCATTTTATTTGATTTACAAGCAATTTATTTATTTATACACCAGAATATTATAATTCGAATAAAATATTTATTGACTTTTATAGGCTTTCAAAGGTTTTCGAAGTTCTTATAAATTTCACGATTCATTATTTATTATGTTGCCCTCGAGATGTCGAAAAAGTTCTTTAGGTGTCCATTGACAATAAAAATAAAATAAAAATGGCAGAAATAAGCAATTTATAAAGTTTATAGTGGTAGTTCGCTTCATCTACATTTTAGTATATGTTTACAACGCAAACTCAGATTTATTTTGTTAAGATTTGATAGAAATTTTGACATTAAAAATGGACAAATTCAATTACTTACAAATGTGATGAAAGTCTTCTGTCCTTTAAATATTGGGTCTGGGAAAAAGTTCGTGGCGTTTTTCCCGATAGATGGCATTGGTTGCCGATAACTAAAGAACAACAAGTCACAGCGACACCACCGAGGGCTCGTTTTTTAGATGACCTTCCGAACGTTAGTTTGAGCGTAGAAACATTGTAATCGGTGCAGTGGTTGGAAAGTTATTCGCACTTGAAAATGGAGAAGAATAATGAGAAATTTCGCTATATTCTGCAATATTATTATGATAAGGGGAAGAACGCTGCGCAGGCTTGTGATAAAATTTGTGCTGTGTACGGTGAAGGTACTTTATCGAAATCTGTTGCGCGGAAATGGTTCGCTCGCTTTCGTTCCGGAAATTTCAATGTGAAAGATGAGTCACGCTCCGGTCGTCCAATCACTGAAAAATCTGATGAAATTCTTGAAAAAGTCCAACAAGATAAGCATATCAGCAGTGTCGATATTGGCATGGAGCTAGGCATTGACCACAAAACTGTTTTGAACCATTTACACAAAGCTGGTTACAAAAAAAAGCTTGACGTATGGGTTCCTCATGAGTTGAGCGTGAAAAACATGATGGACCGAATTAACATCTGCGATGCGCTGCTGAAACCGAATGAAATCGAGCCGTTTCTGAAACGTTTAATAACCGGAGATGAAAATTGGATTACGTACGATAATCGGAAGCGTAAAAGATCGTGGATAAAGGATGGTGAGCCGTCACAAGCGTTCGCTAAGCCAACATTGACGCCAAAAAAAGTGATGCTGTGTGTATGGTGGGACTGGAGGGGAATCGTCCACTACGAGCTACTTCCAACTGGTCAGACGATTGATTCTCAACTCTACTGTGCACAACTAGAGAGATTACGCCAGGCGATTGAAAGAAAACGGCCCGAATTGATTAATAGGAAAGGTGTTGTCTTCCATCATGACAACGCCCGACCACACACTTCTTTGATGACCCGTCAAAAATTGAGAGAGTTTGGTTGGGAAGTTTTGATGCACCCACCTTACAGTCCGGATATAGCACCCTCTGACTATCATCTGTTTCGATCTCTGCAGAACTCTCTCAATGGAATTAAGTTGGTTTCAAAAGAAGCCTGTGAAAACTACTTGATTCAGTTTTTCGACCAGAAACCACAGAAGTTTTTCACCGATGGGATCATGGATCTACCAAAAAAATGGCGAAACATTGTCGATAATAATGGAGCATATTCGGTTTAAATGAATTCGTCCACGCGCCATGCGGGGACCAGTTGAATTTTACTGAAAAAACGCCACGAACTTTTTCCCAGACCCAATAATTCTTACGCGGAATTACGTTTGCAATATTTGATACAATCTGAAGGTCTGCGGCTATTGCAACTTCACGGAACACGCATGTTTATTTTAATTGCTAAATATTCCTGTGATGATACAATACTTGTATGTATACGTACAAATACATATATATGTACATATATGAACGATATGCATGTCATATAAATATATCATTTTACACATACATACATATGTATGTTATGTTGTCATGACGTACTTCGCGTATGCATTCCTAAAAGCAGCATTCAAAATTTATCGCAATATCCGGAAAACAAACAAAAACATTAAGAAGCGATTTGTATTTAAAAATTTAAGGTGTAACCTTCACTTTTAATGTAAATTTTTATGGCTAGTTTTTTTATTTACGAATAATTTGCCAACTAATTTTAGATTATTCAAATTAAAATAAAATATTTTCACAGCTGCACTTTCGTAATCTCCTTACAAAGTTAGAATTACAGTGTTTTTTTTTAATAGAAACCTGAATTCTAAATCAATAAAATCAATCTTAATAAACATGCTATTTATAACAGATGATGTTTCCTTATGAAGTTCTCTCCTTTTAACAGTGTTTTTCTTTTTCTTAATATTTATTTCCTTAATAATTACCTCTTAATAACTGTGTACTCGCTGGTGTGATAGACGAAAACCCTACAACCTAGTAGGTAGTAGAAGTAGTTTGACAAGTAATGAGAATGGAAAAGAAAAACGAATTTTTTAAATACAAAATAATTTTTATTTTTCAATATATTCTTCTAAAAGAGCAATACATTTATTCCGACTGTGCTCCAATGCCCTTATGCCATCTCTAAAATGCGATGCCGGAAGGCTTGCAAAATACTCAATTACGAAGGTGATAAGCTCGTCCTTAGACGAAAATTTCTTTCCACCTAGTGCCGTTTTCAATTTTGGAAAAAGGTGGAAGTCGGAAGGGGCTAGATCCGGCGAATAAGGCGCATGCGGTACTAATTGGAAATGCAACTCGTGGATTTTGGACATCGCAACTGTGCTGGTATGCGAGGGAGCGTTGTCTTGGTGAAACAGAATCTCAACATTTAATTTTTGTAGAAGTTCTGCATAATATTGTCCGTTTATTGTGGCACCTTTCTGAAGGTAATCAATGAGCAAAATGCCCTTTGAATCCCAAAAAATTGATGCCATCACCTTGTTTGTCGATAAAGTGGTTTTCGCTTTCTTTGGCGGTGCAGAACCACGTTCTAACCATTGTTTCGACTGTTGTTTAGTTTCAAGTGTACTGAAGTCTATCCAAGTTTCATCGCAAGTAACAAATCGCCTACAAAAATCAACCGGATTCCACTTATAAAGATCCAACCACTCATTGGAATTGCGCAAACGAGTGAACTTTTGATCAGTCGTAAGCAATCGCGGCATCCATCTTGCCGAAAGCTTGGAAAGGCCCAATTCTTTCGTTAAAATGTGGTGTACGCGTTCTGTTGAAATGTTTACTATCTCTCTCACTTTGAGTCGTCGATCTTGCGTAATAATATTATGGATTTTTATAATCATTTCCTTAGAAGTCACGATTTTGGATGCTCCAGAGCGCGCTTCATCAACACAGCTTTTTCTACCACGTTTAAATTCATTTACCTATCTACTTATTGTGACGGATAATGGAGCAGATTCACCTAATGTTTCCCGTAACTCATCTTTTACTTTATCTAAATATCGGAATGTAAACATATAAATAGGCAACCTAAATTACAGTGCATTTGTTTTACCAATTAGAGCGCCATCTATGTGTCAATCTCACTACTTGTCAAACCATCCTCGTACAGCGATGACAAAATTAAGCAAGATACAAAGGCTTGCTCGTCTTGACATTACGAAGGTCATGACCGCAGCAATGGAAGTCATACTGGACCTTTCCCCACTTAATTTTGTGATAAGCAGGGTGGTGCTAAAGAAGGGCTTACACAGATTGCGAAATTCGCTGAACAGCCTACCTGGTGGTCATATCAGGTCATACTGATACTGGCAGACGTATGAAGGATACATACGTTGATATGTTAGTGATTCGTATGATAACCAAATACGCTTTTAATTCTCCATTTGAGGTTTACATCCAAGAACGACATAAATGGGATTAGTATAGAATACAGACAGGTCGGAGATGGCGCTGCTTACAGCTTTCCTCTGGGGAAATGGGCGTCGATTTTTCAGGCAGGTTTATGCGATTCAAAAATTTATCAAGCCACCAACATGCAATGGTTGTATGATGAAATATTGGCTTGAAATCACCAAATCATTGGAGAGGCGGATCTGGGCTGATGACTACAAAGACGACGACCAAACGTGGGATATAAAAGTCTACAAAATTTCGTAGTCCCGGCATGTCTATTTTCAGATGTTGTCAATATTCCTTATGACAATAACAAAATGATAGCATGTAATGGATATACAGATTAATGGTGATAGATTGGAACAAGCAATCAATAAAAATAAAAGCTTAAATAAAACAACAAAAGTACGTGCTATTAATGATACGTTTATTAATAAAAGAGAAATATTCAAAGGAATTAAGATGATAGTATGTAATATTATATACAAACCAATGTTAACATATAAATGTAATTCGTGGATGCTAACCAAAAGTATGGACACTAAAATACAAGCGCTTAAAATTAAGTATTTGCGAAGTATAAAGGAAGTCATGTTGGGGGATTATTATATCAAAATCAGAAGGTAATAAAAGAATAACTTGGAACGAAATCTTCATTATATTATATAGAAGAAAAACAATTGAGTTGGTAACGTTTGGTAAATCTTGGGTATAATTGATGATTAGTATGCTCAATTTTCTGCAAAAATGATAATGTTTAATATGTTAGATATTTCCACCACCTACTGTGTATTGAAGGCGGTGATTGCTTTCGACAAAGTCCTTCCTTTGATCTTGACCAATAGTGAAAGATTGTGCAGTCTTCGATGCAAAAAATTCCAACTCCAATTTAGTAGACCACTTGAAAATGGTTGATTCTACAACTATACCATTGTCGTGAGCATCATATGTTCTTTTACCCTTTGTGCAGCATTTTTCCTTTCTCTATAATAGAAGGGTATTAATGCAAAAATGCACTCTATTTTCTTCTACTACAAAAGTTACACCAAATTGTTAAGCCCTGCACCAAACACAACTAAACATAATTAAGTCTTTAAATCACACAAATGTACGAACGAACGATCAAGAGCGTGTCATCTCACTAAAATCAGTCACGAAGTTACCAGGGCGTAAATAAACAAACACTTTAAAATCTTGCCGAATTTTCATTAGACGAACGTTAAAAAAATCATTCAAATTGTAATAACAACTTGTTTACTACGCATTTCAAGAAAGCCCTCCTCAAGTAAACTCACAAGTCACAAGTTTACCTGATGAGAAGTGAATTCATTGAAACGCGTAATAAACAGGGTGTTATTAACATGTGAATGATTCTTTTAAGATTGTTACAACCTGCTTTATATAATTATCAATCAAGGTCTTACGTTACTTATAAAGTATATTCTCCCTTAACGCACATCTCCCGACAATGGACATCTCTAATCAATGGACAGTTTCTGATGCACCGACCCGTCAGTATACTATTTGCTATATAGCAATATTTCTTACCAAAGGACATTCTTAACAATGGATACGGACAGTAATATGCATCCGTTACAAGTAAATTTAAATAAAAATTGATTTCTTTACGAGAGATATTACCACTTTATTGCAATTCCTACAATTTTAAACATAATTATTTTAATACATATAATAAGTCTTGTAATGACTGCCTGTAGAGGGATTAAGCCAGGTATATAATAAATTTATTGCAATTCCTATAATTTCTAAACATAATTACATATTTTAATATAATAAGTGCTGTAATGATGGTGTTTCAGTTCACTATATGTAATTACATATGTACATATGTACATATAAATGTGTAACAATAATGATGGTCTTATGACCGCTGCTTTTATAGCATTCAGTTGATATTTAACAAGTAATATGGCTACGAAAAAGAGAAAATTCAGTTTAGAAGAAAAAGTTGATGTTACACATGGACATGAACAACATATATATAGTTGGTATAAACATGGTTAAGTACCAAATATAATTTTTGTAAAAGTCAGTGCAAATGCAAGTAATTAATAAGTACAAAATAAAAGATTCTGTAATGATGGTCAAATTATATAAAACGGCTATAGCTTTCAGCGCAACTGAATTGGGTAGCATTCAGTACAATTTGACCATCCCCAAACATTTTCTATGATGTTCAGGTCGGGGGAGAGCGATAAAAAGTTGAAACCAGCGTCGAACAATGCGCGCGGTGTGAATACTGGCATTATCCTGAAAATAAATGGCCCACCTTAACGTTGGAAAATTTCTCTTTCACCTGTTGCAGCACAAGCCCTTCACTATTACTAAATCAACAGGTCCGTTATAGGAAACAGCTCCCCATACCATGACTGAACCAACATCGGCTCGCCTTCGTGACTGAATCACTTCATCTTTACGTAAATCGTGGAAATAATAAGAAAACCCATCCGGGCCATCTAAATTAAAGTGAAAATAACAGTTTGCCATTCTCTTGTCCACCCCATTTTTGCTCGAGCAAACTGAAGACGTGCAGTGCGCTGAAATTCCCTTAAAGGAGGCCGTCGTTTAATTTTCAAACGTTTTAAAACAGGTCTTCAGTAAACATGCATTCGTTCCAACGTTATTCGCGATTTGTCTTGCCGTTAATGCCGAATTCGATGCTTCGCGTAAAGACGTTCTCTCTTAGTTGTAACGGATGTTGTTCGCCCTTTAAAACGTTTTCCATAATTCTCGGGATCCCTAATAAAATTGTTCACAACCTGGTGTAATCGACTTATTTTCTTTGCAGTAGCCCTTGAGGAATACCCTTCTTGATGGAACGCTTTAATTTTTCCAATTTCTTCCATACTTAAGCACTTCTGTCGTCCCATCGTTGCACAATACCCTTAATTACAGATGTTTGTTTATCCGGATACACGTTGTAACTCGACACTCATCCGGTAGCTTACTATTAAATACTGGTCGTATCCAACCGGCGCGATGCATTTTATATGTATGTGGTACTTACGTCACCCAATGCATAACGTTAGGCACTATTGCGCAATAATGCGTATTATTTGACATATCATACCATTACAAACTTGCATTGTATTTTTAGTAAATGAATTGTTTTTCAAACCACCGAAAGCTTGCAACAAGTCGGGTGGTCCTATTCATGTTGCGCGGAGTGTACAAAGAAGAATAAACATAGTGTGGGACTGCTTGCGGAAAGATTCTGTATCGGTGAAAGTCAATTGGGCGGTATTTTGAAAAATAAAGTTGATGTTAATAGAAGGTTTGCTGAAAATGGAAATTCACAGGAAAGAAGAAATTTGTGAAAACAGAAGGAGCTGCACTGGACCAAATAATGTACGTCTGGTTTAGCATAAATGCGCGCTAAGAATATTCCATTGCCCGGTAAAATAATAAGGGAAAAAGCTCTTGAAGTTGCACAAGAGCCAAATTATGAATTCAAAACTTCAAGTGGGTGATTTGACAAGTTTTCTCAGCGACACAACATATTGCTTCGAACAATTTGTGGTGAGGTGGCCGCAGTAAACGTGAATGAAATAGCTGTCTGGAAGAAACAGTTGATAACTATCACAAAGGAATATTCACCGAAAGACATTTTTAAAGCAGATGAAACTGGATTTTTTTTCCGGGCTTTGCCAAACAAAATCTATGCATTAAAAGATAAAAAATGTTCGGGTGGCAAAGCTGCCAAGGAAAGATTAACTATTCTTTTGTGTGCGAGTATGGTTGGAGAAAAGAACAGACCTTTAGTATTTGGGTAAAGTAAGAATCTATTATGCTCTAGAGGAGCAAACGTTGAGAAGTTGCCAGTGGAGTGGTATTCCAATATGGATAACAACATGGGTAACAAGGGAAATTATGACAATTTGGTTAACCAAATTTGATAGAAAATGCAATAGTGGAAAAGTTCTTTTATTTTTACACAACGCCACGTCTCGCCCAAAACTTGAGTTACGAAATGTTAAACTAATATTTTTGCCCCCATACTCTACCTTTCATTGTCAACCACTTGATCAAGGAATTATCAATAATTTTAAACCCAACTACAGAAAGCTTTTAGTTAAGAGACTTTTATCATCTATGGATCATTGTAAGTCTATCGAACATATAGAAAAATTAACATTCTCCCACTAACGGACATCTGTGAAGAACAGACAGTTTTATAAACACCGCTACTGTCCGTTATACAGAGAACCTACTATTAAATATAATATAAAACTTTTCATATATAAATAGCTGCCGTCAGGAATTCTTTTTGCTAGATACGAAGAATAAATTCTGAACTTCAAATAAGACAAACGGAATAATGGGACGATGCTGAAGTTTCCAAGATAAAGAAAGGTGTTTCGGCTAGTTTATTGAAATTAGAATAATTTCACATGAGTAAACGCGCGATGAGCTCGGGAATATTACATCCATTTCATGCTTCATGGTTTTCATTTAATTTACCTTGCGTAGTAATATCCGGAGCAGTAACACTAAATCTATCCATCTATTGCGACAGGTTACCGTTACCACAAGTTTACTCACTATACAGAGAGTACTCACTCACTCACTCAAGTTTTTCCGAGCACGGTTATCTTCGTGTATATGGTACGTGATTCTCATTTGTAAGTGTAACTTATTCGCGCAAGAAAGATTACAGTTACGCCTGTGGTATTTTTGTAAATTGTGGAACAGTTTCGGTAAGTCAGCGCCGCTTGTTCGTAATATACCCGCTACGGGCTATACGGCCATTACTACTATTAGTAATTCTACCGATTGCCTACTGACTTACGAGGTCATACTTGCTCGAAGGAGAAAACAGTTATTGACTGTTAAAGAACGGTTACTAGAGGAAACGTTCGGGCGTTGTTATTGCTCAAATTGTATTTAAAAAAATATCGGTTGAAAAGTAGTAGCAGTAAGATCGCGAAAAGAAATAAAATTGGCACAATACTTTGCTTAAATTTCCTTAAAATCGCATCGTAAAAGGAATTTTATTTGTTTCTTAAAAGTGCATTATTTGCTCTTCACAAAGTAACCATACATTCATTCAAGCCCCTCATAAATGTTTTTATTACACAATCATCTAATTCGAGCGTTTTTGAGTTACTTTTTAAGTATTAATTAAGACTATTTAACTAATGAATTATTCTATATTATACGAGTATATAATTCCAGTCTATTGGATGTTAAACAGAATAACTCCAGTATTTAAGAAAGGTGATAACTGACATCTTTAACTACAAGCCTATTAAGCCTTCTTTCGAATGGCGAGAAAATATTCATTCGAATATGTACATGAGAAGCTCTATATTAGCATCAAATCGTGTCTTTCAATAAATCAATTCGTTACAGGCATTTGCACCACTACTAACTAACTTGGTCGACCTTACACAATACATAACTGAAGCATCGGACGCTAGAAAACAGACTAATGTTATATACACTTATATACGCTTTCTACTATTGTCGAAGTTACCATTCATAAGTGCTTCAACTAGAACTATATGTTTTTTCAAGTTCTACTAAATCGACTTATTGTATTCACTATAAGGAATACAGCTCCAATTTTCTTGTACTGCTGAGACTGGTGTTCCCCAGGGTTCTAATTTTTGCCAACTACTGTTCAATGTATTTATTAACGACCTCTTGACACTTCTGGATTGTAGAGTTCTTGCTTCTGTAGATAGCAGATCTTTAATCGCATTATTTTCTCTTCCGACTGTCAATTTTTACAGAAAATTCTAGCACTGATTTATGAATGGTGTATTAATAGTCAAGTGTGTTTAAATGATCGTGAATCTATTATTTCTTCCTTCTCTAAACGTTGAACTATTATTTCTTTTCATTATACACTCTCTCAAGATCAGATTTCCAGAATATCAAAATTTCGGATCTTGGGATATCCTTCAATGCCAATCCATCTTGCAGTTAACACGTTACCAGCAGTTATTCTTTTGCGTCCATTGCCGTGCATTTAAAAATTTACACACTTTTGCCGTTTTTTGAAGTTTCTATCGTTTAAATTGGATGGTCTATGTCCACAGGGTGTCATTGCGAGCTACTTCATCGGTACGACTCCACTTCTCTTAGCCAACGAAGAGATGAAGCTAGTAGCAAGTTTCTTGTAAGAATTCTTAATAATGTCCATTCACATTCTCTACTGCAGCAAAATTGTTTGTCGGTGCCAAAATATAGAATTAGGGCTACGGATACTTTCTACGTATCCAGAGCGTAAACGAACATATTGTACAAGACTCCTGTAGTCCGTATATGTAGAAATACTAATCAGTTTTATCCTGACCCCTTCTGGAAAAAGTAATTTTCTTTTTTACTCTTGCATTTTTTTATTTCTCATTTCTTTTAATTTACTGTAATTTACTAACGTTTTAATACATTTGTGCAGTGGCTATTTATTTGTTAAAATTTTCAATAAATAATTTAAATTTTCTTTAATTAATCTTTTGTGTATTCATTATTAATTGTTATAAGTTTATTTTTATTAATTTCGTTTATCTTTTAATTGTATTGTGTCAATCTGTTGGGTGAATAAACATTGTAAATATTATTATTAATATGCCGTGGATTTTACTGACTTTCTCAGCCTAACGCCGGGAAACTTTTCACACAACCCACATATCTATGGGTTTAAGCTTGAACTGTACGTGGCTCATAATGAGGTGCTACTATATATCAAAAAACGGTAAATCAATATAAGCTTTGTAACGCTTAATGCCTTTATTGCAAATAGTATTATTATTACTATAATTATAATTATTATTATTACGATTTAATGTAAACATTATATATAAACAACATTCGATGCATATTTTAATTATTGTTATTCCAATATATCCAATACCGCATATGCTTCTAACTAACAATAGGTGCTGATATAAAACCTTTGATAGTTAAACCCACCTGTTGAATGTATTTACCCATTACAAAGACAAACTGGCGTGTTTATATAGAATATCATATTTTTCAAATTACAAATAAATCGTGCGAGAATTTCAAACACGTTTAACTCTTAGAGACACGTGCATGTCCCTTTCTGTATGACTAATAAAATATAACGTAATAAATGTCAAGCAACACGGTATGCTTAGATATCGTTATAGTTTTAACTTCTAGATAAAATGTGTGAGGATAAAGAAGTTTTAAATTTGTTCTTTTTTTTTAAATAAAACTAAGCACATGATTAATAAAGGGAAAAAAGTGTGTAATATGCTATCCTGGTGAGCTTTTACTTTAATATTTATATAATTAATTCCTCAAAGTTTAATTATTTATTCTCAATACTTTTTCATTACAACAAAAACTAATAAATTACAGAAATTGATTAAGGAGAAATTTTAGTTCAAGTACTTGTAATAATGTAGTAGTTTTTTTAATTAAATACATTACCTGGAACTTAAATTAGCCCACTTTCCAATTTTAGAGTGTAATTAATAAAGTTTCTATTCTAGTTTTGTCATTGTTTGTAATATCTTTCGTCTTGCTAATGGCACATAAGTTCGTTATATAAAATTGGCGCAGTACTAATTTAACTTAAGACATTATGCCAAAAACGGTAAATAGATTATCACAAACATACTCTTCGAGAGTTCTAACAAATCTGAGTAAATTTTACTTGTATAAAGGCATACATATACTACCTCTTCAGCTTCATTGAATTTAGCAAAAGCAACTAAAGATCATGGATTCGGTAGACGATTAGCGATCCCAAAACTTAATACTACGAATGAAATAAATAAATACATGTATATTGTGGGCTTACAATACGTGTATTTAAAAAACGTATACATTATCGCCCATAAGAATTTGGTCATTCGCATTTAACCCACAAATTGTAACAAAAATCAAAATTGAAATACTAATATCTGTTTATTATTTACATATATGAAATGTATATATTTTTACATCTAAATTAAATTGTTGTATAATATATTTAACTAAATTTTAGACTCGTCTATATGCCGTCCTTTATTTTTAATCACTGCAGCACACAATCGGGGCATTCTTTCGATTAATTTTCGTAATGTCTGAGGTTTTATTTTACTCCATGCCTCTTGCAGGTCTTCCACATATTAACAGCAGATTTGGAGGCCGATTTTCTCGCCTCTCGGTCAAGTTCTTCCCACAGCAACTCGATAATATTTTAATCGGGGCTTTGTGAAGGCCACACCATAACTTTTATGGTTCTCTCGTTCTGCAATTTCTGCAAATATTCCCGGCATAGTTTGGAAGTGTGTTTTGGGTTATTATCTTGTTGGAAGATAAAATTCTGACCCGAAATTTTAATTCCAGAGGGGATTGCGTTTTCCTTTAATATGCTTTTCTTTTTTTAGTATACCTTCGATTTTTACGAGATCGCCCACATTTGATCCAGAAAAGCAACTCCATATCTTGACTGAACCTCCACCGTGCCTAACAGTAGGAGCTATGCATTCTTCCCGGGCACGCTCACCCACAGACCTCCTCACGAAAACACGTTTTCGTGAACCGAAAATCTCGAATTTGGATTCATCGGTCCACAATTTTTATTCCAGTCTTCTATGGTCCAATTTTGGTGATCGCATGTCCCCTTTAAACGTTTTCGCTTGTTTTGCTTGCGTAGAAGCAGCTTCAGCATTGCAATTCGTCCATGACAACCGGCTTCTGTTAATCGCCTCTAACTGTGGAAACACTTGTGGGTTTTCGCCGAGCAGCATTCATTTCTGCTGTGATTTCAAACTCTGTTTTTCGTCTATTTCTCTTGTTTGTTACCACCATTGTAAGATCTTCTGCTGAAGTTGTTGCCCTTGGTCTGCCTTTTCGACTTCTGCTCACACATTTCCACATTCGCGGTGTTTTCTGATGATATAACCCACAGTGGACTGATTTAATTTAAGTTTTATAGTATGTGATTATATACGATCGTGTTTCTACACTCAATTCTTTCCGTTTAGGCGTTTCTAACCCATTAAATTTCTTCGAAACACACGATGTTATCACTATGAGCACCTCACAAAAACTAACTGCAATTTTGACAAATTACCCAAGTATAAATACTTAATACGTTACGATAACACCCTACCTTAAAATAAAATCAATCGAAACAATTTCCACGAATTGAGATATCTAATCCCTTAAGTTCAATTATTCTACCTGTACTTTTATTAGGGTATTATCATACATTGTGTTATAATTGCATAATTATTTTTGAATAAGTTTTTATAGATTTTAATGTTTACTATGAAACTATTTCTTACTACAGAAATAAATTTTATAAATACTTTTCTATAGAAACTGTAATGAAACAAGGGTGACCAAATACTTATGAGCGATAGTGTACATTTATCCTTTCCGTAGAGTAAAATAATATGTATTTCAACTATATTATGCATCACAAGTGAAATCTGGGCTAATTTAGTTACCAAACACTGTAAATATAATATTACTGCAATACTTACTTTTAAAGAAATAAAAAACTTATAAAGAAAATAACAAGGACAAAACACATAAAGAACACCATTTATATTATAATAATATACTGATCTGAAGTAATGGCGATTAACTAAACAAAAATATTGAATTGAAAACTACGAATGTACAATAATATCGAAGTAAAATTAAGGTGTACAGTTAAAAGTTTTCTATTTCATAATTCTTAAATATTTGGGTTAACATTATAAATTCCAAATTTGTCCGTGTGATTTTCGAAAAAAAAGCGTACGATAATATTAATACAAACTTACCTTCTTCTTTTTGGGAAGATCATCCACGTCGTCCATAACGATACCTTCGTCGGAGGTAGAACTAGTGGACAGGGGGGCCGAAGGGGAATAGATATCACGTGGCGGTGGAGACGGTGACGATCTCCAAGATGCCGAGCTGCTGCTTCCAGGTGAAGTACCTCCCCAGGATAACGCTGAAAAAGTAGAAAGAAAATTATGTTTTCAAAATGTTATTTATTTAGATACGTTAAGGTATATCGTTATATGGTTGAGAAGGTAAAATTCATATACAGCGCAATGAGTGCTTGTAAGAACCATTCGAAAAGCGTTAACAACTGCACGGATCGTATAAAAAGTTAAAGGGTAGTAATATTATTACATTTTGGGCATAGAAAAGAATTCAGATCATTAAGTAGTCGTTAGAAAACGATCTTATTGAAATTTTACCAATTTGACCTGGAAATTCTCCCTATATGAAACCTATTAAAAATACTTCGAATACATTAAAAAGCATCATAGCATAAGGGAATGCACCAGAAAGCAAGATTTGATGGAGAACCTGGGAGGGAGAAAGCGTTTGGTGAAATAGTGATCAAATTAAAAACAACGACATTTTTTCTATGTAATGCTAACACCGTTTCTCTTTTGTATGCAATTGAGCTACAGCTTAAGAATATAATCTTCTTCCGAACTTCACCATATTGGCCGTTATTGTAATAAACGTTTCCTAAAGTACGAGGGAGCGTTTTTATATTCGCGGAATGGGGGACAAGGGGTGGAAATAAAAAAACCAAGTTATTTTTCTTTTTCAATATATTCACCTGCAAGGCGGATACATTTTTCACATCTTTCAATTAATTTATTTATACCCTCATAAAAAAATGATTTCTCTTTATCTGCAAAATACGCCGAAACTGCCTCCTTGACTTCATCATCGGCAGTAAATTTTTTACCCCGCAGCTCTTTTTTCATTTTCGGAAACAGGTAATAATCACTCGGGGCCAGGTCTGGGCTGTAGGGTGGGTGATTCACAATTTCGAAGCCCACCTTATGCAGGGCAGCTAACGCAACGCGGCTCTTGTGGACGGGCGCGTTGTCGTGCAAAAGCAGAACACCTTTTGTCAATTTTCCCCGTCTTTTCTCTTTAATGGCTTCTTTTAGTCGCTCTAATATTGAAGCGTAATATTCTCCGTTTATAGAAACACCTTTATCTTTATAATCAATCAACAATATTCCTTCCGAGTCCCAAAATACCGTTGCCATGAGTTTCCCAGCTGATTGTGACACTTTAAATTTCTTGGGAGGTGCTGTGCCCTTTTTATGCCACTGCATGGAGTCTTGTTTGGACTCAGGTTCATAATGATGAACCCAAGTTTCTTCTCCAGTAACAATTCCACTCAATACACCATCCTTGTCTTCATTACAGAGGTCCAAAAATGCACGCGAACACTCTACGCGCTGTTGTTTTTGCGGCGGCGTGAGCATTCTCGGCACCCATCTTGCGCTGACCTTAGACATGCCGAGATGATCGTGTAGGATTTTAAAAATTGTTGCATCGGATACTCCAACCATTTCTGCGAGTTGTTTCTTCTTTAGTCTAGCATCTTCGAGTACAATTTGTTCAACTTTTTGGATAAGTGCTGGCGTGGTCACCTCAATGCTCCTGCCCGGCCTCGGGTCGTCTTCAAGGGATTCCCTTCCTTGTTCAAATAAACTATGCCACTTGTACACCATGGTTTTTCCTGGACAAGAGTCGCCGTAAACTAATGACATCTCATTCATTATGGTCGCGACTGATTTTCCTTGCCTGGTAAGGGACTTTATAACGGCACGATATTCGATTTTTTCCATATTTCACTTATCACTCCTGATTATGTTACTTGGTTGACGATAGCTCAAAGACTAACTGTCTAATAACAATGAAACATCGTATTTATACTAATCATGAGTCGCTGCACAGACCACGCCCCCAATGCGCCTACTCACCCCTCTACAACCCGCTCATTCCGCGAATATAAAAACGCTCCCTCGTAGCTGACAATATGAATAAGTGTTGATTATTACAAAGACCAAACGGTGAAACGTGTAAAGTAATAGTATTATTAGCGATATTGACTGTGAAAACTTACGTGATTGAACCATCCAAAAATATAAAATCAAATTAAGAAAAGGTAATTACTTTAGTTTATTAGATTTTCTCTACAAATTTTGTGATTTATTTAAAACGATCTTATTATTTTTGTTTATATCTTCGGTTTTCAACAAGTATCTATTATCAAGAACAAAAGATACCCCAAAATACTAGAACGATAAAAACTCTTCGCGTTAGCATTTAAAAACTGCAAATCTTTAAGATTCTAACGCTAGAAATAGAACATCAAAATGTTTTTATTTAAAGGTAATCTTTTCTTTATTTTATCCGGAAATTTAAGGATGTCCTTAAAGTATCACAAAATTTTTTTTGTTTTATCTGAAAACGAACACCAGAAATTATACGTGAAGCAAAAAGTATTTACTATCAGTGTGCAAGGTTATTAGAAGTTTCATACAAACAAAGTGTCGGAATACTTATCGATTCAACTGCATCTTTAACATCTTAAGACATTTTTTTGAAACATTCAGGACGTATATTGCGCGACAGGTATCCGGGGTTGGCGTGGCTTCAATCGTTGTTTAGAATGTCAGGAGTGAGCAAATGGCCTCAACCGCTTTTATTCTTCCCTCATTTAGCAACAAATATCATTAACGCCGAGAATGTACACTCGTCCGTTTCGCAGCGCATCGTAACTAAATTTCACACTCGTGAGAACGTCGAACCAGCTAAAATTCACTGTCCACTTTTAAGACAATTCGAGAACGTTACCCTGATGACCTGGGCTCTTGTGAAAGCTTGGTGTGAATATTTCAAGAGAGGCCATGGCCGTCTTGAAAATGAGTATCATCCTTGTCGTCGTCGAATCAGCGAAACCCCTGAAAACATTGTCAAAAATCGGGGCCTTATTGAAGAAGATTGGCACGATTATAGAAGTTTCTGAGGAATAGACATCATCTTTGGTAGCATACAAGCAATGCTTAAAACCGATTTGGGATTCAGAGAAATCTCTGTCCATTCAGAAAAACTTATCATCCTTGTCGTCGTCGAATCAGCGAAACCCCTGAAAACATTGTCAAAATTCGGGGCCTTATTGAAGAAGATTGGCACGATTATAAAAGTTTCCGAGGAATCGACATCATCTTTGGTATCATACAAGCAATGCTTAAAACCGATTTGGGATTCAGAGAAATCTCTGTCCATTCAGAAAAACTTATCATCCTTGTCGTCGTCGAATCAGCGAAACCCCTGAAAACATTGTCAAAATTCGGAGCCTTATTGAAGAAGATTGGCACGATTATAGAAGTTTCTGAGGAATAGACATCATCTTTGGTAGCATACAAGCAATGCTTAAAACCGATTTGGGATTCAGAAAAATCTCTGTCCATTCAGAAAAACTTATCATCCTTGTCGTCATCGAATCAGCGAAACCCCTGAAAACATTGTCAAAATTCGGGGCCTTATTGAAGAAGATTGGCACGATTATAGAAGTTTCTGAGGAATAGACATCATCTTTGGTAGCATACAAGCAATGCTTAAAACCGATTTGGGATTCAGAAAAATCTCTGTCCATTCAGAAAAACTTATCATCCTTGTCGTCGTCGAATCAGCGAAACCCCTGAAAACATTGTCAAAATTCGGGGCCTTATTGAAGAAGATTGGCACGATTATAGAAGTTTCTGAGGAATAGACATCATCTTTGGTAGCATACAAGCAATGCTTAAAACCGATTTGGGATTCAGAAAAATCTCTGTCCATTCAGAAAAACTTATCATCCTTGTCGTCGTCGAATCAGCGAAACCCCTGAAAACATTGTCAAAATTCGGGGCCTTATTGAAGAAGATTGGCACGATTATAGAAGTTTCTGAGGAATAGACATCATCTTTGGTAGCATACAAGCAATGCTTAAAACCGATTTGGGATTCAGAAAAATCTCTGTCCATTCAGTAAAACCTTGCTTGCTTAGTAAAGAACACTGAGTGAGTTCTCATTTTCCTGCTGCATTTTGACTGCTTTCAAAGAGAGAGTGACCTCATTTTGTACAACACTGTTAGCTACGATGAAATGTGAGTCCATCACTACACTCTTTCATCAAAAGGAAGTAGCATCGAGTGGTGTTGAAAGGAAGAACCAACCCCTGTAAAAACTAAAACTCGCTTGCCAGCAGGTAAAGCTATGGACACAGTTTTTTGGGTTGGAAGGAGGGGAGTACTGCTTGTTGATTTATTGCATGACGACCGTACCATCAACGCAACCTTTTGAATGAGATCAAGCTGGGATACAGACGAAAAAGGCATGGCTGCCCTATCCAACAAGTTTTGCGTCTGCCTTATAGCGCCAGACCCCGTACAGCTGTTTTAACAAGGGAAAAATTTGAAGAACACCATTGGAGAACACTCGAACATCAATCTTACAGCCAGTGATTTTTACGCTATCGGCATCTCACAACGGCACTAGTAGGTACGACGTTTGGACACTAACAACAACGTCGAAACCTTTGTTTGCAACTGGTTGGATATTCGTCCTGTTTCATTCTATGAAAATCGTATCCAAAACTGTCACCTCGTTGGATAACGTAAATAATTGTAGAGGAGGGGGGATACGTAGAGAAGTAGCGCAAGCATTATTCTGAGTGTATCTGGGAAAATATTTTTTTAAAACAAAAGGTGTGTTTATATTTGATGACTCTCGTAAAATTCGCACCAATAAAAATCTGGTTACTAACTTAATAAACTTGATCAAGGTTATGAAATTATTTGTTCAATAAGTAGTGTTGAATAAGTACACTAAGTAATGAAATTGTTGAATCTTAAATGTATATTCTAACCTATTAATCTCAATACTAAATACATTTATTTACGAAAAAATGTTTATTATGTTTTAAAAAATATATATGCTCTAAGTATTAGTCTTTCACATTCTTTTTATTCATCTTCTTAAATGAAAACAGACAAGTTTGCCTTTTTTTGGAAATCAATGGTTATTGCTCTTCCTTAGCCACACGACCAGGGATAACCTTCTATTAGGTTAACTCGAACATAAAGATACTAAAAGTGGAAGCGTTTAAAACATAATCACCCGTTATTTATTTTCAAGTAAACGCTATAAACCTCGTTTATGACACAGAAAATAACCATTAAATTCCGATGTTGTTTCGATGTCGTAAAATTCTCGATTCGTGTCGCAAATCTCCTTGATTTTATTCGCAATGTTTTTTTTGCGTGTGACTCTCCTCAACATTTATGGCAGACGAACGTTACCTCATTATCTTCGGCGTTCACCACCGACCGGCCTTATTAATAACGCCACGCGCGTGAATTAGAAGGCCGAAACAGTTGTTTGTACAAGTTGGCATGTACATTTGTGACCTCTTCGAGGTAATCAGTGGCATGGATAATTTGCAAACAACGAGAGAAGCACGCCATGTAGATCGATGGACGACGTAATAATTATGGACACTGCTTGTTTTCAAAGTCGTATCTGTGATAAATGAAAGTCGAATATAATTAAAATATGACCAAATAGTAAAGGGTACTTGTAGAAACCATAATAATAATTTAAAAATGGAATATAGCAACGGTATCTATGATACATAAAATTGATTTTTAGGTAAAATACGAGGGTGGTCTCAAAAGTATCCGACCCAACAAAGAAAACAAAAATTTTGGAAAGAAATATATTTATTTTTCAACATAATCTCCTTTCAGCTCTATACACTTTTCCCAGCGATGTTCAATAAGTTCATTAGCCTTTTTATAATAAGAACTATCTTGCTTCTTCAAATAGCCATTAACTGCTGACATTACTCCTTCATCATTAAAAAATCTTTGACCAGTTAGCCATTTTTTTCAAGTTTGCGAACAGAAAATAATCCGAGGGGGCTAAATCTGGCGAATAGGGTGCATGAGATAGCAATTCTTTAATTCATTTATTTTGGCCACTGCAATAATGGATATGTGAGCTGGTGCCTCGATGAACATTTTCTTCTTAGCCAAATGCGACCATTTTTGCTTGATTTCTTCGCTAAAACGTTGCAACAAGTTCGCATAATACTCGCCATTAATAGTTTTTCCTTTTTCAAGATAGTCAATGAAAATTATTCCATACGCACCTCAAAAAACTGATGCCATGACCTTGCCTGCAGATGAAACGATCTTTACCTTCTTAGGAGCCGATTCTCCCTTTTACGTCCATTGTTTTGATTGTTCCCTTGTCTTGGGTGTAAAGTGATGGATTCGTGTTTCATCCATGGTTATGAAACTTCGCAAAAATTCTGCTTTGTTGCTGTGAAACTTCGCTAAACACACAATTGAAATATCTAGACGACACCGTTTTAACTCGAGTGTGAACAAATGCGGCACCCATTTGCACATAGCTTTCTCATTTCCAAATTTTCAGATAATATACGATGTTTCGCACTTTTTGAAATGCCTACTATGTCTGCTAGATCGCGCACTTTCAGTCAACGATCATCCAGTACCGCTTTGTGGATTTTCTTCACCATTTCTGAAGTCCTCACCTAATTTGGTCGACTACTGCGATGCTCATCTTTGCAGCTCGTGCGGCCTCGTTAAAACTCTACTACACAATATTTCACTGTTGTAAACGAAAAGGCAGACTCGCCCAGAGTAGAATTCAGTTCAGCTTTTATATCGGTTGGGCTGAGGCCTTTCAAATAACAGAAATGAGGTGGAAGAACCAGATACGTCAAGCTATAGAGAAACAAGAAATTGACTGAAAGTTGGTGGATTAATATAGGACAGAAGTAAATGAAAGAGAGGAATACAAGAAACGTATTTTGTTTAAAATGTATA
The DNA here is from genome assembly GCA_031893035.1 of Dermolepida albohirtum. NCBI lineage: Eukaryota > Metazoa > Arthropoda > Insecta > Coleoptera > Scarabaeidae > Dermolepida > Dermolepida albohirtum. The sequence goes on from JAVIWB010005984.1 coordinate 476,282, forward strand.
AATATACAACGTACAACAGGCAAAATTTGAAGCATTCAGGCAATTGAGAGTATGCCAAAAAGAATTGCTTCTGTCATTAAAGCAAAAGGGAAACGTAGAAAATATTAAATAGAAATGAAGATATTTTATATATCTGGGTTCGAATCGTCACCGTTTCAGTCTTCGGGTTCTCGAAAAGCTTGAAGGTCACTGTTTTGACCAAAATTTTGTTGAGCGATGAGGTCCATTTCTGGCTTAATGGCTACATCGATAAGCACAATTGCTGTATTTGAAATGAAGAGCAACCCGAAGAGGTTCAAGAGCTGATATTGCATCCAGGCGAAACCACTGTTTGGTGTGGTTTATGGGCAAGTGGAATCATCGGTATGATAATAAAGAATATCCGATCAAATTGAAGTTTTATTTTATTTATTTTTGAAAAAAGTTTCTCCAAATGAATCGGGTCTTATTACATTCTTAAGAATAAAGAAGAATCGAAGTGTAAATTATTTTTGCCGTTGGCATAATAACTTCTGTCTTTTCTTGAACATGAATATTAGTATGGCTAGTGAAATGTGTTTCTACAGTTTATTAGGCTTTATTCATATGCCGACTTATTACGAGGGTAGTTTGACATGTAGCGAGAATGGAAAAGAAAAAGAGCATTACATTTATTCCAACGGTGCTCCAATGCAGTTATGCCATCTCTAAAATGCGATTCCGGAAGGCTTGCAAAATATTCATTTACGAAGATGATACGCTCGTCGTCAGATGAAAATTTCTTTCCACCTAGTGCCGTTTTCAATTTTGGAAAGAGGTCGAAGTCGGAAGGGCCTAGATCCGGCGAATAAAGCGCATGCGGTACTAATTGGAAATGCAACTCGTGGATTTTGGACATCGCAACTGTGCTGGTATGCAAAGGAGCGTTGTCTTGGTGAAACAGAATCTTTTTCTTTGTCATTCCGGCCATTTAGCACGAATCTCAACATTTAATTTTTATAGAAGTTCTGCATAATAATATCCATTTATTGTGGCACCTTTCTGTAGGTAAATTAATGAGCAAAATGCCCTTTGAATCCCAAAAAATTGGTGCCATCACCTTGTTTGCCGAAAAGTGGTTTTCGCTTTCTTTGGAGGTGGAGAACCACGTTCTAACCATTGTTTCGACTATTGTTTAGTTTCGGATGTACTGTAGTGTATCCAAGTTTCATCGCAAGTAACAAATCGCCTAAAAAAATCAACCGGATTCCGCTTATAAAGGCATTTCCAATGAGTGTTTATTGGAAATGCGCAAACGAGTGAATTTTGATCAATCGTAAGCAATCGCGGCACCCATCTTGCCGAAAGCTTGGAAAGGCCCAATTCTTTCATTGAAATGTGGTGTACGCGTTCTGTTGAAATGTTTACCATGTCTGCTATCTCCCTCACTTTGAGTCGTCGATCTTGCGTAATAATATTATGGATTTTTATAATCATTTCCTTAGAAGTCACGATTTTGGGTGCTCCAGGGTGCGCTTCATCAACACAGTTTGTTCTACCACGTTTAAATTTATTTACCCATCTACTTATTGTGGTGGATGATAGAGCAGATTCACCTAATGTTTCCCGTAACTCATCTTTTATTTCGGTAGCTTTCATACCCTTAATTACGAAGTATTTAATCACCGCACGATACTCTGCTTTTTCCATTTTAACAAAACGACGTGTTGCTTCTTTTTCAATCAGCTGTCAAAAATAAACTAATCAACCGATTTACCTAAATATCGGAATGTAAACATATAAATAGGCAACCTAAATTACAGTGCATTTGTTTAACCAATTAGAGCGCCACCTATGTGTCATTCTCACTACTTGTCAAACTACCCTCGTATATTGCCTTTTATAGTAAGTACTAGCACCACATTATTGATAAATAAATGCCCCGAATGGTTCTTTTGTATGATAATAAAGAATACCCGATAAAATTGAAGTTTTCATTTTTTTTATTTTTGAAAAAAGTACCTCCAAATGAATCACTTTTATATGAGAACTAATAATTTTCCTTATGGTCCAAATTCAATGGTCAGCGACTGCGAATATGTATAAACGAAAGTACAGTAATAAAAACAAACATATTATTATTCAAAGCATTCGTGAAAGTAGTGACCCAACATCCAATTTATCAACATTTCTAAATGAATTATCTTCGAAACTCTATACCATACCAGATCTTAGATAACGTAGTACTACTAGGAGTGAATTAATAGTTTGATACGTATACGTACAGACAACAAAGAGCATCTGTTTAGCACTTTCTCGTGTTACGAAAAAAACTAACAAACGAACTGTTAAACAATGTTACGTTATCCTATTAGATATAGGATATGAAACAACACGCCCACGCGTCCACTCTTAATTTCCTTGGAGTTATTCCAGTGCCATTGAATTCGAATCTAGAGCAACTCGCCTATCTGATGATACAAATACATATGTACGTGTATATACGGTGTTAGGTGTTACATGTCTCAAATGAAAGTCGTAAAAAAACTGTTATTCACTTGTTTACCACATGTTTATCTTCCATAAAGAATATAAAGAAGATATAAACTCGGTTTTATTTTTAATCTATACCTTCGAAATTTACCTACGATCTACTCTGGTTAAATGGTAAATAACATAAAATTTGTTGGAATGTTAAACTTTATTGCCAGATAGGGGGACTATTTAAGAGCAGAAAAATCGTATAGTTACTGCATGACACAGAAGAAACCAGAGAATTTTGTCATTTATCTACGTTTATAGACAGTATACTACTGTGGGCAAAAAGTAGTAAGACTTTTCAATGTAAATTTCGCGCGAAAATCCATGCGTCGAAATATTTTTTATCTAGGTTGGTATGACTGTCAGTGACATCTGTGCCAAATGTCACATCAAAATAATCATTAGTGTTTAGTATACGCTTGTCTCTCTGAAGTACAAAAAGTGCATTCGGCGATTTTTACAATGAATGAAATTATTCAACAAAGAAGTTCCATTAAATTTTGTGTACGGAATCAAATTTCTGGTGCCGAAACGTTCAGAATGTTGCAAAAGGCCTTCGGTGATAATTATTTGTCGCGAGCAAGTGTTTTTGATTGGTACAAATTATTCAAAGAGGGTCGAGAACGCATTGATGACGAACCACGTCCAGGACGGCCATCAACATCAACTGATGATCAACACGTCAATAGAATCAAGGAATTGGTGCTTGAGAATCGACGATTAACAGTCAGAGACCATACTGGCATTGTTGGAATATCGGAAGAATCAGTGAAAACCATTTTGAAAGATCATTTGAGCCTAAGAAAAGTGAAAGCACGATTTGTTCCAAAATCACTCAATTTTTTCGAAAAACAGCGTCGCGTTGACGTCTGTGAAACAATGCTTTCCGACTATCAAGACAAAATGAAAGGCATTATAACTGGAGATGAGACTTGGATCTACGCTTATGACCCGGAAACAGATAATCAATCGGCCGAATATCGTATCAAAGGTGAGCCGAAACCCAAAAAAACACGTCAAAGCAAGTCAAAAATCAAGGTTATGTTGACAGTTTTCTTCGATTATCGAGGTGTGGTGTACTCCAAATTCCTTCCGACCGGCCAAACTGTCAACAAAGAATACTATTTGAGTGTTATGCGTCGTTTGCGCAATGCTATTCGTAAAAAGAGGCCAGAATTATGGGCCGACTACTCTTGGTTTTTGCACCACGATAATGCACCGTCGCATACTGCATTAATTCTTCGTGTGTTTTTCGCCAAATTTTCAACCAATATCGTGCCGCAACCATCGTATTCGCCTGATTTAGCTCCGTGTGACTTCTGGCTATTCAGCAAACTCAAACGAGCTCTCCGGGGAAACCGTTTTGATTCAATTGAAGACATTATACGTGAATCGGTGCGCGCATTGAAGGCTATTCCTAAAATTGACTTTAACAACTGTTTCGAGAATTGGGAGAAACGTTGGCACAAGTGTATTGGGGCCAGGGAAGATTACTTTGAGGGGGACGAAATAGATTTGGAAGAATAAATTAAGAATTTAAAAATTATGAATAAAGTCTTACTATTTTTTTCCCACAGTAGTATATACATACATACATAGATTTTATGGCCAATATGTACTTCTAGCCGCTAGATGTCATGTTATGTTTTTGTTTCTCAGTCTGAAATTTCTAATTCATTTAATATTAGATATGTAATAGTTTTAAGATTTAGTTCATAAAGAATAATAAATAAAGCAGATCAATGAGCTGTAGGTAACGAAAAACTACCGCAGAAACCTAAAAATTTGTCTTAGAAGTCAACACAAATAAGACCGCGTCTTCGATAATGAAATAATTAGGAGGGGAGGGGGTAATTGAAGAAAGCAAAGCTTTAAGAACAAGGGTTACTCTTTCTTATTTTTGATTTGAAGATTTTTTCGTCGTATTGAGAACGTTGGAGATATCACAAGACGATCTAACATGCTTTAAACATTGGAGTTTAGATAATAATTTGTTGTTTAATACAGCTAAAAATATAAATTAATGAGTTATAATACAAGGAAACAGTATGTCAAAATACTGTAGTATACAATTTATGATTCTTGTCTTGATAGATGTGAGTTGTTTCATTGTCTAAATCTAACATCAATAAGTTGAACCTATTAACCACACTTACCACGTCTACCGGAAAGTTATTACCGGTTTTTATAACAGATTTCTCTAGGCTTAAGTATGAAATGTTATGATTTGACACATATGTTATTTTATTCTATTGACATCAAGCTTCGAAGCCATACATGTTATATTTGGCGAAAGTGAGTCTGTCATAGATTTATACCTCTTTGAAAATGTCGAGTTTCGTGCCTGAAAAAGTGCATTTGCGGCACGCATTACTTTGCTTATATAATCCAAAGAAAAGAGCCGCTGAAAGTCATCGTTCGTTGGCAGAAACTTACGGTGAGCATGCTCCAACCATAAAAACATATGAGGCGTGGTTTCGACAATTCAAAAGTAGTAATTTCGATGTGCCAGACAAAGAACGATCTGGTAGACCGAAAAAGTTTGGAAGATGCGAAACTGCAGGAGTTATTGGATGAAGACCCAACCCAAACTCAAAAACAATTGGCAGAAACGTTAAATGTGGACCAAGAAACGATTAGCGACCGATTACGACCAATGGGAAAAATCCAAAAGATGGCAAAATGGGTGCCGCATCATTTGAATGACTGGCAAATGGAAAATCGAAAAATCGACTGTGATATGCTACTCCAAAGGTATGATCGGAAATCATTTCCGCATCGAATAGTGATGGGTAGTAAAACATGGATTTATTTTGAAAACCCTAAGCGCAAAAAATCATGGTTATCACCTGGCGAATCCGGCCCATTGACTCCAAGGCCAAATCGTTTTAGTCGCAAGACAATGCTTTGTGTTAGGCGGGACCAGAGTGGCATGGTGTACTACAAACTGTTGAAATCTGGTCAAACAGTTAATACTGATCGCTATCGATGATAAAGTATCAATTTGAACAATTGATAGAAAAACGTCCAGAAAGGGCCCAAAGACTTGGTAAAGTGATTTTACAGCACGATAACGCGCCGTCTCATACAACAAAACCGGTCAAGGAAGCACTGAAAGCACTTGGATGGGGCATAATATCTCTGGATCTCGCCCCGTCCGACTGCCACCTTTTCGCATCAATGGAGCACGCGCTTGCAGAGCAGCACTTCTCCAATTTCGGTGAAGTTAGAAAATGGCTCGATGAATAATTTTGCTCAAAGGACCAACAGTTTTTTTTGGATGGCATCCACAAATTGCCTGAAAGATGGGCAAAATGTGTTGAATCAAATGACCAATACTTTGAATAAATACATTTTTCCATTTTCTTAAAAATTATATAGTTTTTACGAAAAAAACGGTAACGACTTTCCGGTACACCTAGTACAATTTAATACAACTGAAAGGTTAAAATGATACATTTTTAATTGAAACACCAAGAGCAAAACCTCCAATAAAAATATCTAATTACGTTATATTTCTATAATAGGCTTTGTCTCTACATTTGAACAATGTGTATTATTATGCATTTAGATCTCGTCGGTATTTCTTTGTTCCCCGCTAGAGTTGTCTCCCTGTTATTTCTCAACAGCATTAGCGCTAAGTGATTCACTTCAATAATACATCCAGCTGTGCGTAATTTTTTCCTTTGTTCAGGTATAGTAATTTGTTTACCACAAATCGAGACCTACTATCTATTAAATATATTTACTCTTTCTTCTCTCTTTTTTCCTTGATACGCTTGAGTTAACCAATATCGTTTGTTAAAGACTGATAGTAAAACGACACGTGTTATTCTTTTGTTTTGTCACATTATCAGATCGATTGCGGTTAGATATTTTAAAACGCTAATACAAAATAAACAAGCTGTTTATCCATATTTGTATAATAAAATTCAAATTTTGCCATACATGAATATGTGGCAACATAATCAAATGCGAAATAGATTAGATTTGGACACGTACGGTAATTCATACGCAAGAATTTATATTAAATTATCATCTAGATATAGTAAAAATTATGGAATAAATATAGCTAATTATTATTATCGTGTACGTAATTCTACCTATGAGCCTACGCATCTAAAATTAACTTATTTATTTTATTTTTATCAACTCTAAATCACATAGAGTGATAATTAACCGGCTTGCACAGAGACGGCCCAAATATCTTAAATAATTGTTCACAACTCCCACGTCTTATAGAATCGTTCGCTAAAAATCAAATTAAAATACACTCGATCTTGCTTACGAGATTAAGATCTACAAGTCTGACAATGAATGTTATACGCGTCTATACGACAGTTATCCAATAGCACGTGTTGGATGGGCAAGTTAGGATAATCTGAAACACACAGTAGAACTGTGTGTTTCAGATTATCCTCAAACTAGTAGGAAATACGAAAAAATGATTGCAATGAAGACCTCCCACTAGATTGCGGAGCCATGGTTTTAAATATAGAATGATTTTTAATGAAGAATTGCGCTTCCAATTAATGTCATCCACCGATAATGACAGTAACCAGCGAAGCCACGGGGAAGATTGTACATAGCCAGGCGAGGAACAGTTCAAATAGCTGGAAAACTAATCAAACTTCATTGACGACGGATAAGTAATAGATAGTCCCTGACACTCTGCAAATCTATTATTCAAACAATTCAAGCAACAGTAAAAATCAACGTGTGATACTTTGTTGTGTGCAATTGTTCAAAAAAATTACTTTATGATTGTTTGACAACAGACATAATGATAATAATCTGTATTTATGCAACAAGCCAGCCCATTTATAAGATAAAAAAACATAACAATTTTTAAAATAAAATAAATAAAATGATTGTGAAACAATAAATACAAATTAAGTTGTGGACTGTAGCTAAATGAATAATCGAAAAAGTAATAATTAACGACAACAATATTTGTATCCTAAATACGTACTTCGGTAGCTAAGCTGTCGTCTTGAGTAGAATAAAATACAACCATGCTCAGATGTATTAGACACCCCAGGTAAAAACCCTTATTCTCGGTATTATCCAAGTCTGACGGATATTAACCGTAAAAATAGTTAATGGTATTTACAGAAATGCGTTTTTGAATACCCTAGTTAATCCCCTATTGAAAAGAATAGGTGGAAAGGGGAAATTGTGGATTTTAGAAATTTAGTGTCATTCTAGCAGTGTGTGAGCAACGTGCGTTTGTGAGTTTGTGGTAGAGATAAATTAGATTATCCTATTTTTTCACATTGTGTCAGTTATTTGTTGAAGAAAAATGCCTAAAACACGCGAGTTGTCGGTAGGGAAATACGCCCAAATAGTGCTACTGCACTCCCAGAAGTTATCAAGAGCTGCAATTGCAAAAAAAAATGTTGTGCGCGATGTGCAGTCCATACAACCATTAGTCGGTATCAGGAATTTGGGTCGTTTGTTAACAGACCAAAAAGTGGCAGAAAACCCTGTACCTGGGTTAGAGAAGACAGAATTTTACAAAGACTGGCTCTCAGTGATAGGAAAAAATCGTCGAAACAGCTCGCCAGTGAGCTGAAACAGCATTATCGCGTAAAAATTTCTGCGCTAACAGTGAGAAGGCGTCTCCAGCGTGCTGGTTTACGAGAGTGTAAAGCGCGACGTAAACCGCTTTTAACTGACGCTCATAAAAAGAAGCGGTATTTATGGGCCAAACAACATGAAAATTGGACAATCGAGAAGTGGTCGAAGATTCTTTGTTCTGATGAATCGAATATCGAGGTATGTAAGTACATCTTCATGACTAATATTCTTATCGTTGTATGGAATTCAGTCTACATGTAACATTAAACAAAATTAATCCTGTCTAAGTGCTAACTTTCTTTTTTGTCTGGCAGCTTTGGGGACTACCCGGGACGCTATACGTTCGGCGTAGGCAAGGGGAAGCTTATGAACCACAATGTATCATTCCCACAGTAAAATTTGGAGGTGGTAGTATCATGGTTTGGGGATGTATGTCTGCATACGGTGTTGGAGAAGTGTACCTGTGCGATGGACGGATGAATAGCCAACACTATTTAGCCATGTTGGAGGAAGTATTAGAACCGTCTGTGCCAAAACTATTGGACCAGGATATTCCACAATACATTTTTCAGCAAGATAATGCGCACTGCCACAAATCGGGAGCTGTAATGCGTTGGTTCGAGGAAAACACAGTGGAGGTATTGGATTGGCCGCCACAAAGTCCCGATTTGTCGCCCATTGAAAATTTGTGGCGTATCTTAAAAACTAAGATCACGGAACATAAATGCCTGTCAAAAGCAGAATTATCAACAAAAATTCGCGAAATATGGGCTGCAATACCGCCGGCAGAGTGTTACAATTTAGTAGCAAGTATGCCTCGACGAGTGCGAGCTGTCATTAAGGCCAAGGGCGGAGCGACAAAATATTGATAAATTGTACTATATTACTAAATAACACTTTGTACATAATTTTCACAACAGTTTTATTTTCCTCACCTCTCTTTTGACTAAACTATATAAACTATATATATGTATGTATGTACATAAATTCGTAAGGTGTCTCATACACTTAAGCATGGTTGTATAAATATATTGTTGAAAGATGCTCATAGTAAAGTTACACAGTAAAAATCGCGAACTACTCTACTAGATGTCCACACAGACACTGAATTACACAAACATAAAATGTGCTGAATGGAGACAGAGGGCCAATACCATACTTATATTTGTATGATTTCCTAAAATAAGAAACGACCCGTAAAAGAAGCCCAACATTGAAAGCGGGGTAAGTGCGGGAATTTAGAAGTGTGAGTGGCTGTCTCTTATGAGGAAACTGACCAATTTATGATTCTGCGTTTGTGAAATATAGTGCTTGTGTGGATACCGAGAGGTTTTTCTGTGTAGATTTACTTGTGTCTGTATTTTTCATACTGAAGACGACAGCTTAGCTGTCGAAGTACGTATTTGGAATTTTCGATATTATGGTAAGAGCTTTTCATTATTATTTTGATTATAAAATAATAGTCAAACCCTCCAACTTTAACATTAAAACAACTTAAACTTTTATAATAAATATAAAAATCATAGACAGAGCTAACAAATAAGGAAAAGAAAACTAATCAAAAAAATTAAATTATATGTGTTTATATTTATATTTGTGTACATATATTAGCTAACATATTTTCAAAATAATCATTTCCATTCTTACACGAAACGGAAACAGGAGCTCTAGCCATAGGACTCATGCGAAATATCAATACAGAGAAGGTTGTACATACAAGACCTGGATGTTAGATGCTGTAATTCTAGACAGCAAAAATGGGCAGTTAATTAATTTCATCCACAAATTGGCGCGATTGCATTAGAATACTTTTTTCTTGACACCATTTAAATTTAAAGATAGATTACGTTTCGTCTCAATACTTTTTCAGTTTTTATTATCCGATACCTCAAAGCTAAATTAGAGTTATTATTATATAATTATATATATAGTTTTAAAAAAAAGATCCTTAGCCATATTTGTTTTTTAAGATTGATATAATAAGTACCGCAAAAAGGTTTACGATATACACGAAAATATATCTGCCGAATTCATGTAGCACAGTCTTTACACCATGTAAGCAAAACATAAAAAATTCCGTTCTGGAGATTTTTCCCTCAAAGATGAGCAACGTTCTGGTCGGCCTACTGAAGTTGATGATGACCAAATCAAAGTCATAATTGAAGAGGATCGTCATATAACTGTTCGAGATGTTGCGGAGAGGCTACATGTATCGCACACAACAATTGAAAAACATTTAAAATGACTTGGGCTAGTTAAGAATCTTGATATTTGGGTACCTCACGAATTGGAAGAAATTCAAAGAATCAACTTTTGCGATATGTACCTTAGACGAAATGAAACCGACCCTTTCTTAAAAAGAATCATCACTGGTGATGAAAAATGGGTCCTGTACAGTAACATAGTTCGAAAACGATCATGGAACAAACACGATAAACCAGCTCAAACCACATCGAAAGCTGAATTGCATCCAAAAAAGATCATGCTGTCAGTTTGGTGGGATTACAAAGGTGTTGTGTTTTTTGAGCTGCTTCCAAGGAACCAAACGATCAATTCTGATGTTTACTGTCAACAATTAATAAAAGTGGACGAAACAATCAAAGCAAAACGGCCAGAATTGTCAAATCGGAAAGGTGTAGTTTTCCACCAAGATAATGCAAGGCCTCACACATCTTTGTCAACTCGTGGGAAACTATTGGAGCTTGGCTGGGAAGTGATTCCACATCCCCCATACAGCCCTGATCTAGCACCATCTGATTACCATTTATTTCGAAGTTTGCAGAATTCTTCGAATGGTAAAACTTTCACAAATGACGATGACCTTCACTCGCACCTGGTTCAGCTTTTTGCTGATAAGGATCAGAAATTTTATGAGCGCGGAATCATGCAGCTGAAAGAAAGATGGCAAAAGGTCATTGAGCAAAATGGAAAATATATAATTGATTAAAAACTATTCTTTGTTTTCAAAAAGTGTTTTATTTTATACTACAAAACCGAAAGTACTTAGTTGCCAACCCAATAGTAATGCGCATAATATACAAACAAATCTTTTGTTTGATTTTACTTATTCCTTGCACATATATATAATCATATCAATAGATCGAATGGACATTAATAAAATATGATAAATGAAATTCAATTAACAGATTTAGATCTAAACAATTAAATTATTACATTCACACAAAAACATATATTTACATAAAATTTTATTATCAAAATAGTTATCTTATAAATTAATCAGAAACTCTATTTAATTATTAATGAATATAATTGTTTGAGAATAGTATATAACAAAATAAAACACAAGCAAAATTAAAAGTTTTGTACCAAATTATCACATTACCTTAGGCTTTTAAATTAGTGCGTATAAATTTAGTAAGTTCATCATCATCTTTCTCTAGTATTCTAAACTGGCATTAACTTAAAAAAAACGAAAAGTATGTCACCGAAACTTTTACTTACAATATTAAATCTAGGAATTAAAATTACGTTAACAAAATTAAATATTCTATAGAAAACAGTACGCAAAATGCAGTGTGAAGGTTCGTTCCTGAAGTTAATACATACAGTTTTTTTAAATATTGCTCAAACGGCAAGAGACAGGATGTGGTTGTTTGAAACTTTTTGTTGTCAGATCGAAAATATATACAAAGTCGTGTACTATTTGAATTGCACACTATGCACACTAGTGTTCGTGTTTTTTTCTCGGTGAAACATACAACAGCTCTCTTTCTAGTTTAATATCGCTATGACTCAACCAAAAAATATAGAACAACAATTACGATTTAGATCGTAAACCTTGTTGTGGTAATGATTGTACGTACATAAAACCACAACACCATACACAATTTTTTTGTCGACACACGTTTACTACACAACATGGCTGAAGTTAAAAAGAAATGCAGACAGTATAGCTTTAATTATTTGAAGATCAGCTTCATTTCATCCCTGTCGAATAAATATCTGCCCATGTGCCTTTAGTGCAACCAATTTTTAAACTATGACGTTGTGAAACTGCCCAGGCTAGAGGTTCATTTGAGAAACTGTCACCCTGATAAAATAGGTAGATATTTTACATACTTTGAAACATTGAATGAAAAACTTCAGATGAGAGACACACTAGACAGTATGCTTGCCTTAGCGTAAAAAAAGACGATGGTAGTTTGCGGGCGTCTTGTAATATCTTATTACTCGTAACAAAATCAGGAAAAGCTCATACTTTTGAGGAAAACTGATTTTGCAAGCCGTTTTTAAAACTATTATACACAAGCCTGCATAGAATTTCGGCAAAGAATTGCCTGCAAAGAAGAATTTTCTGCAAAGAATGTTTTTGAGAGACAATAGAGTTCAAAGGCGTATTTATGGAATAAGTTGCAATGTGGAAAGCTTTTTATGTAATTGGCTGCAAATAAACCATTTCTCTATTCAACTGAACAAGCTAACTTTATCCCGAAAATGAAGCACTATTATTGGCATGTGTTGGTTTTGTTATGGATCCAGAAATCCGTGAGGAACTGTTCTTTGGGAGAACTTTGATGTCAGACACTAAAGGCGAATAAATATTGAAGATTTTGCAAGACTATTTCATGGAAAAAGTCGAATATAATATCACAGCTGCAGCAGATGGAACACCAACGGTTTTATAAGCCTTATGGGAGAAAATTTACCCGACGTGTTTGTACTCACTGCCAACATTTAATAACTAAAAATGTCAGTGCTAGATTACATAAATCTCTCCAATTCGTCATAACAATAGTAAACAATTTTCTTAGTAAAGCGTTGGATCTGTTTGCATAATTGTGTGAATGGCGAGAATTTGTATCGGTTACTTATTACTGAAGTACGTTCGCTGTCGAAATGCTTGTTTCCGTTCCTGTTTTCTTTATTCTTTGGGACCGTTTTAGAGCTTTCTAATGCTAAAGATTCCATTTTCAAAGGAAATTTAATTAAATAGAAGCCAGATGCTGTCTATTCAACAGAATTATTTATTAGATTTACCGACGTTAACTTGCAGTTGCAAGGTGACAGTCTGAACTTAATAAAAACATTATTGCAACTTTTCTCGTCAAAATTAATCTAACGAAGTAAAACGTTTGAAGGCGAATATTTTCCAGATATCCCAGCTTATCATTGACGAACGTCCAGGATGGTGGCGTTTCGGCTTACGTTCAACATTTACTGAACTGACCGACATGACCACTAACGAATAACTTACGAGAGTGGTCCCAGAAGCACCCGATTCAACAAAGAAAACACGAAAATTTTGGAAAGAAATATATTTATGTTTAAACATAGTCTTATTTCAGCTCTATACACATTTCCCAGAGATATTCAATAAGTTCGATACCTTTTTTATAATAAGAACTGTCTTGCTCCTCAAAATAGCCATTAAATACCGACATCACTTCATCATCGTTGGAAAACCTTTGACCACTGAGCCATTTTAACAAGTTTGGGAACAAAAAATAATCCGATGGGGCTAAACCTGGCAAATAGGGTGCATGAGGTAGCAGTTCGAACTTTAATTCATTGATTTTGGCCATTGCAATAACGTATTTGTGAACAGGTGCATTGTCTTGATGAAACAACACTTATTAGCCAAATGCCGCCGTTTCTGCTGGATTTCTTCGCTCAAACGTTGCAATAAGTTCGCATAATACTCTCTGTTGATAGTTTTGCCTTTTTCAAGGTTGTCAATGAAAATTATCCCACGCGCATCACAAAAAACCGATGCCATGACCTTGCCTGCAGATGAAACGGTCTTCGCCTTCTTTGGAGCCGGTTCCCCCTTGTGAGTCAATTGTTTTGATTGTTCTTTTATCTCGGGTTTTAAGTGATGGACCCATGTTTCATCCATGGTCATGAAACGATGCAAAAATTCTGCTTTGTTGCTGTGAAACTTAGCTAAACACTCTATTGAAACATTTTCACGACACTGTTTTTGCTTAAGTGTCAGCAAACGCGGCACGCATCTTGCACACAGCTTTCTCATGTCCATATTTTTAAATAATATGCGATGTACCGCACTTTTTGAAATACCTACTATATCTGCTAGCTCGCGCATTTTCGGTCGACGATCATCCAGTACCGCTTTTTGGATTTTCTTCACTATTTCTGGAGTCGTCACCTCATTTGGTCGACTACTGCGACGCTCGTCTTGGCAGCTCGTACGGCCTCGTTTAAACTTTGCTACCCAATATTTCACTGTTGTAAACGAAGGAGCAGACTCACCCAGAGTAAGGGGCCTTTCAAATAAAAGTATCGTATCACGTAACGATGACCAAATTTCTCCATTTTTACAAATTCACTGAAAACGTTCACTATTGGTGGCTGCCAAACAAATACTAGACAACGTGGCGGTTTCAAACTTGACACATATGCTTTATAGATTGTGTACTTTCTAATACAGTGACATTTTTCAAACAACTATCGCCATCTCTAGGTACGGCTGGGTACTTATCGGACCACCCTCGTATGATGCAGTTCAGAACAGGCTCAACAATTTTAGTTTCGGAAAAATAAGCCTTGTGCTTATCCTGTATTAAAGATTATTGATAGTTTGTCCATCTTTAAAAAAATCCGCAATTCACCTACGAGTAAAGAAGTTTTGGAATATCAGCTTTAGACGAATAAATTAAGTTCTGACATATGTACATGCATACATTCATGAACAATTCTCTTAACCCAGCAATTAATTTCAAATATCTCCATCTATCATTAGACGGGCTAAAACTTGATATTTTCAAAACAATATTCCCGTATAAGTACTTCGAAATATTACTTGTAAATCGGTCCGGTTCTGGTCATTATGGCAATCACTTATTCATATCTGAACTTTATTATGTTCAAAAACAATGTCTCATTAGCACAAAGAAGCGTCAGTTGGACAAAAACAACACAATGCAGACCGTTTTTATCGTACATTAATACATTTGATTTATTGTAGATAAAGACGCGAACATACATTAATTGCTTGCTTAAAATGCAGAACGGCGCTACAGAGTTTGTTGACGGCTGTACGTCCTCCTACCAAAACAAATACCTGATAGTGGGTTATAGACCTTAATTGCTGTATAACTTTAGCTTCCATTATCTGCTGTATTTCATGCGGTCTAACCAATTATTTTAGGTTATGTTCTCCGCGTATTATCGTACGTGTATATGAACGAACATATGTGTTATATCAAAACTTGAAGGTCGCTAACCTTTAAAAGCAAAACAATACATATAATGTTTTGTTACGGTCACCATAATAAATTGGTGATTACGCGTAATGACTGAACAGATTATGGATAATTATCGCTGGAACAAACAGCAGAACAAAAAATAATGGAAACTCGAATTTCAGATAATCGTTATTATGTGCGCTTACTAGATTTAGATTCTAGGAAAATCCAATATTTTTTAAAAAGTATTTTCTTTTGTTATTAACGAGCACAAAAATATTAGCAACATTTTCTAGAAACAATAGCAATGACCGTTTAATAAAGGGTCTTCAAATAAGAGGTTTCATTTTGATATGTAAAAAAATGAGTATTTTTAAGCGAAATCATCGGATGTTTATTTAGTTGTAAAGAGGAGGGTATGCCATTAATAATGGAAAACAATATCAGCCAAATGACCGCCACGGCTACGCTTGCAGGACTATATTCTTTTCATAAAATTTTTCATCACCAATTCGCACATTTGCGGCTGTATGTCCTCGATAACTTCACAAATTTCATCTTTGAGGTCTTGAATCGATTGTGGGACATTGGCATAGACCTTATCTTTCACGTAGCCCTAAAGAAAAATGTCTAAATGTTAAATCACAAGATCTCGGTGGTCAATTGTGATCACTTCTTCGAGAAATCACACGGTCAGGAAACTTTTCACGCAAAAGAGCTATGGTATCGTTACTTGTGTGGCATGTAGCGCCGTCTTGTTGAAAATAAACGTCATCCACATCAATATCTTCCAATTCCGGCCATACAAAATCATTAATCATCGTTCAATAGCGCAATCCATTCACCGTAATAGTTGCTCCAGCCTCATTTTCGAAAAACTAAGGTAAAATGACCCCGCCAGACCGAAAACTGCACCAAACAGTCACACATTGAGGATGGAGAGGCTTTTCAACAATTATTCTTGGGTTTTTCGAGCCCCAAATGTAGCCTCCGAGGTGAAAATGGACCTCATCACTCAAGATTTTTTCGATGACATTCCGGATCAGTTTGATGCATTTCAAGGACCCAATCAACAAAGACACGACGTTGTTAACGGTCGGTAGGCGTGAGTTCTTGTGTTAACTGAACTTTAAAAGCCTTGAGACCTAAGTCTTTATGCAAAATACGGTGTAATGTCATTTGTGGAATATCCAGTTCCAAAGATCGACGATAAATGGACAAACCTGGGTTTTCCTCAACACTATGGGCTACAAAAGCAATATTCTCAGTTACTCTGCACGATTTCGATTCTTCACATCACTAACTTGTCCCAACTGCTCAAATTTTTCCACCAGTTTCACAATTGATGGCCGAGAAGGTGCTTCACGATGACCCAAAAATGCTTTAGTTTTGCGAACTGTGACCGCGAAATTTTCACCATTTTTGTAGTGAATTTTAATAATTTCCATTTTTATTAATGGCGTAGTTTTTACTTGTCATCTGTCAGGTAGTTACAGGTTGAGTCATGGCAACTGTTAAAATGGTGGGCTATTGAAAATGAAATGTCTTATTGGACCACCTTTTACAACACGATAAAACATAGGCTAGATTTAATCATTTAAAATTGATATAGTACCCCTTCCCATATTAATTTTCGTTATCTATATACGTATGTCGATAACTAAATTGCCATCATCAGCAGATAATTAAACAGTATCGCATCTGGAAAACTACACGCCACGTTAGAAAACAAATTCATTCAAATGAATAGAATGCATTTGTTTTTAAAGAACTGCCCTAATAATACGAACAACTTGAAATTAATAATAAAGGTAAATTAAAAATTAAATTAAAAATTTTTAAAGACAAAATCTATTACACACCGCCCTCCAAAAGAAAATTAAAGTTTGTTAACAATATTACATTTTCAAACAAGATAAAAATAGATAATTTTTCTTAGAGTTAACTTCCAGTATACATAAAACAGAAATTATGCTTTAGATAGACAGAAACTATTTTTTTGAACGATTCTCGTATTATAAAGCTAAATTTGGAGGCGGTACGTGTCGTGTATTTTGACGCAAACTTGTGAAACATTATTCGTGTAAAAAAAGTTATTAAACACTCACCGTTGAGGTTTGGGGAGTGCGGTGAACCGGATAACCTCATCAGAACCAATGCGGCGCTGCATTCATCCATCTGAGTATCCTTCGAGCAGTCGTCCTGACTAGGACTCGATCTACGCTTGCGAGAACTGAAAACAAACAACAGAGAAAAATAATGTTAATTAGCACACTGTGATCATTCTTGCATCATCTCCGCGAATTCATGTGCTGTTATTTTGTTTGTTTTTCATGCATTTTTTTTTCTTTCTTGCGGTGTCTTGTTTTGTTCGGACAGGTACGTTTTGCGAGTAACGAAACGGACGTTCCCAATGACCTTTATCGTTGACTGCGTGCACTTAATTGGCCGCAAAACTTGCTAATTTTTATACGAATTTACCACATAAATAATATAGAGTAATTTGCATGTGTGCATGACTTTCCATTTGCACTTCTTTCTCGGAATTTTAAATGTAATTTCAAATAAGAACGCCGGTGACGATAATAGATATGATTCCATAATTAATTAGAGAGATATTAATTTCCAATTCTTCGCGAAAAAAAAACCTGATTTAGTTTAAGGAGAGATCGCGATCGCATGTGTTATTTACAGACATCTGGAAGAAAGAGCACGCCAGAGTGTTGGTGAAACTTGAATGGTATGTTATGAGGACGATTTCCGCTACAAAGTAAATTAAATTTTCTAGTTTGAGAGGCTATAATCACTGCAAAATAGGACCGCACCTCGTTTAATAATGGTCGGCGTAACGGTTCCAGTTGTTAGAAGAAAATTATATGTATCAGGTGTTCTAAGATTTCAGTACAGATACGTGCATATTAAATAAAAATAAAAAGTAGAAAAATTAAAAATAAAACCAGAGAAGTCATCAACACAACCGGAGTCCGGCGTGAATCAACCTGTTCGCTCGTATCGTGTCTAGACTTGTTCGTGCAAATTTATGGGAAGGTTAATATATGCTGATTGCATTTAGTTTCT
Source organism: Dermolepida albohirtum (assembly GCA_031893035.1). Lineage (NCBI taxonomy): Eukaryota > Metazoa > Arthropoda > Insecta > Coleoptera > Scarabaeidae > Dermolepida > Dermolepida albohirtum. The sequence goes on from JAVIWB010005984.1 coordinate 494,605, forward strand.
ATATAGCCACGAAAATTAGATTACTACACGTCAAAAGTATTAAAACACTAATGGCTTTAACTGTACAAATATCTTAAAAGTTAATTTATTATTCTTTTTTCTCATAGCCATCTAAATATACACATGTGTGCCATCCATTATTACGAAAAATTATCATTAATAATGAATAATATAATATACGGTCACGAAGTCGCTCCCTTAGGCTAATTTTTTAATAGTGAAATATACGAGGGTCGATTGACATATGAGGTCATCAACTCTATAAAATAAGAATAAGAAAAGATAAAATAACGTAACGAATATCAAAATGAAGTCAATGTAGTCAACTTTAACAACAATTATGGGAATTGTCGAAGAAATATGTAATGCTCTAGACGAAAAAGAGTCTCCAACTCTATAAAATAAGAATAAGAAAAGATAAAATAATGAGACCATTCTCTAAATTAAGCTAATTTATTATACCACCAGTGTAGTCAACTTTAACAGCTACTATGGGAATTGTCGAAGAAATATGTAATGATCTAGATGGAAAAAGTCACCAACTCTATAAAATAAGAATAAGAAAATGTAAAATAATAAAACCAGTCTCAAAATGAATCAAATTTATAAGACCACAATGTAGTCAACCTGAACAGCTATTGTAGGAATTATGGAACAAAATATTTAATGCTCTAGACGGAAAAAATTCAGATAACATGTGACCTAAGCAAAGTATTGGGTTGGCAACTAAGTACTTTCAGTTTTGTAGTATAAAATAAAACACTTTTTTTTTTAACAAAGAATAGTTTTTAATCAATTATATATTTTCCATTTTGCTCAATGACCTTTTGCCATCTTTCTTTCAGCTGCATGATTCCGCGCTCATAAAATTTCTGGTCCTTATCAGCAAAAAACTGAACCAGGTGCGAGTGAAGGTCATAGTCATTTGTGAAAGTTTTACCATTCAAAGAATTCTGCAAACTTCGAAATAAATGGTAATCAGATGGTGCTAGATCAGGGCTGTATAGAGGATGTGGCATCACTTCCCAGCCAAGCTCCAATAGTTTCCCACGAGTTGCCAAAGATGTGCGAGGCCTTGCATTATCTTGGTGGAAAACTACACCTTTCCGATTTGACAATTCTGGCCGTTTTTCTTTGATTGCTTCATCCAGTTTTATTAATTGTTAACAGTAAACATCAGAATTGATCGTCTGGTTCCTTGGAAGCAGCTCAAAAAACACAACACCTTTGTAATCCCACCAAACTGACAGCATGATCTTTTTTGGATGCAATTCAGCTTTCGATGTGGTTTGAGCTGGTTTATCGTGTTTGCTCCATGATCGTTTTCGAACTATGTTACTGTACAGGACCCATTTTTCATCACCAGTGATGATTCTTTTTAAGAAAGGGTCGGTTTCATTTCGTCTAAGGTGCATATCGCAAAAGTTGATTCTTTGTGTTAATTGAATTTCTTTCAATTCGTGAGGTACCCAAATATCAAGCTTCTTAACTAGCCCAAGACATTTTAAATGTTTTTCAATTGTTGTGTGCGATACATGTAGCCTCTCCGCAACCTCTCGAACAGTTATATGACGATTCTCTTCAATTATGACTTTGATTTGGTCATCATCAACTTCAGTAGGCCGACCAGAACGTTGCTCATCTTTGAGGGAAAAATCTCCAGAACGGAATTTTCTATACTAATTCTGACACGTGAGCCGCAGCAGCTTTCTTTCCTTTACGGAAATAAAATAGTAAAATATGTCGAAAGTGTTCGTTTCTGCACTCCATTTAAAATTAACCCACAACTAATAGCTTTAATAAAAATCACGCACTACTTGCTTCTGAAGTTACGTCAATGTGACTAATATCACGCGACAAACGGTAAAGTACAGCACTAACAAACGTTATACAAATAAATAAAGCAATGCTCTCTATCAGTAAAAACCGAAAGTACTTAGTTGCCAACCCAATATTTTACACTGTTGATGGTTATATCCTTTTGAATAAGTTAGTTTATTTTGAAATACATAGGAATAACCACACACTAATGCGTTCATATTCAAAAACTAGAAGACAATATGTAATATTTAAGAACTATGTTTCTGAAACTCGTTTCATTCAAGGAAGGAAAAGAATAAAGCTTATAGATAAGAAATAATGTTGTATTAGATCTAACCTCTACTACCGATGGGGCTTAATTTTTTTTTAATTGCCAGAATTATAGAAGATAAGCAACGGAAAACCCTTACGTCTTTGTAGAAGTGGACCTACACTCAATAAAATTTAGCCTTTGAGTCGTTGAATAACAAGGCCCAATGTTTTTCGATGACACAATGAATTCCGAATGGTATTAAATCATTTTGCAATAATTTGTGGTTTAATGATGGTATGTTGGAAGAAGACTTTTTTAACAACGAAGAACTGTAGCATTTTCAAGTGAGTTATATCATATTATTAGAAATAGATCCAGATCAGGTTTTATTTGGAAAGATTAACAACAATATTTGTAAGAATGGATTGCATAATAGAGATGAATTAATGAAAGAAATGAACACGTGATTCAATCTATTACAGAGCATATTTTTGAAAACAAGAAGTGGAGAATGACTTTTTGTCCACAACAAAACAATTCCATCTAACATTTTTGTTAATTACGAGGTGTGGCAATTAAATAACGAGATTGATGTAAGAAATGTTATTGCAAATAAACTTATATTTAACATTTATCCCCATCAATCAATATACTCTCCTCCCCTAACTATACGCAGCTGTACGCGGGTCTTGTTCAAAACAATGTTGTAGTTCATCAGTTGTCAGCCTCTTTAACAATTCTGCTGTTTTTGCTTTTATATGTTCAACAGACTAAAAACGTGTTCCCTTTAACGCACTTTTCACTTTTGGAAACAGGTAGAGATGTGATGTCTAGAGAATACGGAGGATGATCAAGCGCAGTAATGCGCTTGTCCGCTAGAAACTGTTTCACAGATAGGACATTGTGAGCTGGTGCGTCTTCCTGGTCCAGAATCCACAAGTCGTTCTTCATAAATCCGGCATTTTCTTCCTTACTCTTCCCTTCTGCTTGATTAGGACTTCTTTGTAGTATTTTTGATTAACGATTTGACCCTCAGACACGCAGTCAGTCATGTCAACACTCTTGGTATCGAAAAAATGATCAGCATTGCTTTCAATTTCGGCTTACTCATTTGTACTTTTTTCTGTCTTGCTTTTCACGCACGTGCTCTCTACAATTAAAGCTCGAAAGTAAAGCAAAGCAGACAGAGAGGCGAAACTACGGGTTTTTGCTTGGGAAGTATCAAGGTCAATGACATTCCAATTACAGCCTCGCCCGATGCAGCTGTGCGTTGAAAGAAGTTACCATCGTTACTTAATTGCCATACCTTGTATGTTACTAATTTAATAAACACCGTTTGTATTTTTCAATATAACAATGTAAATATTGGCAATAAAATTTCGAAAGTTAAGGGTACTGTGTTTGATTTTAATAAACAATTTTTATAATTACATGAAAGGTAATTACCACATGGGACACTGATGTTAATTGTTGGTTATGTTAGTATTGTTGCGATCAGATGTAGCAGTACTACGCCTGATTGCAACAGTACTTACTTAACCAAAATTTGATACAAGCTGTCATCTTCAATCATGAATAGACACCCGTTAGTCTAATAATACGAAGCTAAATTATTAGAAATTTAATTTGATTTTAAATAGGGAAAAAATAGAGAGAGAGAGAGAGGAGGTTATTTCCGCTGTTCTAGAAATTTGAAGCATCGGTAACAACCAATCATCGCATATCTAGTTGCATTATAAATTCTTTGTTTTAAATACGCTCTAATTATGTACATGGTATAAAGTACAATCGTTATTATATTTTTAAATAACTCTTATCTTTATTATCGATTTCGTTTACGTAGATAACTCATTATGCGACCGATGAGAAAAAAATATATTAAAACATGTACGATTTCAGACGTCATAATAGCCTTTGTATCTATAAATGGGATTAAATGGATACATGAGGTTGATTAAACGACTTTTGTTCAATATTACGGGCATTGATATATACCAATTACGTGCTTACTAATCGGGATCGCTTTGTTCTTTTTTTTTTGTGCAACCGATTACTTTAATGACGAACGGGGCTATTCCAAAAGCGCGACCTCACAATAATTATTGCAATATCTACTCATGCCCGGTTGCACGTGCGTTTACCGTTCGTGAGCGAGTATGTAGATTGCACGTTTACTCTGTGTACCGACCGATTACAATTTGCAGAAAAAAAACGTGTTTACTTAACTTCATCGTATTATGTACATACAATGGCGAATGTAGCACAAGCGACTTTTTCTTTAAAAGCTTATAACACCAGTAAATTCAGAAGTACGAGGGTGATCCCAGAAGTACCCGACCCAACAAAGAAAACACAAATTTTGGAAAGAAATATATTTATTTTTACAACATAATCTCCTTTCAGCTCTGTACAGTTTTTCCAGCGATGTTCAATAAGTTCCTCAAAATAGTCATTAACTGCTCATATCACTTCTTCACCGTTAGAAAATCTTTGACCGCTGAGACATTTTTTCAAGATTGGGAACAGAAAATAATCCGAGGGGGCTAAATCTGACGAATAAGGTGCATGAGGTAGCACTTCAAACGTTAATTCATTAATTTTGACCATTACAATAACGGATTTCTGAGCTGGTGCATTGCCTTGATGAAACAGCACCTTCTTCTTAGCCAAATGCGACCGTTTTTGCTTGATTTCTTCGCTCAACCTTTGCAATAAGTTCGCATAATACTCGCCGTTGATAGTTGTTTCTTTTTCAAGACAGTAAATGAAAATTATTCCACGCGCATCCCAAAAAACCGATGCCATGACCTTGCCTGCTGCTGAAACGCTCTTCGGCTTCTTTGGAGGCGGTTCTCTCTTTTGAGTCCATTGTTTTGGTGTTTTAGGTGTGAAGTGTGGTTCCATGTCTCATCCATGGTTATGAAACGGCGCAAAAATTCTGCTTTGTTGCTGTGAAACTTCGCTAAATACTCAATTGAAACATCTTCACGACACTCGAGTGTGAGCAATTGTCAAATTTTTTAGATAATATGCGATGTATCTCACTTTTTGGAAGGCTTGTCTACTAGCTCGCGCACTTTCAGTTGACGATTATCCAGTAGCGTTTTGTGGATTTTCTTCACCATTTCTGGAGTCGTCACCTCTTTTGATCCACCACTGTGATGCTCGTCTTGACAACTCGTACGACCTCGTTTAAGCTCTGCTACTCAATATTTCACTGTTGTAAACGAAGGAGCCGACTCACCCAGAGTCGAATCCAGTTCAGCTTTTATATCGGTTGGGTTAAAGCCTTTCGACTAAAAGTATTATATCACGTAACGATGACCAACTTTCTCCATTTTTACAAATTCACTGAAAACGTTCACTATTGATGGCTGTCAAGCAAATACTAAACAACGTGGCGTCTTCAAACTTAAAACATATGCTTTGTAGATTGCGTACTTTCTAATAAAGTGATATTTTTTAAAGAACTACCGCCATCTCTAGGTCAGACCGGGTACTTATAGGACCACCCCCGTATACACGGTTTTGGAAACAAACAAAGTTGTCTCTAAGGTAATTTGGGGCGCTGAATCCAAATCTTCACTCCATTTTTTTAAGATTTGTTCTAATTTTCGAGATATTCAATAAATTCATTTTTTACAATTTTTGACAATTAATGGCAATTTTAATCACTGAAGTTGGATATATAACCCCCTTCCACATTAATTTTCGTATTCTGTATACGCATTTCGACAACTAAGTGGTCATCATCAAGTTAATCAACCACAGGCTCCATCAAATCAGAAATGACGAGCGGTTTATCTATGGCACCTTTATTATTTGGGATCCATTTCACACGAGTCCATCAGTAATCGCTCATCATACCTATCTCCCAAAATCCTTGGCACCATCTCTCAATTTTCGCCATATCTTGGTGTAACCACCCTCTTTTCCCGTTGCTCTCTGAAAAACATGCTTGAAATCCTGGGATTTGCGGTTACCGAGAAAGCTGTAAACAACACTTTGAAATGATGCCCATGTTGTCGTTTCATCGGGCGTAAAATATTTTGTAAAGTTTCTGTCGGCCATCAATTTTCGAAGTCCGAGAAATATTTCTTCTTTGATTTATATGTATGACAATTTTGGCGATCCTTCATGGTTGAGTGCTTTGACGAAGTTCTTGATAAGGCCAAGTTTGTTGTGAAGAGGTGGCGGGAAAATGTCCTGTGGTGTAAAAATACGTTTTGTTAGTATTATGACAATGTTGTACCCGTTTTTAGAGTTTCCAGCGTTGAAGAGATCTAGAGTTTTTTGACACCAATTCATTCTAGCTGCTTTCTGTTCTTCGGTCAACAGATGCGATATCCAAAGGGAAACTAATTTTTTTACACACAATTCTATTAGCAAAATTTTCTGAATTGAGATCTTTGAAATCCCCAATAATACTCCAATTTGCCGATATATTTAATGTAGATCTTCGTTGATGATCTTGAGCACACCATCGACGTTTTCCTGAGTGACTGCCGTTTTTGGTGAACTTACTCTTGGATCGTCTCTAAAACAAAGCCGTCCACTTTAGAATTCTCCATATCAACGAGAAATTGTTGACTTATGTGGTGCTTCATTGCCGGAAACAGAAACCAACTCGACGTGACATTCTTGTTGAGCAAATTGTCTTCGAAAATTATAAAAAAATATTCCGCGAAAATGTTCTCAGTTTAATTCCATTTTTCAACTAACTTCTCGAGTTTGACAGTTCGTTGCAACTACAACACTACACATATCGCACTGAAGCTTTGGATTTAGGTTATCTAAAGATAGAGGTTAATTTTTATTACTGACGTTTTATTAGTGGCATCCTCTATGTCCCACTATGCAAAACTTAAAAGACATCCCACGTATAATACGTAGAGTTCAATGTTTCTTTGTATAAAATTATTAATATATTTATTTTATTTTTGTAACATTCTCATATGAACAAACTCTAAATGGTAGTAATACAAAAATATTTTTAAAGTATCTTTCTGCTAAGAATCCCAGTTCACGACATAATTCAAATTCAAATAAATAAACAAATAATTATGGATAAATTGATTTAATTTCGACTTATTATGAATCCACATAAAAAAATTAATGCAGAAACATGTATTTCCTCCGTTTTAAATTTAGATCGACTGGCGTACGTGAATTTTTTGAAAGTAACAGTGAAAGCAGTTCCTTTAGATAAAAGACGAAAAAATATGCTGCTACATAGAAATGATATAAAACTCTCTTTCACCTTTTCTGCATCTAAACGAGGTGTTCCGTACATTCGTTCACGCGTTTGTGATTTTATGCAACCGATGGACAAACACAGAGAAGAATTCAACTTTCACAACTAATTCCCTTTCTAAAATAAACTTCAACATCGTCGCCGCCGATTGTTTGTTTTTCCAATGGATCGTTCTGCACTTAATAGCTTTTGTCTGACGTATTAATTGGGTAAATAATTAAAGGAATATTTATTGGTAAAGAGTAATGTATTATCGTACAAGTGCCCCTAAATGTTCGTCCATAGTATTCAAACGTCGTACTAATTGTAATCTAAGAAGTTAAATATTTCCCAAGTGCAATAGTATCATTAGGTCAAATTGATTTTTAATGAGATCTCGGTCCGGGGGATTTTAAGACAGGACCTGTTTGTTATTTGATGTCATGATTTTATGTTTGGTCAACTTTGTAATTTCTCTTTCCTGCAAAGTAAATATGTAAATAGTTCACAAATCATGACGTGTTCCAAATACCGAGTTTTATTATCGCCGCACAAAACCGTGTTATCTCATAAGGAAGTACGTCGTTGTATCATCGCACGGAAGCTACTTTTTATATTTAAATTTTTATAAATCATTCTTTTTATTAGTAATTATGCCAACACACATGAAATTCTGGACCCTTTTCAATTCCACAAACGTCAATGTATATACGAGGCTAGCCGTTTCTATTTCGTGAATAGCAAACAAAAAAAAATTTTTTATTATCGAAAATAGTTTTATTGCTTTTCAAAATATTCTCCTTGAAAATTAATGCACTTTTGCATTCGTTTAAACCAATCCGAAAAGCATTGCTGCCACTGTGAAGGCAGTATCTACAAAATATGAGTTTTGAATGCATCAACTGCCTCTTCCGGTGTAAGTTTATTCTTCACGTGTGGGAACAAAAAGAAATCACAGGGTGGTAGATTAGGGCTGTACGGCGGATGGCTCATCAATTCAATGTTTTGCCCGGTAAAATATTCAATTGTTTGAACCGACCTGTGAAAGCTCGCATTGTCGTGGTGGAGAATGATCTGCCGTTTTCGGTTTGTTTTCCTTATTTCTTCAAAAACTTTTTGCAAACACATAGTTGTGTACCATTCGGAATTGACCGTTCTACAACTCTCTAAAGGCACAGTTGCAACGTGACCTATTTTTTCGAAAAAACAGGCGACCATTTGTTTTGATATGCTTCGATCGCGAATAATTTTTTTGGTTTGGCTCATCCTGGAATACCCACACAGTCGACTACTGTTTACTGTCGAGCTCATATGTATAGATCGAACATTCATCACCTGTGATGACTTTATAAATGTTCTTTGAAGCACCGCCATTGTTTTTTATATGGTACCCAACGTGAACATAGCTTATTAACGGCTAAATATTCACGCAAGGTCTCATGCATGCTGTTGTTACTAATACCTAGAGATGTCTCGATCTCACGGTATGTCACATGACGGTCTTGCATTATCAATTCAGACACTGCATTAATGTTTTCCAACACAACAACATTTGTGGGACGACCTTCACGAAATTCATCGTCCAAAGAACGCCGCCCAAGTTTGAATTCACAATACCAACGATACACTGTAGTTTTCGATGATGCTTCATCACCATATAAAGAATTCAGCTCGTCGATGCATTCTTGTTGAGATAATCCACGTCGAAAATGTTCGCGAGTTAATTCCATTTTGTCGCTCACATAAAATTTTCAAGTTACGGTCAACAATACAAATAGCGACCGGATAATAAAACTGTCAAGGTAAATATATTGTCAAAAATGACAAACTTCACGGGGCAATCATCAGATCGAAGGCAACACTAACAGTGTTGCCAGTTCCCGAAATATAAACGGCTACCCTCGTTCATATTACTTAAATTTAACACATTTATACACACGAAAAATAAGAAGTCACGAAATAATAACATTAAAACGATTGAAATACACAGGGTGAATCTAATTGAATGCAACGACCTCCATTGTATTATACCAAGCAGAAATTATTTTTTATTCACTTTCTAAATAACATGACAGAATATCTCCGTAAAGAAAACAAGATAAATGTCGATATAAGAATCTACGTACAATGACTCACAATCAAAATGATGCAGAGCTATAAAAATTTTATATTTTTGAAATTATATAACAAGAAATCGTTTTCGAAAAAGAATTAAACACATTGAGGTTTTGCAAGAATGTTATATATTGTTATAACAAAATTAAAAGACAATTCATTGAACACAACACAATTAATAATAAGAACTATGTTAGAAGTTCATAAATCAATGTCACAGTGAAAATGATGCATTTATTAAAATACGTTAGAGAACTAGCATGTAATTTCTTTTATATTTGGTAGGGTTAGTTATGTAAGGTATTTTGAAGAGCGCTATCACTATCATTACATGTTTCTCTTTACTTGATAGAATCTGAATATTTATTTAACTTTTCTATAACTAGATGACTTTCTTCGTCACTTAAGGTGTTCAACTGTGAGTGTGCATCGTCTAGTATTTGTAACGACGCCACTAACGAGAATGAAAGGTTTTCTGCTTTTCCTAGTCCCAAAAATATTGTTTCTGTAAATCAAATTCACTACCTGATATACTCAAATTCGTCTAGGAGATTTAAGAAAAGCGGTTTTGTTTGAACAACTAAATCCTCTTTCTTCGATAACTTTTTACAACAATTCACTTAAGTAAGCTTAACAATTCTGCCTTCATAGAAGGATCTATCTTTGTCAGCGAAGAGCTTTACAAGGATCGATTCACACCTCATCTAATCAAACGTTACACTCTACAAGGAGTTTTGAAGACAACAAAACAAGTAGAAACCTGAAGACGCTAGACCCGGAGGGTATGACGGGCGTGGTAGCACACCCTATCTAAGATCCAATAATTTTTGATGAGCGAACGGACTTGTATGTAGCTCTGGTTGTCGTGATACTCACTCGTATTCGATTGACGAGGTCTAGACGTTTCTGGGTCATGGATTCTTCCAAACTATCCAATCGTTACATTCTCTGGTTTAACTCGACAAATGCACCTTTAATAGCATTTCTCTGAAGATTGTCTATTTTCGATCAGATTTAAGGCAAATCTTCAGATAGGCTGTAAAGAATCCACCTCTCATCACCAGTTATCAGTCGTTTTGAAAAAGAATCGTTTTCCTTGCGCTTAAGAAGCATTTCGCAAATATTTATATGCGACCTCAAATGAATTTTTGTCATCTAACATACACTACCGGTCATATTTACTTACCCACCCTTAGTTTTAGCCAAAATTATTAAACTATCAAATGTGTACTGAAAATTTATTTATTGTACCAATACAATAGTGTAAAATAAACAGAATAGTTACATTTTTCTTATATAAAAACTTTATCATTAATTATTATTAAATTTTGCACTCATCAATGTGCCCACCTTTATTTTTGATAATTGCGGCACATAACCGCGGCATCCTTTCAATTAATTTTTGCAGTGTATCTTCTGTAATTTGTGCCCAGGCTTCTTGAAGTTGTTCCCACAGTACAGTAGTGGATGATAGAGCACGTTCTCGAACCTTCCGGTCCAATTCTTCCCAAAGAAGCTCTATTGGGTTCAGATCAGGACTTTGAGCTGGCCATACCATTATAGAGATTTGCCCTTGCTCTTCTTTTTGACGCAAGTAATCGTCACACAATCTAGAAGTGTGTTTCGGATCGTTGTCCTGTTGAAATACAAAGTTTTCGCTAAGAATCCTTAGTCCTGAAGGAACAGCGTTATTTTCTAAAATTTCCTTATAGCCTTCTTTTCTTAGGATTCCCTCAATTTTGACGAGATCGCCTACAGATCTTCCATCAGAACACCCCCAAATCATTACTGAAACTCCTCCATGTTTTACGGTAGGCGCAATACATTCTGGGAGTACTCTTTCTCTTGCGGATCTTCTTACGAATATTCGCCTTTTACTACCGAAAAGTTCAAACTTCGATTCGTCTGTCCACAACACATTATTCCACTGATCAATCGTGCAATTCTTATGTTCTTTAGCCCAATTTAGTCGTTTTATCTTGTTTTGCTTTCGTAGTAGTGGTTTTCGCAGAGCAATTCTTCCGTATAAACCCGCTTGCCTTAACCTTCTCTGTACCGTGGACACACTAATTGGTTTAGCATGCGCTCTATTCATTTCAGCAGCAATTTCTGGTGCTGTTTTTCGTCTATCGCGTCTACTTATCCATATTAGATGCCGGTCATCTGCAGACGTCGTCGCTTTGCGTCGTCCAGATCTTCTTTTGTTGGAAAATGTACCACTTTCTTCAAATTTTTTAACGTTATAATCAACGGTTCTGCGATTTAATCGTAATTCTTTTGCAATTTCGTGATTACTTTTACCCTTACGATGATGAGCAATTATCATAGCACGCACTTCAACAGATAATTCTTTCGTCTTCGGCATTGCATTAAAATATTCACAATAACTCTCTATTTCACTGTTTTCGCAACAAAAGATGAACGATGACTGACATAAAATTTATTTTCCTTTTTGAATAACACATCCTAATATTGTAATTAGTTAGTACATTAACACAATATTGGTAACACGTTTCGGAAATGGAGGTAAAGCTGTTAATACTGTAGGGATTAGCCTATATATTATTTACGGTATTTTCCAATTTATGACACCTTTACGATATATCATAAGCAATTTAAGATTTTCGTAGAAATTCATATGGAATTACTTCCACTAATAATATTGTTGAATAATTATAATACAGATTTTTCGAAAGATAATCCGTATTTCAAGAAACACATAAAATTGGGGTGGGCAAATAAATATGACCGGTAGTGTATGGCATAGCTGACCTTAATATTTACGAAAATGAACTAGCGCCATCTGTTTAAAAAATGCGTCATAACATTCTCGACAACCCAATATGTAAATTCATTACACAAAACCTCCCTCTTCTTCTCCTTGCTCTTCTTCTTGTTCGTCTTCTTCTTTGTTTAAGTAAAATTACACAATATCGTTATTTCATATTCAATTCGCATCTGTATAAATTAGAATATTAACTAACTTACCCGTGATAGTAGGACGGTAATGGAACATCTATGGTGTTGGAGGCAGTACGTTTTCTGTCACCGGCCATGTCGGCCAACCTAGCGAAATCGGTATCCTGATCCGCCAATCTAGCTGATTTCCTAGACTCAAGTAGACGGACTTTCTCTAGTTTCTCATACACTTCGAAAGGTCTCTGCAAATAAAAGAAAATATAAAAATACAGAATGAAGATTACTCTTCCGAAGTTGAAATATAAAAAATATGTACCGTACATTATGTTTTCGTTTATGATTTAAAGCAAAGAAAATATAAGATGCAATCAAGAATTCCCTCATGATATAACGAGATCTATCTTAATTCAGTCCAACGGGTCTTTTGTTCGACCGATTATAACTAACGTTCTTCAGTAAACTGTTATTACAGCTTCAAATACTTATCAAATACTGTATCAGTAATTGTCAGTCTGTGAAACTTACAAGTTGAAAATCACTGATCTAGATTATCTGTTGCGAAATCGATTTAAACTCGCACACAAAATTTTAAAGTACATTAATTAATAATGAATAGGTGATTAATAGACTGATTAACACTAATATTAGTTAATTAATATTGCACCAAAACGATATCATATTTTGTAAATAGAAACGTTTATAGATTGCACACAATGACATGTCCGGAAATACGTATTAATTTTAGGAAATTACGTGCAGTTATAGAAATGTTACGATATAATATGCAATGATGATTTAAAATATTTATATGTTGCTATTATCAACGTAAATTATAAACAACGAAGGACCTAAAATATCAACCTGGAGTATCCCTCAAGGAATTTTTTCCGCGTGTAACTGATCGCGTAAATATTTATTTTCTATTGATTTCATTAACCAATAGCAATTAAAAAACAGACGTAATATGTGCAGTCTATTAAATACGACCTTAACGATATTAAAACCTTACCCCTGACCCCGTATTTTTGACACAAGGTTTCACATAATAATGAGCTTAAGGAAACTTCTACTACGATTAAAATAAATGCTACAAACCTTGCCTATATTGTCAATGCAACGTAAAATATTTGCTTAGCAATTAAAAACTACTTTCTGATATAATTTGCATGACAGATGTAGCTGTTTTATAACAGATAATTTGTTTTCGTTTCAAAAATACATCTTGGTCATACTTTTTTTGTTTATTTTCAAATATTTTCAGTATTTTTAGGATAATATAAGGTTATTATTCGTTCTTGAGGTCTTTTTATCCACAGTAACTTTCGAAATTGCGAATAAATTTACAAGAACTTTAAATACCTGAGTTATTCAGGTAAAAGTGTGTATACTCGACAATTACTTTTTTCTAATACTATACATTTCGTCCAGTATACGTATAGCTAGTCTATAATTTCACAGACAAGACAAATCGTTTGTATTAAACGTTGTATTCGATTTTAAAAAACAAAAACCCAATTTCCATAAAATAAGCTATACAAACATAGCATAAGTACGATTCTTTTAAATCTTAGTTTCCAGAGGTTCTGTAGGTTTACGCAATGCATTAGATCTCTTCTTCATTGGGATTTCTTTCCTTTTAGAAAGATGTCTACATACTACTGTGGGCAAAAAATTGCAAGACTATGTTTTTCGTTGCCTACAGCTCGTTGATCTGCCTTATTTATTATTCTTTATGAACTAAATCATAAAACTATTACATATCTAATATTAAATGAATTAGAAATTTCAGACTGAGAAACAAAAGCATAAGACATCTAGCGGCTAGAAGTACATATTGGCCATAAATTCTATGTATGTATGTATGTATATACTACTGTGGGCAAAAAATAGTAAGACTTTGTTCATAATTTTTAAATTCTTAATTTATTCTTCCAAATCTATTTCGTCCCCCTCAAAGTAATCTCCCCTGGCCCCAATACACTTGTGCCAACATTTCTTCCAATTCTCGAAACAGTTGTTAAAGTCAATTTTAGGAATAGCCTTCAATGCGCGCACCGATTCACGTTTAATGTCTTCAATTGACTCAAAACGGTTTCCCCGGAGCGCTCGTTTGAGTTTGCTGAATAGCCAGAAGTCACACGGAGCTAAATCAGGCGAATACGGTGGTTGCGGCACGATATTGCTTGAAAATTTGGCGAAAAACTCACGAAGAATTAATGCAGTATGCGACGGTGCATTATCGTGGTGCAAAAACCAAGAGTTGTCGGCCCATAATTCTGGCCACTTTTTACGAATAGCATTGCGCAAACGACGCATAACACTCAAATAGTATTCTTTGTTGACAGTTTGGCCGGTCGGAAGGAATTCGAAGTGCACCACACCTCGATAATCGAAGAAAACTGTCAACATAACCTTGATTTTTGACTTGCTTTGACGTGTTTTTTTGGGCTTCGGCTTACCTTTGATACGATATTCGGCCATCTCCAGTTATGATGCCTTTCATTTTGTCTTGACACGACGCTGTTTTTCGAAAAAATTGAGTGATTTTGGAACAAATCGTGCTTTCACTTTTCTTGGGACCAAATGATCTTTCAAAATGGTTTTCACTGATCCTTCCGATATTCCAACGATGCCAGTAAGGTCTCTGACTGTTAATCGTCGATTCTCAAGCACCAATTCCTTGATTCTATTGACGTGTTGATCATCAGTTGATGTTGATGGCCGTCCTGGACGTGGTTCGTCATCAACGCGTTCTCGACCCTCTTTGAATAATTTGTAACAATCAAAAACACTTGCTCGCGACAAACAATTATCACCGGAGGCCTTTAGCAACATTCTGAACGTTTCGGCACCAGAAATTTGATTCCGTACACAAAATTTAATGAACTTCTTTGTTGAATAATTTCACTCATTGTAAAAATCGCCGAATGCACTTTTTGTACTTCAGAAAGACAAGCGTATACTAAACACTAATGATTATTTTGATGTGACATTTGGCACAGATGTCACTGACAGTCATACCAACCTAGAAAAAAAAATATTTCGACGAATGGGTTTTCGCGCAAAATTTAAATTAAAAAGTCTTACTATTTTTTGCCCACAGTAGTATATGAATTTTTAATATGAAATAATATTTATGAAAGTGATCATCTTTCAAAAGACAATCTGGTTTATATAACGGATGCACTTAAATTTCATAGTTTAAATAGTTACATTACAAAATTGTTGCTTGAAATGTTCAAGGTCTTGTGGTAACGTGTAACAGAGTTGGCGTCCTCCTTTCCTGATTATGAATTTCTATTCTGTTGTAACAGGTTTTCCAATAGGGACATAACAATTTTGTCTTTTAATACGAACGCACCCATGAAATTCAAAACGTCAGTCAAGGTTAATATTTTTATCACACGGTGAAGTGCCCGAACGAGCGACGTTGAAAATTATTAAAAATTACCACCGCGATTCTGAGCCGGTGGTCGCGACTCTAAAAGCGCTTACTCCAATTTTCGGTCGTAATAATCGTCCCACCAGTCAGGTTGTGCATGCTATAGTGGATAAATTCGAGTCAAAATATTCACTATTGGATGTTCCTATATCAATGAGACAACGCACCGGTTATAGTACCAAAAACATCGCAGGCGCAAGGGTTTCAGTTCAAAATGAGCCAAATCAGTCGATTCCACGACGTTCACAGGAATTTGGAATCTCTCACACCACATTGTGACAAATTTTGCGTACAGATCTTGGCTTATACCCTTACAAGATTAAATTAACTCAAGAACTGAAGCCTCTTGATTACTTAAAGCGCCGGAACTTCTCTGATTGGCTCTGCTAAAGTTTCGAGAAAATCCTGAACTTCATGGAAAAATCATCTTCAGCGATGAAACTCATTTTTGACATAAAGGCTTTGTCAATAAGCAAAATATGTGTTATTGGACAGCAACAAACCCACATGACCTTCAAGACACTCCATTACAACGACAAAGTGACCGCATGGTGTGGATTTCATGCCAGAGGTGTCATTGGACTATATTTTTCCATCGAAGAAGATGATCGCCATGTTATAGTCAATGGAGTTCGCTATCATGCCATGTCGGAGTACTATTTTTGGCCAGAATTGGATGGACTT
The DNA here is from genome assembly GCA_031893035.1 of Dermolepida albohirtum. Taxonomy (NCBI): domain Eukaryota; kingdom Metazoa; phylum Arthropoda; class Insecta; order Coleoptera; family Scarabaeidae; genus Dermolepida; species Dermolepida albohirtum. The sequence goes on from JAVIWB010005984.1 coordinate 511,072, forward strand.
GACATCAGTGATATGCGGTTCCAACAGGATGGTGCCACATGCCACACAGCTGGTCAAGCAATTGATTGATTGAAGGGGAAGTTCGATAACTGTGTAATCTCAAGCAATAACCCGGTGGAATGGCCACCTCGCTTATGCGATTTAACGCCTTTGGATTTCTATTTACGTTAAGGCGTTGGTTTGCCAACAAGCCAACAACGTTAGAGGAGCTCAGGGATAATATCGATCGCGAAATTACCAGCGATCTGGCCGATATGTGCGAAAGAGTGGTGGAAAACTTGCTCCAAAGAATCGATCGCTGCAAACTTGCTCGCGGTGGTCATGTGAAGGAGATCGAATTCCATAGTTAAATATAACATGCATACTGCACCTGGAATAAATTTCAGCCCAATATCTAAATTATTCTATGTTTTATTTAAATATAAAGTTGTTATGTCCTTGTTGAAAAATCCGATATAATTGCCTCACAGAAATTTCGGATAGTTTCGGCGATTATATGATAACGATTTGTAAATATCCCACAATAAACTCAGATCATTATTCTAAGATTATTATTGTAACCTTTTGAATCAGCTGGATGTAAAAATTCGTGAGGAAAAACCTGGTTTACAAAAGAAAAAGCCATTTTTCATCAAGACTACGCACCCTATCACACAGCTCAAAAAACCATCGCAAAAATCAGTGAATTAATGTGTGATTTGCTTCAGCAAGGGAATAGATGAGTAATCATACAGACTCAAGTCATGTATCCGTGCCAAAGGAAGACATTTCAAATAAGCTCCTAGGTAGACATTATGTTTAGAAAGAAAAGCAACTGGAATAAAGCGTTGACTTTTAATATCAATACATAAGAAGAAACTTAGTTAATCGCCCTGTAAATAAGACAAAAATTTAAATGCAGACACAAAAGATAATTCCATTGTTTACATTTTGGATGCCTTATGATAGGTATAAGGTAATTTGTAATTCTACGGCATCTACGAGTACTACACGTTCGTTATAAAAGTTATCATCTAAATTTGATATTATTTGTGATTAATATTAGGAGTTTAGGTTTATTTTAAGCCATACTACTGTTACGTTTAAATTTATGTGCATGTTTACAAACAGCTTCATCGATCGCTAAGTGCTGATTTACATTTAACCTACATAATTCGCTTGTTTAATGTTTAGATAAGTCAACATACATAGTCACGACATTCAACCCGTTACTCGGTTGGTTATAATCTCTTCGATGCCCGATAATTACATTATACGCGAGTAATAATTCGCAGAATGCTATTTATTACATAACGAAAGGTTAAAAACAAATACGTAATTATTTGCGTAATCAAGGCTATCGTTTTCGGAAAAAAATCTTCGCCAGAAGATTAGAAAGATGCGTTTGTTGAACTCAAACAATTCCTCTGCTACATAGAATTAGCAGGTAATTTACAATACGATGAAATTAGAATTACTCGTCTTGGGGTTTCGAGTTCCAGAAATGTGTTTTTGTTTGTAATAGATAGATAGATAAACAGATAGATTTTAATTATCCTTAGTGTTGCATAAGCAACAGGAAATGTCAACATGTTACAAACAACATTACAATAATAAATAACGTGAAACAAAAGATGAATTTTGTCCCAGTATCTTCAAGAAAGCAAGAGTCATTCCAGTATATTAAAAGGGCGACAAAACTATTTCGAACAAAACTATTTTTGGAAATGCTTACGAGCTTAAAACTTAGATTCTTTAAAGAAATACAACATCCTGGAAGCTGCATAACATATTTTTACCAGGAAAAATTTCACGAAAGCAGCTCCTTTATATCTCATGACTTTATGGATACATAAATAAGGACTGTAAATATATTTCCGTTTTCATGGACTATAGCAAAGTTTTTGATATGGTTGACTATTCTATTCTACTGTCGGAACTATATTCTTGTGGCAATCGTGGTAGAGCATGGTTATATACCTAGTCCTGCTATAAGTATTGATACAAGTGTAAACGCAACTTTTTGCTGATGATAACTTGAAAGCACAAAAATTTTATGTTGGCAGTTCTGACATTTGATATATGCTTTACAAAAGTGCCGAACAATTTCACTATAGCGTGAGTCGTCATTATGGAATGGTCGGATAAAGAGAGCCGTATTGCTTTTACTGCACTTCATAAGTGTGGAATAGAAAGAGCCCGTATTTTTGATTTATTGAAACCGTTAAATATTACGCGTGTGTTTGTGTATCGTACTGTTAAGTTATTCATTGATACTGGAAATGTAATTGACCGTAAAAAATCTGGAGGCCTCGCATAGTTCGTACACCACAGGCCATCAATGCTGTGAGGTCCCGCATCAATCCACATCCTGTCCGCAAACAGAAATTCATGCCTCGTGAAATGGGTATTGCTCCGAGAACCATGAGCCGTATCATTAAACAAGACCTAGGACTTAGAGCTTTCAAACGACAAACAGGACAGCGCCTTAACGTTGAATTAAAAAAGAATAGGAAGAAAAAAATGCAGACACCTGATATCGTTGTACGGCAAAGAGCGTTACAAAAAAATTCTGTTTTCTGATGAAAAAATTTTTACCGTGGAAGAAACTTTTAACAAGCAGAATGATAGGGCGTATGCACAGTCCTCTAAGGAAGCCAGTGAAGTGGTGCCAAGGATTCAGCGAGGTCATTTTCCTGCTTCAGTGATGGTTTGGTGGGGAGTATCCTATGACGGAGTCACTTCCTTGCATTTTTGTGAAAAAGGTGTTAAAACAGCGGCCAAAAACTATCAACGAGACATTTTAAGCAATGTAGTGGAGCCCCTGAACTACACCATGTTCCAAAACCAACCATGGATATTCCAACAAGACTCTGCGCCCGCTCACAAGGCCAAAACAACTCAGCAATGGCTTGAAAATCATGTACCTGAGTTTATAAGTACTGACTATTGGCCGTCAGCAAGCCCAGACCTAAATCCGCTCGAGTACAAACTGTGGTCAATATTAGAGGGCATGATCTGTAGAAGACCCCATCGCAACCTGGAATTATTGAAGCAAGCGTTAACAGAAGCAGTCGACAATTTTCCCATGGATATCGTCCGTACGGCGATTGATGAGTGGCCCTGCAGACTTCGGCGTTGTATTAAGGTAAATGGCGGCCATTTCGAGTAATTTGCATTGTATTTTGTAGCTTACTATTGCCAAAATAAACTATCAAAAAATAATTTAAATCTAACTTGCAGTTTTCTTTTTGTACTTAAAAACCTTTATATCAGTATTTATGGCAGGACTAGGTATAGGTGAACGTAAGTAGGTGGTTTACGCTCATAATATTTGTTCTATAGAACTAACATTAAACCGAGGCGTTCCATAGGGGTCGATAATAAGGTCGCTACTATTTCTTATTTATATTAATGATATGTATTAACCTTTTCGACAAAATTCTGGAAAAGTTTCAGACGACTGAAGGATTGGAGTGATCAAAATAGGCGACAGTCAAAACCGTTCAAACTACAGAGGTATTGCATTTCTTAAAATAATTTCGAAAATGCACGAACAAATATTAGAAAGAAGAGTAAGAATTATAGTGGAAGACCAACTGGCAGAAGCTCAAAGTGGTTTTTGGGAAGGGTCGAAATGTTCAAGATCACATCTGATTAAAATAGAACATATAATCAGGAAAACCAAAGTAAACAACACGGAAGTAGCCTGCGCATTTCTGGATCTCGAAAGGCGTTCGACCGTGTATTACAAGAAAAAGTTTAAAAGAAAGAAACGTCACGTCGAAATTATAAAATGAGATCAAAAGTTTATATGACCATAATACATAGGTACTGCATCCGAAAGAATAACATGCAATGAAACACATTTCAGATCAGAGAAGGCTTGAAGCGAAGCGATTTAATGAGTCCGTTGCTACAAGTCAAAAATTGAAGACAACCGTTCTTCTTTATCCATCCTGTAGACTTGAACTTTGACTTTTAAAAGGCAGAGATCCAAGTGAAAAAGTTCTTAAAGTTGTCCGTGCATCTGCAGCCATCGGTTCTTTCTTTCTTGAAGAATAGAAAAGCGTCAGAATATTAAGAAAGAGAATTACTGAATTACAATTAAAATTTGAACGCGCCTCGTATATTTATCCAGGAGTATGAAAACTGCAGAGAAACATTAACATCTGCAGGCAAATGATGTAAACATTCAAAGAGAATATTAAGCGTTTCGAAATATAAAATTTAAAAAAAAAAACGTAGAAATTAAAAGATATTTAAGAGTTACACCACTAACGAAGAAAATAAAAAACAGAAAAGTGATGGATCCAGCATTTTTTGTAAAATGGACAATGAAGGTTAAAAGAAGTGTGTGAAACCAGAACGCAATGTTAAAACAAAAGACTAAAGTCTAGAGATATACACATGAATATGAAAACAAAAGAAAAGAAGATAACAAAAAAAGAATAATAAATGCAACTTATCTACTATCAAAGTTAGTAGAAAACAAAAGAAATATGCAACATCCACGAGCATGAAAAGGATTAGATTTTTATTTATTATGAATTAATTAATCAATTAATAATAGAACAATAATTCTTTTAGAATTATGTATACTTACTGCAAAAATTACTATATTTCAATGGATGTGGTCCATTTTATATTCAAAACTTCAATTAACGTCAAACACAATGGAGTCATTAAGAAAAATCACTTGAAATATTAATTCTGTTGCTACACTTTATCAAAATGAGATTAACCACACAAAAAACGTGATTTTCCCCAAAAAAAAAAAAAACAAAACTACACAGATACATGTACATATAAACAGTAACGTGTATGCCGGTCGAACTGAAAACAATCGAAACGCTAATCAGCTGATGTCGCAACTGTTGCAAACAAAATTATTATTAAATAAAAAAAAACAAATGCGCACACGTGTAGATTAATCTAAGCGAAGGTCGACTCGCAGTCGTAGCTCAGCTGTCGCCATGCAGACTGTATAGAGAACGAACGTATGTATGTATATACACTGTGCGTGAATGAAAACTTAACGTATACTTTTCGCGGAAAATTGAGTATAAATGGTTGAATTAACTCAAGCCAGACAAGAGTCGTCAAATGCACTTATTAAAACTCATTTTAAATCTATTGCAATGGTTGGCAGCGTTTTCAAAATCATTATTTTAAATTTACATTGCGTGCCTTTAGAAAATTACGGAAGCACGAAATAAATAATTTAACACACGATGAAATTGCAATGCATTATTTACGATCGTATTACTGTCCTACATTAAAAGAACTGTAAACAATTTAATGTCATGTAATGATGACCAACAGTTCTGATAGTACGGAAGCGATGCGACAACAATGATAACACTCAAAATAAATCGAATATTAATTCCTAATGAATGTATACATATCTTTGACGATTGCGACATATCAAATTAGAGGATCTAAAAATTATAATTTAATTTTCTTGTATTCGTATTTGGATATTTAATAAAAACATAAATGATAACGTGTGTTGATAGTTTAGCTATCTAAAGAGCATCTAAAAGAGTAACGACGTAATACATCTCTCGATCGTCCAGTTAGTTCGCTGGCTGTCGCGTTAGATGTCACGGCAGTTGTGTTCACCGTTTTCGATATATTTTTTCGATTAATAGATCGATGAAGTTTGTGCATGTTCGACAAAGTCAGGTAAACTGATGAGTATTGGCAGTATATGAAACGTTTATTTACTACTGCTGATATATTTGATTGGTTTCAAATTTACTTGCAATTTTCAGTTGCAGTGAAATCAGTATAGATAGTCTAACGGGAATCTAAAAGCATTCTACCAGTTAGTTCGCTGGTTGTTACGTTAGATGTCACGGCAATGGTGTTCATTGTTTTTTGATATATATTTTTTAATCAATAGACAGAGCGATCAAGTTTGTGTATGTTCAACAAAGTCAGGTGAACTGATGAGTATTGGCATTCTACGAAACGCTTATTTGTCATCGCTATTGTTGACATATATTTGATTGGTTTCAAATTTGATTACAATTTTTAATTGCAATAAAGGTGGAATTGCCTTGGATGTCGCGTAGCTATCTAACGGATACTAAAAGCGTTCAGCCAGTTAGTTCGCTGGTTATTACGTTAGATGTCACGGCATGGTATTCATTGTTTTTTGATATATTTTTTTGATCAATAGACCGATCAACTTTGTGTACGTTCGTTCAACAAAGTCAGAGATAAACTGATGAGTATTGGCATTATACGAAACGCTTATTTGCCATTGTTATTGTCGACATAAATTTGCTTAGTTTTTAAAATTTATTTTCAATTGCAGTAAAGGCGTATAGTCTTGGCTGTCTCGTAGCTAACGGGCATCTAAAAGCGTTTGACCAATTAGTTGGCTGGTTGCCACGTTAGATGTCACGGCAATGGTATTCACTGCATTTTGGCTAGGAAAACATCAGTGTAATTTATATATTTAAACTTGTTTGACAATTGGTTTTATGCAGATAACTGAAAAAGGATATAATTGAGAAAGGAAATGGATATATTGGAAATACTTGTGGAGTTGGTGGATTAGAAGAAAGCAAAATCCCAATACTAACTCATGCCAATTGTCATAATAGGACTGTCTCAGAATATACATCTGAACTTGTTATATGCGAAATGGACATGCTAAACTTTTGCCGTGTTTATTTTAGCAGACCGTGATACCATGTAGCTAATGTTACGACCCATATCAAATACACACACAAGAGCCAAATGCGAAAGAATTATAGATGATTATGAGTATTATGACTGGGTTAATTCAAGTTCTCTGTTTAGAAAACATCTCTCAGTATTCCACGGTTTTCATTGCCCCAGGGGACAGAAAAATTGCAGAATCTTCTTCATTTGAATCTTCTAAGAATATTTAAAATAGTTGAAGAAATTTCCGATCATCATCAAAGAAATAACCAAATTAATGCTAGATACCACTACAAAATTTAAGTGGAATTGAAAATGACAATCTCGAAATTGTTCGAACAGCAGGAAGCAATAGTATTTCAATAGTAGGCTAAGTTATATTGCAACGATGCTTCGTGTGTTTATACTTTTACAAAATATCGTTGTCTGTTATGAACAGAAACTTACTAACAACATAAAAAACTTTGTTTGCAACAGTTTATGGGTTGCACAGTATTAGTATTCAAAATAACGTAAAATAACCAGTTCACTTTGATTTGAGATTAACGAAGAAGATGATAAAATGTAAATTCGTAGAACAAAATAGGTTAAAGCAAAAATATCTGCGTTCAGGAGCCAAAGTCGTAATGTTAGAATAAAAAGAAATAAAAACTTCATTTTCATCGAGTACTCTTTATTATCACACAAAAGAACAATTCTTGATATTTATTTTTTTTTAATTATTTCCTTCAAATGTTGGCCGCAACTGCGCCTAACATAGTCCACTCTAAAGTTCCAATTTTCAATGACGCGTTCAAGCACTTCGAGTGGTATTTGGCGAATGAAGCGAGTAATGTTGACTCCCAATTGCTCAATCGTAGCTGGCATATCCATGTAGACTTTGGACTTTTCGTAGCCCCAAAGGAAAAAGTTTAAAGGTGTGATAAAACATCATCTAGGGGACCATTACACAGGTCCATTACGTGAAATTATATGTTTATAAAATTGTTCTCGCAATAAAGCCATGCTTTCACGGGCTGTGGAGCAAGTAGCGCCGTCTTATTGGAACTAAATGTCGTCGAGATCACGGGCTTCAAATTCAGGTAGCAAATAGTCAATTATCGTGACACGATAGGGGACGCCATTCGCAGTTACGTTGTAGCCATCTTCATTTTTGAAGAAATATGAACCGATGATTAAAGTTGCCCATAAATCATACCAAACCGTGGTTCTGTCTGGATGTAATGGCATCCCTTGAACCTCTTTGGGTTGCTCTTCACTTCAAATATAGCAATTTTGCTTATTGGCGTAGCTATTAAGCCAAAAATGAGCCTCCTCGCTGTACAAAATGTTGGTCGAAAACAGTGGATCCTCTTCGAGCTTTTCAAGAGCCCGAAGACTGAAACGCTGACGTTTCGAAAGTTCGGCCTCTTTCAGTTCTTGAATGAGTTGAATTTTGGATGCTTTTAGACCAAAATTCTTACGTAAAATTCGCCAAGTTTTGCCATACCGCAAGCTAAGCTGTTGAGTTCTACTTCAATCGATTCTTCACTGTTATCGCGTATACTCTCAGCTACTGCTACTTGCTATATATTCTTTACTAGGTGCTGAGTGTGGTCTATTTGGTCGCGTATTATCCAATAATGAAAATAGCGTTTAAAATTTTTCTATGGTATTAGCGAATTGTGTGTTCGGTGGGCCGATTACGTAGACTATAAGTTGCTCTAAGGGCACGAAACACATTTCTCGTGGAACGCTGATTTTCGTAATACAGCTGAATAATTTGTAGACGCTGTGCCGGTCTGAGTTTTCCCAGTATAAAATGTCACACAATACTTAACTAAAATAGCGTGAAAGTTTGACACGACTTGCGCTTTATCTGTCAAAAAATCGCTATTGTAAAAATACATCACAATGAATCACCCATTACATCCAAACATGTTAGGAAGGAAGTGGTTAGGTTTATCGACTTAAAAAAACACGTTCTTTTAAAAGTGTTTTAGTCGTTTTATAAATATTAAGTTATTTTTTTGTTTATATTTGATACTACGTGATCGAAAAACCACTTGCTAAATAACATATTTTGTAAATAACTAAAAATTGCATAAAAAGTTATTTTTTTTACTCCGATTTTATCGTTTATTTTTTTTGTTGTTTTGTAGATATTTAAAAAAAATAAAAGCGTTCCCCTTCAATCGACATGTACTGTATATAATTCGTGATAATCATGATGTCAGCATTTCTGGAAATTGACCTCCCATTAGTGCGAAAAGTCGAAAATAACTGCTATTGAGCTTCCAACACAGATTGCATAACATGTTTGACGTAATGAGATACAAATATTAACACGAAAGTTAATTATTATTCGAACAATATTGCTTATGCCAACCATGTTTCTTTGAATCAATAGAATCATAATAATATACAAGAAATAGTGTATTGTCCTGTTATATTTAAACTAAAAACATTAAAGGAAATCGTTAGGAAAACGCACAAGAGGAAGTGATTAGGATGTAACGTGAAAAACCAAGTTAGAGTTGTTACCGAGTGACAGTGCAAATATCACCGTCTCAAGGCGAAAGAAAACGACATTCGTGCAATTATTGTGCGATTTACAAACCGCAATGTTAAGAAATGAGAATTCACTAACAAAAGTAAATTAAAAGAACCTTAAATCACTATAAGAGGCGATCTAATACCCTAACAATTATCTTTACCAAAACTGACGAATAATAAACTTGGTTCGATAACAGTATAAAATCAACAATGGATTCATCTATACAAAAAACGGTGACAAAAATTCAATCATCCGAAGATATTCTTGCGTTGAAGAGAGGCAGTGCAGGTCAACTGAAAAGCATTTCTAAAGTATTTTCTGTTTATCTTTTTTCAATAAACATCTGTTAATCGAATTGTTTTCATCGTGTAATGATATTTCCACTACGCAGATCGGAGGCAACACTGTCAGTGTTGCCTCCGATCTGATGATTGCATCGTGAAGTTTGTCATTTTTAACAATATATTCACCTTGAGACAGTTTTATAATCTGATCGATATTTTTATTGTTGACAGGAACTTGAAAATCTTATGTCAGCGAAAAAATGGAATTAACTCGCGAACATTTATTTTTCATAACTTTCAGCGTGGATTATCTCAATAGAATGCATCGACGGGCCGAATTCTTTATATGGTGATGAAGCACTATCAAAAACTACAGTATATCGTTGATAGAATAATTTCAAACTTGAATGAACTACTGCACTGAAACTGCTCAGTTTCAGTGCAGTAGTTCAGCCCTGAAGATGTCCCATACAAATGGGTACGAAACGTCGGCAGATATACTAGTGACGCGGTTCCAGCCCGGAAACCCAGAAGCAGATAGATAATGCTGGGATTTGCAAAAATTATTAAAAACAGTGCAGGTTTTCTCTAACTAACTCTACTTTTGTTTCTGTTCACTAAACAAGGTTCCGCCTACAACACAACAGTCACGTTGATACTACAAGGTTGTATATGAGAAACAACATGTTTTTTTCTAGCCTAAAATAAAACTTCTACATCTGCACCTGATTCTTTCTGCTCCATAGCACAAAAGATAGCCCTTAGATTTGCAAAAATTATTACAAATAGTGCAGGTCATCACATTACAGCTCCTTTGCTTACATAAACGAGCTCTACTTTTGTTTTTGTTCGCTAAACAAGATTCCTTCTACAACACAGCAATCACATTGATGCTACAAGGTTGTATATGAAAAACAACATGTTTTTATTTACCAAACAGCTACCTTTTCAATAAAACAAAGTTTATCTACTCAGATAGAAGCATATTGAAGTAAACTGGAATAAAATTCGCCGCATATGTGAGCTTGTTCCAAAAATAATTCCAAAAGTAGCCACCGGAGTAATTTTAAACCCACTTCATCGCATGAAGCCATCCAGATAGTACCTTGTTTCAGGGAAATCTTAGTTTTGCCCAAAAAGAGAAGTAGAACTTTGTTGCTTCAGGATAGCCAAATATGTTTCGCAAAGGTACCTTGACTTATAAAAGTAAAAAAATTGTGTACTATATTACTTTACTTTCATGCTACGCCGTTTTTAGTCCAAGCTTCCATGTTTCTCATTTATTACAAACACGATTAATGAATACTTTACTTAAATTTCTTACCTCCAACTTTTTTTTCTTCTTTGCACTGCAATTTGAATGAATAAGTATTTAAAATTCCATTTCTTCATCTATATTTTAAGAACTTTTAAACTGTATTTCTTTTAAATTTTGACAAAAATAATCTTTAGATGTTTTGTTGGCAGACGTAGTGGTACCACCACGTGGACCATAACTTATGCTTAGATTGTTTTTCAACGACAAAAAATTTTATGAGTCACTATATTTACATACATCTTGAATAACTTTGAAGATACAACCAAAGTGTTAAAACGGTTCCAGACGAAGACGTTATACATAGGTCAGTAACACATCGTGTTTATATACAATCTTGTGCAACGCACAGTTAACTTGATTGCATGTCTTCTCAACCGCTCAATCACATCATCGCCGTTTCGAAGAACATACCAAAAACGTACAGCGTGGAGAGCTTGGACACTACTCACATACTTCGACTCATTCACAAAATAGTTCCGAAAATATTCATCGGTGTGCTTAAATGAAATCGCTGCCAAATCGCCGTTTCTATTTGTTCTGGTTATAAACGCGTCGTCGTTATTGGACTCGTGAAATAAGCCTTTCTCCATTTATTTACTTGTGTTATGTTTGTTTGCCCATGGTACTTACATATAACATTATAATAAACACATCAGCTGAGCGTGGCTAGCTGGGTTTTACGTTCAACCTTTATGGTGATAACCTTTTGTTTGTGCTTGTGACGTCAGCAGAAACGAATTGACACATTCTTAGAAAATGTTTATTCGCTTCGAACTCTCATATCAGCATATGTATATATGCGATAACACGAACGATTGAAAACGAATGATAAGGTAATATTGGCACATATTGCAGGTAATAAGTATATCTTATGTCCCAATAAGTATTTAATTGAGACATTTTTTTGTTGACATATGTAACGTGCATATATTCGAAAGATAGGCGTTGTATAGAAAATGTAACGAAGGCAAAAATTATATCGGTTATACAAATATTCTTTAAATATATAATTGGGAAATGATCTGAGCGATTTGCCAATATCAATAATGTGGTGCTATAAAAGGCAATAAAATACGTCGACATATGAATAAACCCTAATAAACTATAGAAACACATTTCACTAGTCATGTTATTCATGTTCTGGAAAAGGCAAAAGTCATTACGTTAATGGAAAAAATAATTTCCACCTTCCTTCGATTGCTCGTTACTCTTAAGAACGTAATATTAACAACAATAACCAGAAATTATAGCAAATGTCATAAAATAAAACGACATTGAAGACGTATGCAGACAATGTCACAAAATATCAAACTTAACACGGCTAGAATACATAAGCGAGATGACAATATTTGTAAAATAATAAAGATTTTGCAAAAAACTACAAATTAGTAGACACAGTTGATCTATGCTACAAATACGAACCACAAACGGTTTTGAAAAAAATCAGAAGTTAAATTATATTGAAACAGAAGCATTCTCACAGACTATACAATACAAAGGGTACTAGGAAAGTTTTGCAATATGAAGCAACAATGAATCGTAGGAAGCTGCTTGTTGCTGCATGTTGAGACATGTCCATACGTGCATAGTAGCCGCCGCGCTATGTCGATGAGCTCAGTTTTTCATTAGCATTTACCAGTGAGAGTGTAAAGTGCTTGCGATGGAATCGTGGTCACGAAATGAGATACGGGCAGTTTTGCTTTATAATTTCGTGCCTGGTTTAAACATACACCATTGCTTCGAAGAAATGACTCTTGCACTAGGTGATGTTTGTCCGCATCGCACAACGATATATATACCCGTATCTATAGAGAGAGAGAGAGAGAATTCCAAAGGGGAAATTTAAGTATGGAGAATGCTGAGAGGCCGGGAAAGCCACGAACGTTAGATAGGGAGGAAAACGTTACTACTGTGAGGAAAATGTTTGGCGAGTACAGGCGAGTGACCTACCAACAGATAGAAGGTACTTCAGGCCTAAATGCACCAGCAGTTTGTTCAATTCTGCATTATCATTTGCACGTGAAGAAACTTTCTTCTCTCTGGGTGCCGCATCGACTGACTGCTCAACACAAGCCCAACACAAGTTTGGGTCTTCAATGATGAGGACACATCTGTAGTTGTCAGAAAATCCCGATCTATAAAGAAGAAAATGGTGCTGTATTTTTCAAATCGAGTGGAATTTTGGAACGCGTCGTTTTGGACACACAGAAGAAGAACAGTGCCTGCCTAAAGTCATTGGATCTATGCAGAATCACCAAAGTCTACACCGAATATTTGACCACGACAGGATTGAAACTTCTTGAGCACCCTCCCTACAGTCCAGATTCTGCTCCCTGAGACTTTGCACTGTTCCCGCATGTGAAAACGAAGCTAAAAGGGAGGCGGTTTTCCAGTGATGAGGACCTTCTGCGGCCTTGGGATAACGTGTGTGTTTTACTCCCTAGTGAAACTTGGCAGAACTGGTTTAAAGATAGGTTTCGGAGGATAGAGAGGTGTATTAAGTGTAGAGGAAATTACTTTGAAAAAATTAAATAAACGAAACTGTATTGCAAAACTTTCCTGGTACCCTTTGCAACAAGCAATAGACTAGACATTACACTAACTCATAAAAATACTAAAAAGCATACCTAACTGACGTATTTAACTAACACCTACTTTGAAAATATACAAAGGAATGCTAGAAATATGCCCCACTAGCAGAAGAGATACAGAAACTATAGCACCAGAAATATATCAAATATATTTCTACCACAGGTGTAATTCCTAACAAACTCCATGAAAGTTTAGAAGAACTTGATCTGAATCCAATCGTCAGAAGACTTCTGAATACACAATAGGGTCTAGTTTTAATTGTATTTAAATACTACGATATCAATAAAAGTGATAATAATACTGCTTCTTATAGAGTTACAAAGCATCGTGAAGCTTTGAACTAGCTAGCTATGTAAGTACCCACTACAAAGTGGCACAACTTACAACTAGTATTACGAAAACCAACAGAATACCAAAGATTTGACCTATTTCAAATCAAAACAAAAACCCAAATCCTGGAAATCAGTGTCTTATCACCTGTTCCTCTACCACATATAAGATTCTCATACATGCAATAACATCAAAAATAGAATATACTACATGAATATAGAAATATTATTAAATACTCCGTATCAAAGTGAAGCTGGAATTGGATAAATTAGAACATGCTTCGAAATTGAAGAAAAAGCATAGTATTGACATCTTTAACAGAGGCAACAGGAATATTTCGTTGAATAATACAGTAATAAGATCTCAATGTCGGAGTTATTGGAAGTAGGACCGACTTCATACAGCAATAATTTATCTCCAATAGAGAACTGTGATCTGAATTGGGTAAGCCAATACATTTGATTCAGTTTGAAGTCTTGCTGTTTTCGTTTTATGAAGACATGTGTGTCTGCAAGTAAGTCGCCTATTAAGATAAATTGAAGAAAGTAATTTCTCAAAAAGCGACCTAAAATAATCCAACTTCTCTTTAATTTCGCAAAAAAATGGGATGTGAGATTTATCTCCACGCGATTTTCATTTTTTTCCCCTAAATTCAAACTTTTGTCTTGTAGAAAGAAATTCAGCAATGTATTATATGTTGAACAGTATTTTTAAGAACTTGAAAAGGATCATTAATGGCACAATAGTACTTAATTATCGTTATTGAAAAACAAATTACATGGTCATGGAATATTCCCGTAGGGAATGAGATCGTGGATTCGGGTCTCGCGCGAAGAACAGAATTTTTTTAAAAAATTTATGCATTGCATATGTAATGTAAAAAACGATTAAAATTAGAATTGTTTAGGTTATCGTAAATCATCATAATTACGAGGGTGGTCCCATAAGTACCCGGCCTGATCTAGAGATGGTGGTAGTTGTTTGAAAAATATCACTGTATTAGAAAGTGCACAATCTATAAAGCATACGTTTCAAGTTTGAAGACGCCACGTTGTTTAGTATTTGGTTGGCAGCCATCAATAGTGAACGTTTTCAGTGAATTTGTAAAAATGGAGAAAATAGGTCATTGTTATGTGATACACTACTTTTATTTGAAAGGCCTCAGCCCAACCGATATAAAAACTGAATTGGATTCTACTCTGGGTGAGTCTGCTCCTTCGTTTACAACCGTGAAATATTGGGTAGCAGAGTTTAAACGAGGCCGTACGAGCTGCCAAGACGAGCATCGCAGTGGTCGACCAAATGAGGTGACGGCTCCAGAAATGGTGAAGAAAATCCACAAAGCGGTACTGGATGATCATCAACTGAAAATGCGCGAGCTAGCAGATACAGTAGGCATTTCAAAAAGTGCAGTACATCGCATATTATCTGAAAATTTAGACATGAGAAAGCTGTGTGCAAGATGGGTGCCGCATTTGCTCACACTCGAGCAAAAACAGTGCCGTGAAGATGTTTCAATTGAGTGTTTAGCGAAGTTTCACAGCAACGAAGCAGAATTTTTGCGCCGTTTCATAACCATTGATGAAACATGGGTCCATCACTTCACACCCGAGACAAAAGAACAATCGAAACAATGGACTCAAAAGGGAGAACCGGCTCCGAAGAAGGTGAAGACGGCTTCATCTGCAGGCAAGGTCATGGCATCGGTTTTTTGGAATACGCGTAGAATAATTTTCATTGACTATCTTGAAAAGGGAAAAACTATCAACGGCGAGTATTATGCAAACGTATTACGTTTGGGCGAAGAAATCAAGCAAAAACGGCCGTATTTGGCTTAAAAAAAGTGTTGCTTCATCAAGACAATGCACCAGCTCACAAATCCGTTATTGCAATGACCAAAATTAATGAATTAAAGTTTGAATTGCTACCTCACTTGAAAGAATAGCTCAGTGGTCAAGGATTTTCCACCGTTATTAGCTATTTTGAGGAGCAAGACAGTTCCTATTATAAAAAGGGTATCGAACTTATTGAACATCCCTAAGAAAAGTTTATAGAGCTGAAAGGAGATTATGTTCAAAAATAAATATATTTCTTTCCAAAATGTTTGTGTTTTCTTTGTTGAGTCGGGTACTTCTGGGGCCACCCTCGTATATGCAACTTATTTACTTCATCAGGAATTTCACTTCCTGTCAACTCATCCTTTTATTTAGGTATTCCATAATGTAGTGTGTGTTGTAATTTTTCTTAGAAATACTTTCATTGGTTAAGTAGTAAATTTGCTTTGTGTTAATTTATAATAATTATTAAACCTTTTTAACACAAATTTTAGATATCATTAAGTATGATTATATTAAATGTACTTTTTACAAAATCACGTATTTGTTTTTGTTATTATTATTACGTTTCATTTCACTACGAATAAACAAATATTAGTCATCAGTTGTGGTTTTATTCTTTCCTTATATTTTCTGTATCAAAAAGAAAATAATCAGATTTTTCGAAAACTACAGAAACACTGTTACACAACACACGCACAATATTTTTCGGCAATTCTGCGTAGATAACGACCATAAAATTGATATAAAAAATTGTTTCCTAGTGTCCAATTTCTGCGAATCCAGAATTACGGGAAAAAAAACAAACACTAATTACGTTTAAGAACCTTGAAAACATCAAAATAACGTCTTGTAAACATCTCGTAGTTTCACGAATTTTATAATTAGACAGCGATAGAAAAAGTCGTCACAGAATATGGTTTTATTCCATGTATTTGGGTTCAGAGTTGCACGAAACGTTCAATGTGAATCAAAATCGAAAACAGATACAGCATTAATATAAACGAAAGTCTACAACGCGTGTAAACCGCGTGTGTTAATAAACACAATAAAAATAAACTTTGACTTGTGTTGCGCTCAATAGTGTTTGCTGCCTGCATGTTCGAAAACGCTTCGCTACCAACGCGCGTATAGATTATTTCGAATGTACTATGTTTTGCTCTATCCTCGCGACATTCCTAGATAACTCGTGTGCAATAATTGTAGCCATATCGATTGCGTCAAGGTTAAGGTGAAATTTGACATTATTTTCGAGAATTATTAAGCAATTAATCCACAGAAATCATTGAAATATTAATCGAATCTCATCAACTCAAGTAGAAAGAATCGAAAGCTTTATGTATTTGTAAACACGAATTCATATCTTTGTTGCTCTTTTTAAATTAAAAAAGTGTATGTTGAATGTCTGGCGAACTACATGTATGTTTCGAAGATCTTTTCATTAATTTCTTAGTACAGTCTTGCTCATATAAATGCTTCGCAAGATGAAATCTTCGAGGGAGTATAAATATTATTCTAATCCCATTTACTGGAAGACGTAGGGTGTGAAGTTTGGTTACTGCCCTTTACCGTCGTCTATAAATTCCCTCCACTCTTAAATGTTTCCACCATATTCCTTGCTTGTGACCGATTTAGCCCTCTCTCCATCAGTATCTTTTTCACACTATCGTCCCACGCTTTAGTAGGCCTCCCTTAGGTCTCCTCTCACGTCTCCTTGCTTCCCAAGTTTGTTTAACTAGTCTCCCGTGCCCTAACCTGGTGATACGCCCAAACCATTTAAGTTATCGGTCTTCAATGATTTTGAATACAGGTTTCTTGTTCAGTCGTTTCCTTATTTCCGTATTCCTTGTTATATCTCTTCTGGTAACGCCAACTTTGCGAAGATATTTCATCGTCATAGCCTGTACTTTGCTCTTCATAGCCGACGTCAGAATCCAAGTTTCATATACAAGTGCCTGTTGGTACGACCACAGTTTTGTATACTGTTAATTTGGTCTTCTCTGAGATATCCCTTTTCCCCATGAATGATTGTCTTAAGACTTCTCTACTTGTTCCAGTTTTATTCCATTTAACTGATATTTGCTTGGGAATACCTTCATCTGTTAACAATATTTTTGTTTTCTCCTCATTAATTATTACTAGCTCCATTTTTTGGATGTAAACGATATTATTCTCGTTTATTATCTTCTATAAGGCCAAATTAATTAAATTTTCAGCAGACATAACATCGTAGTTGAAAATCGTTGAAAATTGAAGATGAATGATTAATTTAACGAACGAATGTTCCAAATTTTATCATAACGTAGAAACTTTGAATCATCGCTGGTCTAAACGTAGGTGGCGAGAGTTTATGTTGAAAAATAAATGCAATTTCAAATCTCAAAGTTCTTTTCTTTAGGTTTATTTCAAGAGCTTTTTAGCCAACCCTCGTACAACAATATATATATATACTAACTTAAAATTAATGAAATAATACTCAAGCTGGCACAGGTAGTAAGAGTAGCTGAGATAGAAGAGTTAACTGAAGATTAAAGATTATTAAATAATATGGTTGTTGGGTTGTAGAGTTAGACCCTGATTTTTAACTTAACGAAGAAAGAAACAAGTTATCAGTTGATCAAGCTAGAAATGTTGAAAACAGTTTTAGAAATCTTATGTCTGATTATATTGTCAGACATAAGATGTTTTGGAAAACTAGAAGATTACTTCGTGGGCATATTTATAGCGGAAAGTGTATATTAACCAATTTATAAGGATTAATGAGGAGATACGTAACATTTCACCAGACATCATAGCGAGAGTTACAAGAGGATTTTCAGATAGACGGGATCACTGTCAGGAAGTGGCGCCCATTTTAAAAATCTCATAAATGAGGTTTAGTTTTCTTATGAAAACAGTTTATTTCATTTCTCTTGTAAATTAATAAATAAAAAGTACTTTAGACTGTAAGTGTTATAGTCTGATGAAACCATGTTATCGAAGAGAGTCTGAGAATAAAATAAAAAATGTTGGTTCCGTTCAAAAAAGTATAACTTTAGTATTGATGTACCTGTATATTTAAAAGGGACTTCGAATATTGTCTCATAATCTCTAATTTTCGCAAATAAAATTTCGTTTCATTATCTTTACTGACTTGACAGATATTTACTTTTACGCACTTTTGCCCGTCACTGTATGTACCCAGAGTTTTGTATAATGAACATAATTTAATTTTCGCTGTATCTGAGAGTACCTATGTTTCACACAATCAGTTTATTTCACGGGTCGGCGGCCTTTCCACGGTGACGTAAATTCATCATTCTCTGCCTGAAAGAATTTGGATTTTGGTCGTTATTTTCAAATGCACGTATACAGTACTGTGCAAAAGAAAGAAGCACTTTACAATATTTTCCAAATCTTATTTACTAGAACGTTTTTACTAATAATTATTGGGTTAATTTAATTCATAATATTTAATACATCTTTCCAAGAACCATTCACTTATTGGTAGAAATATAATCACTGGAAATTTCCAAGTTTTTAACATCATACTTACACGTAGGGGTGAGTTCGACCGTCTGATAAGAGGATTAAAGTAATAAATTTTATTACACCACAATGCTCTGCAATAAAACTTCAAGGAAGAGCTATTTACCTATAAGATTTTGTTTTTAATCCAGTGGTAAAAACAATACAGAGCGTTTTGACAAAGAATTTATTTAGATTCTTAAAAAACGCGCCTATAAGTAAAATTTTCATTTTAAGAAAAAATTGTGAGCTGTGAATTGTTATAGTAGATAGAAAATGCCTAAAATAGTATTACTAGACAGAAATAAAATTATTGCTTTACACCAAGTGAAAATATCAAAGATAGTAAAATGTTCCCGGTATGCCGTGCAAACAATAAAAAGAATGACTGAAATCGGCAGTGTAAGTGATAGACCAAAGAGTGGACGTCCAAAGAAGCTCAGTAAAGCTGATGCACAGTTTTTAAAAGTCAGTTCCTTAAGAAATCGTAAGAAAGTTAGCTCAAGATCTTGCACGAATATCTGGTATTTCGGTACATGCTTCAACAGTAAGACAATACTTGCTCAGATCAGACTTGAGAGCGTGACCGTGAGAAAACCCTTAATGTGACGAGCTAATAGAGGAATACGATTAAAATATACCAGAGACCACGAAACTTGGGGATATAATGAGTGCCGAAAAGTATTATGGACTGACGATTCTAAATATCAATTATTTGAAACGAAAGGCGTCAGTATGTTAGATGACGCCCTAGTGAATCGTTATTGGAACCATGTTTACACACTACCATAAAGCATGGAGGAGGCAATGTCCAAGTTTGGGGTTGTATTTCGGCAGCAGATGTGAGTGAAATTGTAAAAATAGAGGGTAAATTAACTGGTGGGAAATACAGAACACTATTAGAAGAACATTCCATACCATCAGTGCAGCGATTTATTGGCAATAATTTCATTCTACAGCAAGATAATGATCCCAGGCATACCTCGAATCTTGGGAAAACTTATTTAACACAGCAGGAAGCAAATGAGGTATTATAGACTATGATATGGCCACTTCAAAGTCCTGATTTAAATATTATTGAGCATGTGTGGGATTATCTTGCAGGAAAAAGTGTGAAAAGGGGCCAAAGAACAAAAATGAACTGTGGAACATACTACAGGAAGAGCGGTTCAATTTTCCTGAAAATTTCATTAATTCATTAATGGAAAGCCTACCAAGAAGAATGCAGGATACCATGAAAAAGGTGGTCATAGAAAATATTGAAAATTTAAGTTGTTTATGTTTAAATGTCGATATGTGTTTTTATACATTAAAAAAATGTCAACTTGTGTAAGATTATGATTTATCTTTTCATAATAGTTTCTTTGTAAAATTCAAGGTGCTTCTTTCTTTTGCACAATACTGTGTATGCTGTACTTTTATTAATTTTATCTTGAACGTTTCGCACTAGTTTATTGAAAAATACTACGTGTACTTCCCTGTAACTTACGTAGGTAACGGTAATTTGGTTATGGGGTTTTTGATATATTTTATCGCCGACTAAATAAATTAAATGGAAATTACGACGAACTGAATTAGATGACTAAGCTATTTTACAACACACATATGTATGAACATGTATGAGATGTATCTATTTCACTCACTTTGGTCTATTAACACGGCACAGAAGTTAAATACGCACACACGCTCAAAACTTAAGAAATTGTTGCTTTAGTATAATGAAACTTTAATAAGCGAAACTTAACTTGTTGCCAACATATTCATATTGTCATATCGAAACACTAAACGTTGGACAAACGGCAGAAAATAGTGGAATGCTTATAGAAACATACTTTCAATTGCACAATTAGAGAGATTTGACAAAAAAGACAACTAAACTATCTAAACTGCAAGTTGTTTGAAGGTATACTCCAGGTAAATTAACCAGTCGAGATGGTTTATGAAATTACCAGAGATATCTTAACTATTCAGATAGTAATTGAAGTCTAAGGGATGTGTCTAAAATACAAGTGTTTTGTTATTTATGATAAGTGATCCCTCACTTATGGCCTGTAGTGTATATGGAAGATACGAATTCCAGAATACAATAATTTGCAAAATATGTATTGAACATGAATGAAGTTTCCATATTATTTATTTCTAAATTTAGAATTAAATTAACAAATATAAAATCTATTGTCTTTTTATTTTCATATTCTTTAATCTAATAAATAAATGTTGAATCATTTAAAAAAAATTGTTTCATCCGTACACCAAATTACACTCAATGGTATATTTTTTAATATACATTGCAAAATAATTTTTTTAAGATAGATTTCTGACTCACTGTCACAAAAATAAGAGTACATGAAATACCGGTAAGTTTAGTGTTAACAGCAAAATAAAATTGATGCAATAAATAAAGTCAGTTATTGAGCAGCCAGCAATATCATTTAAGATAATGTATCTCAAAATCTAAAAAGATAAATTCTAATCAGCAACATGTAATAATACAGTTTTTTTAAACCTATAAAAACAGTTTTCGCTTACCCCGATTCATTTTCTGTAATGCAATCATTTTAAAGTTAGTTTCAATTACAAACATTATTATAAATATTCGATTATCGTAATACACTAAATTTAAATATACATGAATATCGGAGGCAACATTTAAAAAGAAAACAGCCTTTAACGCACGATCGTATTAACATACAATTGTCACTACATATCCAATTTAAAATTAAAATGCTTTTTAGTTATTTACTCGCATATGCAAAGATATTGACTTTACTTATTCTACAGTGGATGGGTCTATCGGACATTTTTGAAGAATTGTGAAATTGTATAATTTTGTATAAAAGTTGATTACCCGACAAATGAGGTCATTTGAAAGACATAGGTTACAACAAACGAAATATAATATTAATTCACATTTTAATGTTTATATTCATAAACAACTTTAAACGGTATTATATCTGTTTTTATTTCCTTGTAGGTGCTTCTATTCTTACAGTACACGCAAAATTACAGGTCAGTACATGCTATGCTTGCAAACCAGAGAAAAACTTGACCATAAATTAATTTGGAAATTAAAACAATGCGTTGGTTGCGATAGAACTAGAATATCTTTGGAATGGACAATATAATACGTACGTAGTGTTTCGAAATTATTCGCAAATCTAAGAGATTCAGTTTGGATTATGAACCACGTTTAATTCTAAAAAATTGTTATGGACAATCTGGTACGTAGATTTCCGCAGTCGTGGTCCATACTATCTTCTTCTGGGCTTCCGGGCTAGAACAGCGTAACTGGTATAACTGCCGACATTTCGTGCAACAGTTTCAGTGCAACAAACAGTAGCAGTAGTTGAGCCCTGAAAATGTCCAATACGAGTGGGTACGAAACGTCGGCAGTTATACCAGTGACGCGGTTCCAGCCCGGAAGTCCAGAAGAACATTGTTATAGACATTTTATGAATTGAAGTTTTCATTATCCAAACTGGATGGTGTACAACGTTCGAACCCAGAAAATGAATATGGACGTTATATGGATTGGAAAGAAACATATTAAGACTTGGAGAAATGTTTAATATATATTATATTTGATAAATCTGGAACATATTCAGAGTTCATTTAACAGATTGGATTGAAATTTTTTCATGGCTACTGATACAAAATGAGAATAATCCATTTTGTTTGATGATAATGAAGTGTTACGTTCCAATTTACATCTCCTACATAGTTTATTTCATTTGCTAAGACCCCGTATAGTATTTGTATTTGAGTAATATTATGTATGTTCAAATACCGTTGTTTAAAATTTTATTTCTATTTAGTTTCATTTAATGTAACTTTCGTGTATTCCGTATGTATTCATTTATTCAAGGGTCAATATTGCATATAGCTAAACGCAGTTTATTTCACTAGTCTTTTATGTAAGCCGCATAAGCGAATTTTATTATGTCGTAGACCAAACATGATGTCATCCTTTATGTCTGATTTATTCTCGCCGCACCGATAGATGAGCTGCATGTAAGCGTAGTATTCCGGGTCTACGAGCGAATTAGGCGTTATTTCTTGAACCTTCTAGAATGCTTTTCTCCCGTACCCCTTTTTTACCTTGGCGTGCATTTTGGCGTTGACTGTGTGTGTGATATTCATAACAGAATCAGATGTTCGTAAGGGCAGTCGCTTGTTCATCCATGTAGGGGCTCCTCAATTATAGAGGGATATTGTATACATTTCGAAATGATTTGAATAATATATATATATAAATAAGATAATATCCAAAGATATTTGGATATGAGAGAAATAATAAAATAAATAAAAAACGATATCATCTCCGAATGTGATTAATACACTAAAACCCATCCACTAAGTACAGGTATGTCTTTCAGTAATGCCTTTTGAAATGCTCGTTTTGATGGAATTGTGCTCTTTTAGGGTTCTTTCTTTCCCCTTCCTTCGCTCATAATTTCTTCCATCTGCGTGTGGAGCTTCGCCGACATCAAGGTATCAGTGAGGGAGGAACGATAAGTAGGTCAGACCGATTTGTTATTCGGCGTATATTTCGTCACGTACTCAAGTTAAGAAACTCGTATATGTAATAACTTCATTTATTTGATTTGTTTTCTTATGTAAAGTACTGTCCCGTAACTTTAACACTAAATATCTCTGAAATATACATACATACATACATACATACATACATATATATATATATATATATATATATATATATATATATATATATATATATATATATATATACGGGGACAATTTATTGGGTATGCAAGTTAGTTTATTTTACAATAAGTACTTGCCGGCTCATTCATCTTGTATTATTATTATTATATTCTTTTCCTTATTTTCGGGATAACCCCGAGCTAGTTGTACCTAAACTGATATGTATTTATATTTTCTTTATTATTTCAATAAACGCTCATTACCTCTAAAGTTTTGTGTGTATCAACCAATTAAGAACCCGTGCTGCTGAAGCACTGTGACAGAAGATAAAACATTTATTTGTAGATTAGATTACGTGAGGTGACCATAGAGTCTATTAGACCGCGGCCTGCCCAGATTTACTGTATTCTGTTTTGTTCTTCTAATTAAGTCTAGCTTCGTGAATGACTTTTGTATACAGTGTTTCGTTTCGATATTCTTCTTCCATCTGTACAAACGACACTCTTATCAAGACCTCGTAATTGAATTATACGTGAATCGCGGTTTCCTCGTTTACTTGACAAAGTCTAAATATGTTTTTTTATGTCAAGCCCATATGTTTGTTAAGCTCACAAGCCCTTTTCAATAGACTCATTATCGCCCTTACAGACTTTCTTTCTTTACTCAATAGGTCAGTAATTCTGTAAGAGAGAGAGAGAGCGTATGTTTAGCCCAAAAAACTAGTTGAAGCTATTGCGAAACCAGATTTGCATCAAAAGAAGAGAATGAAGTACATTTGATAAGGTATATAAGCACCTCTTTATTATAAATTCTGTAAGTTAGAGGGATTTTGACTGTTGGTTCAACAATCCAAGATTAAGCAGTTTTGATTGAGCATAACTAGCAAAGAACTTATTTTTCAACACGATGAAACTCGACCACGTGCTTCTTTGGCTATTAAAAGAAAGATTATGGAACTATATGCCGCCAACATTTCCCAGATATAATATCCACATTACTTTTCCCAATCATCGCAATTTTTTTGTAATGAAAAAAAATCTTTTGTAACCAAAATAAAAGTCTAAAGCAACTATTTTAATTTCAACCCAACCATATTTTTTGAAAAAATGTATGAATCGAATTCTTGAAAAATGGAAAAAAAAAGATTTTCTTTAAAGAAATATTTGAAGTTTATATTTCCTTTGTCTTACAAAAACAAAACAAATCTTTCTAACAGACCATTTAATTAATTTCTCACTTAAATACTTTTGTAAACAAGAAAATTTATAAAAAGAATACTAAAATAAACACACCGTCACCCACCTAAATTGAATTTTATAATTTTTTAAATGCATCTATAGTCGATAATTGATGTTTATTTGTTTATTAGCAAGTTACATTTAATTAAATACAATTAACATACTATGACATAACGTTAAAGTTGAGGTTATGTAAATTTATGAGGCGTGTGGGCATCTATTGTTTTCCTGAGTTCACGCAGACTTAATAAATAGCTCGCTGGACCGTAGTATAATGTCTAGCACTCAGTGAATCCTCGACGATGATTATAAAAGCTTGCGGCGTAGGCTTGGTTCTATTCATGTAACACCGCGTTACGCAACGTACACGATGCGAAGGCCGCCTAATCCAGATTACCGGCGTGGGTTTAAACGAGATTTTTTTCAGGGTTAGTACTAATGTTTCGCATTTTTGCGAAAAAAGATTTCGTACATACATATGGTTGTGCGACTTGTTTGCATACACATGTTAACCTATATTTTGTTTTGTAAATTGGCGTGTCTCTGCAATTACGAGAGATTTATTTTAACTGTACTAGTGGATCAATAAACATTTCAAGCTGAGCTTTACGTATTTGACAATCTGTGGCATCCAAACAGTTCCAGATGTTTTTAATAATTTTTTCTTAGTATTACAGCATAGATATCTTTGAACAATTTCACACATATCTTAAAAGACTTAAATAACAAAATTTAGGAAATAAATAGGTGTCCCAAGCAGACAGGGCCTGTTAATTACAAATTTCTACAAGCAAGAGGAACTGCTAATTCTGTTAAATACCGTTAACAACTGCAGAATTATGCAAGAATAAACATTTTTGACCAGTGGAAAAGGACTTATTTTTCAACGTGATATCACTAGTCCATATGCTTCTGTGGCGATTAAAAGAAAGTTCGCTGAACTAAGTTCTGCTGACATTTTCCAGATGTAGCATCTTCCCATCAGCTTTCCAAATCACCGTAAAATTTGTTAATGAAAAACGCTTGTATTCAAGTTGACGTTGAAGAAAACTTAAGCAACAAGAGTGTATTAATCGAATGCTTCAAAAATAGAAAACCGTCGCACAAAATAACTAATTCATTGGTAATCGATTGTTTTTATAGATATACAAAGTTTGGAGAAGTGTCTTCAAAAAATCTGAAATACAAACTAAAGCACTAATACTCTAAAAGGTGTTCCAATAAGACATTTCATTTTCAATAGCCCGCCATTTTAACAGTTGTCATGACACAACCTGTAACTACTTGACAGATGACAAGTAAAAACTACGCCATTAATAAAAATAGAACGATATACGCTTCAACAATGCATTGAAATGATTAAAATTCACTATGGTGAAAATTTCGCTGTCACAGTCCGCAAAACTAAAGCATTTTTGGGTCGTCTTGAAGCACCTTCTGGGCCAGCAATTGTGAAACTGGTGTGAAAATTTGAGCTTTTGGAACAAGTTAGTGATGTGAAAAATCGAACTCGTGCACGTTGCTCAAGAACAACTGAAAATATTGCTGTTGTAGCCCATAGTGTTAAGGAAAACACAGGTTTGTCTATTTCTCGTCGATCTTTGGAATTGGACATTCCCCAAATGACATTACACCGTATTTTGCATAAAGACTTATGTCTTAAGGCTTTTAAAGTTCAGTTTAACACAAGAACTCACGCCTACCGACCATCAACAACGTCGTGTCTTTGCTGGGTCCTTGAAATGTATCAGACTGATCCGGAATGTCATCGAAAAATCATCTTGAGTGATGAGGCCCATTTTCAGCTCGGAACCTACGTTAACGACCGCAATTGTCGCACCTGTGGCTCGGAAAACCTAAGAATTATTGTTGAAAAGTTTCTCCATCTTCAACGTGTGACTGTTTGGTGCGGTTTTTGGTCTGGCGGAGTCACTGGACGTTACTTTTTCGAAAATGAGGCCGGAGCAACTGTTACGGTGAATAGATTGAGCTATCGATGATTTTTTATGGCCGAAATTGGAAGATATTGATGTGGACGATGTTTATTTTCAACAAGACAGCGCTACGTACTATACAAGTAACGATACCATCGCTCTTTTGCGTGAAAAGTTTCCTGACCATGTGATTTCTCTAAGGGACAATCACAATTGGCCACCGAGATTTTGTGATTGAACACCTATAGACCTTTTTCTTTGAGGCTACGTGAAAGACAGCGTCTATGCGAATGGCCCACAATCGATTGAATACCTCAAAGATGGAATTCGTGAAGTTATCGAGGACATACAGCCGCAAATGTGCGAATTGGTGATGGAAAATTTTATGAAAACAATATTGTCCTGCAAGCGTAGCTGTCGCGGCCATTTGGCTGATATTTTTTTCATTATTAATGGCATACCCTCCTCTTTACAATTAAGTAATCATCCGATGATTTCGCTTAAAAATACTCGTTTTTTTACATATCAAAATGAAACCTGTTATTGGAAGACCCATTATAATGAACACCCAGTTATATCTTTTGCTGATGATGTTCTGGTATTAACGAGACTGTAGTTCGACTACAAAAATTTTTAAGCAATTGGAAGGGAAAGCTAAGGAATATGAGTTTCGTATTAATAAAGAGAAAACCAAGTATATACTAATGAAATTAATTGCAAGAGGCTGAAACCCGCTACACCGCGAAGGATAGATAGAAGGATAGAAAATATAAGTTTGAAAGAATTAATCTATTCCCTCTTAATAACGAAAAAGTTGTGGAAGTAGAACAAAAATTAAGGACAACTGATCAATATATACCATTAAAAAATTGCTAAAATTAAAACAAAATTCAGATTATAGATACGTAATTAGAGCACCAAGTTTGTATGAAAGGGAGACATGTATACTAAACAAAACAATGCTGCTAAGATTAATAATCGAGAAAGAAACTGAAGGCTGTATTAAGAGAAGGCTGGAGACGGGGGTCATAGAACCAAAGACAAATGAAGAAGTATTGAGCATCTGCAAGCACCCAAAATTTCACTGGTAGCACGAGTTTGGAGGATAAAATGGTTGGGAAATGTGCATAAAATATTTATCAGCAGATTTGCAAAGAAAGTGCTTTTAGAAAAAAAAGGAAGACGACGAAGATGACCAATGAAAACGTGGGCGGGCGTGGTTAGGAAAGATATTAAAAACATAGCGGTCTAAGACAAAAAAAAAATAAACAAAATACAAGAAAAACTGATAGAGTTGTTAAGAAAGTTGGAGTCATTGGTATACTAGAACGATTTCAATCCAAAGCGCTGCGCTTAATTGTGAATGACTCATTGCTTGTGCCCATTAGTTTAATCAACCGCGATTTAAGTGTTATAAATGTGTAACAAAAAATAAAAATAAACTAAAGCAAACAGAGAGACGAAACTGCGGGTTGTTGCTTGGAAAGTCAATGACATTCCAATTACAACCTTACCCGATGCGGCTGCGCGACGAAAGGAGCGCAATCTCTTTATTATTTAATCGCCATACCTCGTATATAATATAGGGTAAACAACATATAACATTCCAAAAACTTAAAGAATTTATTCTAAACACATACAATCTATAAACTTGGTGGTTAATTGCGTTTTAGTAATTACATACATATGTTTAAGTTAAAATTTAGTTTACATCCGTACATTACCAGTTGTGTTTTTGTAATTTCATGCAATCATCATTCATACACAAAAGATAAGTTAATAGTTCTATTTTAAAATTAGGACTACAATAATTAACAAATGGAATTAGTAAGAGTTACGCGTGATCTATATGCTCAGTATGCGGAAAAGTAGGTTATGTTACGTAATCGGATGTAACATAAATTGACCTCTTTAAGATTAGGTAAGACAATTTTTTTGCGCCACACTTTCTATAAGAGAGGAAATTTATGAGTTTCTCGAAAATTTCTCATTAATTTTACGGTATTTTTTCTCTAAATTATGTGTTACAATCGATAAAAACACTTCTTTTAAAACTTTTGATTCATATTAATACACAATGTTTCGATGCAACTACGATATTTAAGTTTATTAAATTTAATTCAACTTGTTGGTGTTTTAAAAATTATTAGCAGAAGTGAACATTTTAAAAAATATACTCAGATTGTATTACGAGAGAGCGTTTTTATATTCGCGGAATGAGCGGGTTGTAGAGGAGTGAGTAGGCGCATTGGGGGCGTGGCCTGTGCAGCGGCTCATGATTAGTATAAATACGAAGTTTCAGCTATCGTCAACCAAGTAACATAATCAGGAGTGAAAAGTGAAATATGGAAAAAATCGAATATCGTGCCGTTATAAAGTTCCTTACCAGGCAAGGAAAATCAGTCGCGACCATAATGAATGAGATGTCATTGGTTTACGGCGACTCTTATCCAGGAAAAACCATGGTGTACAAGTGGCATAGTTTATTTAAACAAGGAAGGGAATCCCTTGAAGACGACCCGAGGCCGGGCAGGAGCATTGAGGTGACCACGCCAGCACTTATCCAAAAAGTTGAACAAATTGTACTCGAAGATGCTCGACTAAAGAAGAAACAACTCGCAGAAATGGTTGGAGTATCCGATACAACAATTTTTAAAATCCTACATGATCATCTCGGCATGTCTAAGGTCAGCGCAAGATGGGTGCCGAGAATGCTCACGCCGCCGCAAAAACAACAGCGCGTAGAGTGTTCGCGTGCATTTTTGGACCTCTGTAATGAAGACAAGGATGGTGTATTGAGTGGAATTGTTACTGGAGACGAAACTTGGGTTCATCATTATGAACCTGAGTCCAAACAAGACTCCATGCAGTGGCATAAAAAGGGCACAGCACCTCCCAAGAAATTTAAAGTGTCACAATCAGCTCAGAAACTCATGGCAACGGTATTTTGGAACTCGGAAGGAATATTGTTGATTGATTATAAAGATAAAGGTGTTTCTATAACCGGAGAATATTACGCTTCAATATTAGAGCGACTAAAAGAAGCCATTAAAGAGAAAAGATGGGGAAAATTGACAAAAGGTGTTCTGCTTTTGCACGACAACGCGCCCGTCCACAAGAGCCGCGTTACGTTAGCTGCCCTGCATAAGGTGGGCTTCGAAATTGTGAATCACCCACCCTACAGCCCAGACCTGGCCCCGAGTGATTATTACCTGTTTCCGAAAATGAAAAAAGAGCTGCGGGGTAAAAAATTTACTGCCGATGATGAAGTCAAGGAGGCAGTTTCGGCGTATTTTGCAGATAAAGAGAAATCATTTTTTTATGAGGGTATAAATAAATTAATTGAAAGATGTGAAAAATGTATCCGTCTTGCAGGTGAATATATTGAAAAAGAAAAATAATTTGGTTTTTTTATTTCCACCCCTTGTCCCCCATTCCGCGAATATAAAAACGCTCCCTCGTACGTATACAGATTTTGGAAACAGGTGATAGTTTCTAGGTAACATATAGAGAAAACAAGGTAAATATAGAAATAATTCCCAACGCATTTGACTTAACTTCTCTAATTCTAAAAAAAAATAAGTAACTTCATCAACTGTTACAGTAATAGCCCACTTTTACAGTATTTATGACAGCGTACCAAATAAAGAATTCGTACATATAATAATAATAATAATATATATTTATTGCCCAACAGGCGAACCCATTTGAAGGACAAATCATTGCATACAAATAAAACGAAGTACATAGAGTCAAAATAAATATCAAAAATAATTAATAATGTAAAAAACAGAAGTACTAGATCAAAGAAAAGACCTGATGTGTTATCTGCAATACCCTGACAGTGAAAATGGTACAGATTAGAAGGCAAAGAAGGAAATCCAAGAGGAATTGAAGAAAAATCATTTGCGGTGGAAGCCTATTGACCCATAACCCTTTCAGATCTATTGTGGCAATCACGTCTCTTTGGAGTCTAATTTATTTGCATACATCTGTTGAAGCCGATCATGGTTATGGCTCTTTGCCTTTATACAATCTTGGGTCTATTTCACCAGTTTCTTTTTTACATTTTAGCCTTAAACATTTCAGATTACTTTGGTCATCAGATCTCTCCTTCGGATATAAAATCCGCTTCTCGCAGCCTGTATATTTATCAGTGTAGACGACTCTTTCCTTACTGGATTGGTTTTCCCATAGAGGGTTCTTGCCTAGCAAATCATTTGAGGTGGAAGCCTATTGACCCGTAACCCTTTCAGATCTATTGTGACAATCACGTCTCTTTGGAGTCTAATTTATTTGCATACATCTGTTGAAGCCAAACATGGTTATGACTCTTTGCCTTTATACAATCTTGGGTCTATTTCACCAGTTTCTTTTGTTAGATTTTAGCATTAAAAATTTCAGATTACTTTGGTCATCAGATCTCTCCTTCGGATATAAAATCCGCTTCTCGCAGCCTGTATATTTATCAGTGTAGACGACTCTTTCCTTACTGGATTAGTTTTCCCATAGAGGGTTCTTGCCTAGCAAAGAAAGGACAATTCGCTTAATCAGAGCACCGTTTAACCAAATTAGGCTAAATACACTGCATCTGATGTCCTTAGAGGAAAGCTTGTTTAATTCAATTTCCTTAAGAGCTCTAATTAACATTAAGTGTGAGCTTCTGAGTGGATCAAAATGGTAGAGGTAGCCGATACATTTAGGAAGGTTTCTTTAAAACCAAATAAATGCTAATGAGGCACGCCAAAGGGGTTGAGACCAAGGAAAAAAAGCAGAATATGCTCAAAACTTCATATTTTTATTATAATTGCTTTTATGGTTTTAATGTTTTGACTAGAATTTTCATGAATATCTTTTACTGCTTTCAGAGATTTTCCAATTATGTTGATGTCATTTACAGGTACGCTCGTTTGTAGTTCTATTGTGTTGTTCACAAACGAACCTCGCATTTATTCCCCAATTTTTTAAATAAATTTTTGTTATATAAATTCTTATTTGAATTTGTTAAGGTAATATGTGTCGTACATAGTTGTATATGTTTCTTGCGTTGATATTAAGGAAAAAGGTAGTAGAATTAAGTTGATTGTTTGGATTTAAAATCGCTTGTCAAAATTTTATTCACACGTGTATACGGCTGGTTATGATAATCTACATAAAATGTAATATTAAAATAATATTGGAGGTGAAACATAACCCATAAAGCTTAATCGAATAATTTATATTTTCCATGGACTACTTCGAGACCGGATTTGTTTAAACGGACAATGTATGCTTAAGAAAAATTAAGCTTTCATTTTTGGGGTCTAAAAATGGTTTATTGCAAGTAAACAGACCTACCTGTTTCTATCGCATTTATTTAATGCTGTGTTTAGCAAATCAGCTGTTAAATACTTGATACACATAATTCGAATAGCTTCTGACAGAACCTGTATTCTGTGTTTACTTTAGCGGTGTCCTACTGACATCGATTTATCAACAAGTACCGTGTTGCAAGAACGGCAAAGCGGGCAAGCAAGTTAATGGTTTAACCAACGGTACTGATTCATTGTTTGCTGCTTTGAATGCGTTGCAAAATATAAGTCCATAAAAGCAGTCATGCAATGGATATTTGCACTTAATTATGATGTGCCTCTATATACGTATTTATTACATAGGAAACGTGCGTTAATTCCGTTACGTCCATTTTTCGATTCTAATTTTTAAACTCAATAGAAGTGTTTATGTATGTATGTTTTTATAAATTTAATCTGAACCGTTAACAATATTATTATATTCACTCTTAGTTGTTGAGAGTGTAAATTGAAAAATTTGTCAGTGTTGTTTAAGGGATATCGACGAATAAAAAATATTTTCACTTATGAAGCTTATCATTTATTTAAATACATGGTATCGCCTGGCAAAAACCCAATTACATAAAAGATTACAACTAGATGATATAGACAGTCTGTCGCAGAGAAACCCGAACTTTTGTAATTGTTACTGGCGCCATCTATTAAAAAAATATACGTCGGTAACGCAGATTTTTCACCAATGTTATGTCAAAATATCATGACATTTGCATCATTAGAAGCAGAGAAATTCCGCATAAAGTAACAGTGTGTATTTGTTTTGGTCGAAAAATGAATTTTAAACAAAGAGCAAATATCAAGTTCTGTTTTAAACTCGGTAAATCGTTTACTGAAACGTTTAATTTCATGAAACAAGTGTATGGTGATGCGTGTTTGTCACGTACGAGTGTGTAAGAGTAGTATAAACGAAAACGGTCGTACGGACATAAATGACGACAAACATCCTGGTGCAAAAAAATCTATCGTTACGGAAAATAACATCGAACTTGTGCGTGAATTTATTTAAAATGAGACGAAATCCTCGTTGCGATACGTGGGAATGGAATTAAATATTTCCAAAGATTCAATTCACAGCATTTGGGACTGAGAAAGATTTGTGCAATGTTTGTACCACACAAGCTAACTGATGATCAAAAATTGTTCCAACTTCAATATTGTACAGACTTCATTAAAAATTCAAAAAAGGACGAAAACTTCAGATATTCTATTGCAACTGGCAATGAAACGTGGTGTTTTTAATATGATCCAGAGACCAAATGTCAAAGCTCTGAATGGAAACATTCAAGCGAAGAAAGACCGAAAAAAAGCCGTTTGGAAAAGTCAAAAGTGAAGACAATGTTGATTTATTTTTACGATTCAAAAGGCATAGTGCACAAAGAGTTTGTACCAACAAGTCAAACAGTCGATGCTGTATATTATCTTAGTGTTATGAAACATCTTTTGGCGCATATTCGTTGTGTGCGCCGTCGATGTAGTGAAAATTGTAGCTGGCGTTTGTTACATGATAATGTACCATCTCTTCGCTCAACGGTTGCCACTGATTTTCTAACTACAAATGGCATTTTAACCATTAACCATTCACCGTATTCACCGGATTTGGCCCCCTGTGATTGTTATCTATTCTCCAAACTACATTTACCAATGAAAGGATAACGTTATGCCCACGTTGAAGCCGTTAAAAAGGCGTCGACAGCGATCTTGAAGGACATCTCGAAAGATGAACTTAAAAATTCATTCCACATGATAATTGACCGTGCAGATTGTTGTATTTTAGCCGAAGGCGATTATTTTGAATAAAATAAATGAATTTTGTCAAAATAGTAAACTTTTAATTTTATTTTAAAAAAGTTCGGTTTTCTTTGCGAGACTGTGCAATTTCTACTGCTCTACTTTTCACTGAATTAAGCGATACGTATATTGAGTAATTATCCATTCAAGATACTTAAATATATTAATGAAGTAAACGTCTTCAAAACTCCATTTTTCCTATAAATATTAAAATGACCAATCATTAATGAATAGGTATTTCTTAACATTGTTTCAATTTTTTACGTAAACGCTTATGAATATTTGAACATATTTAGAAATTTATGTTCCTGTTTTTCATCTACGCAGCAAATATAATTAAATGTATTTAATGGCAGGTTGTAAGCGTATCAGAAGTCGGTCATCTCATCCTTCTTTTACTTTTTTTCTTGGGTCGAACGTGTCGTCATTCGCAACGGTAGTTGTATGTAACGGATGTTTTTAGTTTCACCAAAGTGGGATTCGTACTTACTTTAACTACTCCCATCTCCCAATACAAATAAGTTCAGTGAGATGGTCACGGATACTTGTTCCATGTTGCTTGTATGTACATACGTCATGCCTTTTCCCAGGCAACGTCGAAAGAAAACATTTCGTAACGTGCACATTCCACTAATTGATGTATAATAAATGTCTCAATACACTAACGATTGTGTATTTCCGGTTTAATTATGCATACATGAAGAACGAAGTATAATATTTTCCAATTACTATCATAGTTGTAAATCGTTGAGCGGGTTTCCTGTATTACCAGCATGTACCGGGTGAGCAATTCAAGATTCGATTATTTGAATACAACTGTTTTTTGCATTGGATAATTAGGTTCGTATATATAAAGATTGGTATGTTAATAAACGAAGTATAATGAATTTATTTTAATGCAAGAAATGTAATGCTTGAGAGATTCTAGTCTAATGAGGCAGATTTAGAAACTAAGATTCGTCTGACATATAATAATTATTGTGGTGATGTTTCGAATCTTTACTTCTGAGTAATATGAGGATGTATTAATATCTAGTAAGCCTTAGCTGGTTTCTTGCATAAAGAAAGCTTACTTACTTACTTAATTCAAAGAGTAGTTGCAGAGTGTAATTTTATAAATAGAACGTCGACCGAAATTGGATAATCGATCCATAGTTTTATTTTAAAAATCTAAAAGGTAAATGAATTTACGATGATATGAAGATACTTATTTTATTCAAAGCAGTCGCATTCGTCTTCAAAACAACGTTTTGCATGGTCAATTAACATATCGAATGAATATTCAAGTTCATCTTTAGAGATGTCCTTCAAGATCGCTGTCGGCGTCATTTTAATGGCTGTGACGTCGGCATAACGCTGTCTTTTCATCAGCAAATGTAGTTTGAAGAATAAATAGTAATCACAGGGGGGGCAAATTTGGTCAATACGATAAATGGTTGATGATTAAAATGCCATTTGTAGTTGGAACACACGCCAGCTACTATTTTCACGATATTCAGGGCGCACACGACGAATACGTGCTAAAACACGCTTCATAACACTAACATAATATATTAACTAGTTGGTAAACTCTTTGTGCACTATGCCTTTCGGAACATAAAAACAAATCAACATTGTCTTCACTTTTGACATCTCCGAACGACTTATTGGATGCTTCCATTCAGAGCTTTGATGCTTGGTGTTTGGATCATATTGAAAACACAACGTCTCATCGCTAGTTACAATAGAAAACCCGACATTTTCGTCCGTTTTTGAGTCTTTAATCAAGTCTGTACAGTGTTGAGTTCAGTTAATTTGTGTGGTACAAACCTTGTACGTACAAATCTTTCACAGTCCCAAATGCTATGCCAAAATGCGATGAATTGATCATTGGAAGTATTTAATTCCATTCCCACGTATCGCAATGAGGATTTCGTTTCATTTCTGATAAATTCAGCCACAAGTTCGATGTTACTTTCCGTAACCACAGATTTTTTGCACCAGGATGTTTGTCGTCATTTATGTCTGTACCTCCGTCTTTAAATCGTTTCTACCACTCATACACACTCGTACGTGATAAACACGCATCATCATACACTTGCTTCATCAAATTAAACGTTTCAGTGAACGATTTA
Source organism: Dermolepida albohirtum (assembly GCA_031893035.1). Taxonomy (NCBI): domain Eukaryota; kingdom Metazoa; phylum Arthropoda; class Insecta; order Coleoptera; family Scarabaeidae; genus Dermolepida; species Dermolepida albohirtum. The sequence goes on from JAVIWB010005984.1 coordinate 547,218, forward strand.
CCGAATTTACAAGAGAACTTGATATTTGCTCTTTGCTCAAAATTCATTTTTCAACCATTACCGAATGCACGCTGTTACTTTATACGCAATTTCTCTAGTTCTAATGGTGCAAATGTCATGAAATTATGACATAACACCTTACCGTCGCATATTTTTTTAATAGATGCCGCCACTAAGAATTACTATTTTACAAAAGTTCGGTTTTCTCTGCGACAGACTGTGTATATCGTTTTCTACACAGTATTAATCATACGACTCTTTTGGCAAAACAATGAATTTAAGTTATAAATATCTTGAGAATGCAAAGTATAAAACTTAATAATGGATGTTTTTTAAGTTGCATGAAAACTATCGATATCGATAACTATAGTTTGACAGCTGATAATGTCAAACTGTGTTGACATTTCTGTTCAGTAAGGCTTGGCAAGTCATCATGAATAGTTTAGCGCCAGAACAACGCTTCCAAATTGTGGCAATTTACTTTGAAAAAAATCTGTTCGTCCATTTTACGGTCAACATAATCGGCCTAGTGAGCAAGCAATTTGTGCAGTTATTGATCGTTTTCGCACTAATTTCACTCTTTTCGATTCAAAACCATCAACAAGACAAAGAAATGTGCGTACCGAAGAGAATATTGCTGCTGTAGCGCGAAGTATTGAAGAAGATGCCGAAATGTCGATTCGTCGTCGTTCTCAATTTGTTGGCCTTTGTCCTACGAATGTGTGGAAAATTTTACGAAAGTATCTTGGCGTACGTGCATGTAAAATACAGCTAGTGCAAGAACTGAAGCCAAACGACCATCGTTTGCGTCGCATTTTTGCTGATTGGGCTCATTTGAAACTGGCCGAAGATGTGAATTTTTATCAAAGAATTGTGTTTAGTGATGAAGCTCATTTGTGGCTAAATGACTACGTTAATAAGCAAAATTACCGTACTTGGAGCGAAGACAATCCTCAAGCCGTTAACGATTCACTATTACATCCATTAAAATTGACTGTTTGATGCGGTTTACACGCTGGCGGCATCATCGGTCCTTATTTCTTTCGAAATGAGGAAGGAGCTGCCGTTACGGTGAATAGCAAGCGCTATTGAACCATGCTGACTGAATTTTTGTTTCCAAAAATTAATCAGCTAAACATCGACGACATTTGGTTCCAACAAGACGGCGCAACTTGCCATACAGCGCGCTTAACAATCGATTTATTGCAAAATCAGTTTGGTGACAACTTTATTTCTAGAAGTGGTCCTGTGCACTGCCCCCTCGTTCATGCGATTTAACGCCTCTGGATTACTTTTTATGGGGCTATGTTAAGTCATTGGTTTATGCCGACAAACCAGCAACTCTTCAAGCATTGGAAGTCAATATTCAAGCCACCTATGACGCCATACGGCCAGATTTATTGGAAAAAATAGTCAAATGACTGATCGAATAGAGTATGTAACTTGTAGCCGCGGCAGACATATGCCGGAAATCATATTTAAAATATAAATGCCATGAAATTATCTACCGGATTATAATAAAAAAATTTCAATCCAAGAATATTTCGGTCTTGTATTATCATTTCTCTATCAGTTCTCAAGCTCTTAAAAAAACACCCTATAGAAGTGAGAATTGTTGCGAACATAATTTAACTACAGATATAATTCTGAAAAACAAAGAAATTACCCGAAAAAGATATACGGTATCATGCAATCGAATTTTTCAGAATTATATAATAAAAATTGTATATTAAATAAAGAAAATATCTAAATTCTTATTTTAATATTATTATCTATTGTATTGGCAATAATCCTTGGCACTGGATATAAAATTCTTATTATACTAACCATTCCCAGGCATCCTTTATTAACAATAAGCGATTTACAAAAATGAGATTGCGATAGAAACTTTATTGGAAACTGGAAACTTTTCTTACTGGAAATAGAAATTAATTCCAGAGAAACTTACCCTTCGGGCGTACTCATTGCTGAGGGATTTAATAATAATAATTATTAAGTATTCAATTCTGATTATTCACCTATCCTCTGCACACTTATTATCTTGTTTCATAGATAAATTATCTGTAATTCTTTTCTTATTGTTTGAGGAATAACGTTGATGCCTTCTTTCACAATAACTTTTTCAACATACATTGCAGTGAATTCTACTTGAACATGCTTTTCACTAAAAGAATATCAATTTAATTCAGTGAGAGAATTAGAAACTTCCAATGGAGGCAACATCAGCAATATTACGCATCGGGTAATTTAATAACCAATGCGCAATACACTGTTGAAAGCAACATGTTACATTCAATTCTGGTGAGAAAAAAATTAACTGTGTTTGCATTTGAAATCGATTTTCACACTCATTTACATTCATAGAACGTTCCATCGTCCGGAAAGCTGGTCGCTTTTCTAATCGTGAATTTCTACACACTATAAACAAATACACATATATTTAGCTACACACACAAGCACACACATTTACCAATTATACAGTTCTTCATAAACGAGCGCGCCCGAAGCGGAGCCGTTTTAACCTCGCGACATTATTACAAATTTTTACTTCTCGCTTGGTTGGAGTTCCTATCCCGGATAAAGGTAGGCAGGCCATGGAATTCGGTCATGCACTGTGACGTCGTGGCACGATTAAGGTTTTGCAAGGAGCTTTTCTAAATTCCAGCGGTTCAACGATTGTTGTAAACCATTAAGTACCTAAATAACGTCTAAAATTACACAGAGTACGTAGTCGGTTGACCGAAAGAATCGGGTGTAACGTAATTTGGCAATGAAGTTGAAGTGTCACTACCGTAATTTTAACAGTCAGTTATGTCTTAGAACACGACAAACTTACAAGGGTGTAGTAGTTTAATACAAAAAGAAGTTTTCTTGTAAGTAGAAGTTTTAGAATTTCAATCGATTGCTAAGGCTCCACAAAATTACCCTTTTCATACTTTCTAATTTTACTGATATGAACGATATAAGCTAAAGTTAAAAATCACTTAGAAAAGTTTAATTACCTGATAAAAAAATAATTTCATTTAGTAGACAAAGTATTTACCAAGACCTTGTATAAACCCTGGATATTAAAAGAAACTCATTTATATTGGTATAAATGTTTAATCACAGAAGGTTGATATATGTATAACCCCTTTCCACATTAATTTTCCTATTCTGTATATGTATTTCGACAACTAAGTTGTCATCATCAGCAGATAATTAAACAGTGTCGCACCTGGAAAGCTACGGCAAAATACCGTACGTTTTGGTTTTCAACGGTACAGGTCGTGTGCAGAATTTGTTTCGTACGGGTATTTTGCCATAGTTTTCCAAGTGCGACACTGTTTAATTATCTGCTGATGATGACAACTTAGTTGTCGAAACACGTATACAGAATACGAAAATTAATGTGGAAAGGGGTTATATATCAACCTTCAGTGATTAAGTTAATCAACCACAGATTCCATCAAAATTACCTTGGTATAAATAATACAATAATTACAAGAATTATTTAAAAATGGTCGAATACCAAAAGCTGACTTTGACGAACTAGGATGTTCAACAAACGAAATGGTGATTAGTCGACTTTTACGTTCATGGGAAAGGTACATATGATCACAGTCATTCCATCAAATCCTTTTTGAATAGAAGATCATAATACGGAACCACTGGAAACCTTTGGAAGTTTCTAATTTACGACGGATTTATCCCCTTCGATGAATAAGAATGTTCAATAAACGACGCGCTGATTGATCGACATTTGCGTTTATTAGACAAGGTACATATGATCACCGTCATTCCATTAAATCCTTTTTGAATACAGAATCATGGACTCTAAAATCGATTGTAGGTCATCTCCACAGATGTTTAAAAACGAGCACCCAAATTCAACACGATATTGACGTTGAGCAGAAAGAAACTGTGGCACCCACCTTGCACCAACCTTATTCATCATACCCAAATTGTCATGCAGAATTTGGTGAACACTTATTTCAGAAATTTTAGACATTGCTGACAATTCCTTCACTTTCAAACGTCTTCCAGTATCAATCTTCAATAAATGAAGTCTTTTGTAGCGTTACCTCTTCAATTGGCCGATGCAAACACTTACCATCTTCAAGGATTCTTTTCCCGAAAGAAAACATTTTGCCCACTTTTTTACAGTAGAAAATGAAAGAGATCAATCACCATAAATGTAGTCTAAACGTTGCGTAATTCGATTTGTTAAACATTTAATTGAATTTTTGTTTGCTGGCACATTATCATTTACTAATAACGTATTCTGATTGCAGTTTAACCTATTGCTCGTAGAATTTTACTGTTTATAGCGTAGGTCTAGCAGGAGTTTAACACAACGCATTTTGAACACGTATACGTGGCGATTATCTCAACAAGAATGCATCGACGAGCTGAATTCTTTCTATGGCGATGAAGCACCATCGAAAACTACAATATATCGTTGATATAATGTATTCAAACTTGGACGGCGTTCTTTGAACAATGAATTTCGTGAAGGTCGTCCCACAAATGTTGTGTCGGAAAACTACAATGTCTGAATTGATAATGCAAGACCCTCGTGTGACAAATCTTGAGATCGAGGCATCTCTAGGTATTAATAACACCAGCGTGCATAAGATCCTGCATGAACATTTACCCGTTGAGAAGCTATGTTCACGTTGGGTACTACATTATTTTAACAACCGCTCAAAAAAGGACTCGCGCCGATTGGTACCAAGAAATGCACAAAAAGTACAATGGCGGTGCTTCAAAGAACATTTATAAAGTTGTCACAGGTGATGAATGTTGGATCTATACGTATGAGCCCGATAGTAAATAGCAGTCGACTGTGTGGGCATTCCAAGATGAGCCAAAACCAACAAAAGTTGTTCGCGCTCGAAGCACATCAAAACAAATGATCGCCTGTTTTTTCAGAAATACCGGTAACGTTGTAGAACGGTCAATTCCGAATGGTACATAACTATTTGTTTGCCAAAAGTTTTTGAAGAAATAAGGAAAATAAACCGAAAACGAAAGGTCGTTCTCCACCATGACAATGCGAGCTCTCACAGGTCGGTTCAAACAATTGAATACTTGACCGGGCAAAACATTGAATTGATGAGCATCCACCGTACAGCCCTGATCTAGTACCCCGTGATTTCTTTTTGTTCCCACACGTGAAGAATAAACTTCGCGGTAAACCGTTTTCTACGCCAGAAGAGGCGGTTGAGGCATTCAAAACTCATATTTTGGAGATACCGCCTTCACAGTGGCAGCAATGCTTTTCGGATTGGTTTAAACGAATGTAAAAGTGCATTGATTTTCAAGGAAAATATTTTGAAAAGCAATAAAACTATTTTCGATAATAAAAAATTTTTTTTTGTCTGCTATTCCCGAAATATAGACGGCTAACCTCGTATATGATTTAAACAGTTTTCGCAAAGATGCCTTCTTGTTTGGATTTTAGACATTGCACTAAATTGTAGCTACTAGCGGACAAATCTGATATTCCAAATATTAAGTCAAGATACTTTTGATTAAACAAATTTATTATGTAGTTAAGTATTTGTTCAGGATATCCTGTTGTCCTCGTTTGAAGCAAATATTCTTTAATAATAAAATCGAAAAACAGGATATTGTGGAACATAACACCTTATTTATGCTAGTTTATGTAGACTATTTTCATTTGTTTTCTTCAATCAGGTAATAATCTTATCTGTACTTTGTTGATATTACTTTAACATTCAAGGCCGTTAAACATTATCGGTTCTTTAGGAAGTTGTAATCAATTTAATCGTTTAACAGTTCGTAAACAAACGGTTTATTTTTGAATTCTTTCAACTGTCGTTAATCCTAATTTATATTCTTTTTTGGATAGAATATTTCGAAAGCATATATTGTATTTTCGGCACCTTTTTTGTTTACTTTTACATACCTACTGTATGGGCAAATTACAGGCAATAAACCAATACAAACATGTGTATATCGTTCTACTTGTAATATACATAACATATACCACGTTGTGACCTATTTAAGGCTCTTAAAGCGTGATAACATTTTTCCTGTAGAGTTAAAACTAACCAAAGTATATATAGCAAGTATATAAAACAAGAAACAGAAACAATTCTGTATCTTACAGATCTATTTCCATATTGTCTATTATGCCAAGATACTTAGAACAACATTTAATAATTAATAATTAAACTTGTTTCTATTGGGTTGGCAACTAAGTACTTTCGGTTTTGTAGTATAAAATAAAACACTTTTCTTTTAAACAAAGAATAGTTTTTATTCAATTATATATTTTCCATTTTGCTCAATGACCTTTTGCCATCTTTCTTTCAGCTGCATGATTCCGCGCTCATAAAATTTCTGGTCCTTATCAACAAAAAACTGAACCAGGTGCGAGTGAAGGTCATCGTCATTTGTGAAAGTTTTACCATTCAAAGAATTCTGCAAACTTCGAAATAAGTGGTAATCAGATGGTGCTAGATCAGGGCTGTATGGGGGATGTGGCATCACTTCCCAGCCAAGCTCCAATAGTTTCCCACGAGTTGCCAAAGATGTGTGAGGCCTTGCACTATCTTGGTGGAAAACTACACCTTTCCGATTTGACAATTCTGGCCATTTTTCTTTGATTGCTTTTATTAATTGTTGACAGTAAACATCAGAATTGATCGTTTGATTCCTTGGAAGCAGCTCAAAAAACACAACACCTTTGTAGTCCCACCAAACTGATAGCATGATCTTTTTTGGATGCAATTCAGCTTTCGATGTGGTTTGAGCTAGTTTATCGTGTTTGCTCCATGATCGTTTTCGAACTATGTTACTGTACAGGACCCATTTTTCATCACCAGTGATAATTCTTTTTAAGAAAGGGTCGGTTTCATTTCATCTAAGGTGCATATCGCAAAAGTTGATTCTTTGTGTTAAATGAATTTCTTTCAATTCGTGACGTACCAAAATATTAAGCTTCTTAACTAGCCCAAGACATTTTAAATGTTTTTCAATTGTTGTGTGCGATACATGTAGCCTCTCCGCAACCTCTCGAACAGTTATATGACGATCCTCTTCAACTATGACTTTGATTTGGTCATCATCAACTTCAGTAGGCCGACCAGAACGTTGCTCATCTTTGAGAGAAAAATCTCCAGAACGGAATTTTTTATACCAATTCTGATACGTGCGCTCTGTTAAGCAATTATCACCATTAACTTCACATATCTTTTTGTGAGCCGCAGCAGCTTTCTTTCCTTTACGGAAATAAAATAGTAAAATATGTCGAAAATGTTCGTTTCTGCACTCCATTTAAAATTAACCCACAACTAATAGCTTTAATAAAAATCACGCACTACTTGCTTCTGAAGTTACGTCAATGAGACTAGTATCATGCGACAAACGGTAAAGTACAGCACTAACATACGTTATACAAAAAATAAAGCAACGCTCTCTATCAGTAAAAACCGAAAGTACTTAGTTGCCAACCTAATATGTAATATGTACACTATCGTCCATTGAAGTTTGTCTAAGTAATAAAAGTTTAAAAAAACATAAAATAAAAGGCGACTAATGCCAGAGAAATAAATTTATTACTCTAAAGAATAGCAATTATCAATATATAATGAAAATTCTTAAATATTATTTTCGAAAGAATCCACCTTTTGTAATGATAATTCTTGAACAACTCGCAACATTCTTCCAATTAATTTTTGGTTCAATTCAAGTCAGACTCGGCTATCAAGCTCATCCCCCAGTATGACTTGTAAAATATTCTCCTGATTTTGCTAATTTAGATATTCGGGCTCTATGCTCCAGATCGTTATCGTGCACAAAAGTAAAATTCTCGCCGATTACCCGAAGCCCAGCAGTAGTGTACCCTCCGCATTATTCCTTCGATTCAGTGTATGGTCCCTGTTCCTGAGTAAAAAAAAGAAGCAACCCAAACTGCATCTGAACCACTAGAGTGTCTTATTGTTAGTACAACGCATTTGTGAAGCATTCTCTTGTCTGATTAACATTCTCCTGCTTCGACCACACACTTTAAATATCGATTCGTCAATCAAAGAAATATTTTGCCACTGTTCTACTGTCCAATCGTAAAGTTCTCATGCCCACTGCAGTCTTTTCGATAGGTTACCCCGGCGTAGCAATGGCACACGAGTTGCCACGCGACCGTGTAAATTTCATTCCACCACCTAAACATTACTGAAATCGGATGCTGACGTCCGTATTTCAATTCGCTTGCTATTTCTGGCAACGTTTTTCTACGATTTCTTTGCGTATTAGTTATAGTAGACGATCAGCTGCTGGGGTTGTTATTCGCGACGGACTTGGACGGTCAAAGTTTTCTAAATCACCTACTTTCTTGATATCGGCGAATGGTGTATTTTAGTGTCAACGCGGTTAGAATTAGTTTTCCATCAATTTGGCTGGTGGCGTAACCCTCTTCATGTGAAGTTAGTATGTCGGATCATTTAGCAACACTTATTAATTTATCACTGCGCATTTCGAACACTGTTATACACTTACTGTACCACCACAATAATATTAAAACAGAATCTAAAATCGTATTAAGGTTTTGCAAATTATCAAGCCGGATAGGGACGAGTCTCTAAGAGAAATAGTCGTGGTCTCATCGATAAGACGTGTCTATTTAATAGATTAGAATAACCCAGTGCAAATTCAGTCGGGTATTTCGGGTTATAAAATGTTTAATTACATCTTTTGTTCGTAATACTTTCATTATTTCAGTTGCAAATTTGTTTAACACAAATACATATATTGAGATTTAAGATTATGATCTCTGAACGCAATGAAACTTATTAAATTAGTGTTTCGTAAAACTTACTTCCTTAGCCAAAATTCCGAGAACAGTGGTGTATGTAATAGAGATGCCAATTTTGAGGTGCGCTCCACTGGCATACCAGGTCAACACGCAACCTTCTCTATATTGAGAGCAACGTGTATTTATTTTGCAACAGACTGTTATATATAATAATAATAATAATGTCACAGTTAGGTGTGCGGACAAGCAAATAAGTTAATAAGTGAATAGACTGATTTAATTTACAATGGTGCAAAAATTGAATGTATGTACCGTTTGCGATGTTTCTAATGTGCGAACGATACGTGAAGACTTCAAACTACTTAAAAAAAAAGAAGGCGTAAAATCGAATAAGGAATTTTTATTTCATTTATGTATAACAATATTTATTTTATAATCCAACGTATCATTTCGTTCGTTCTGGAATAAATACGCGAAATATCCGTTATCAAGTCGGAAAGTGTTTCAAAATTTTCTACCGTCTGTCCGTGAACGTATTGAACATAGGGTTAAATCCAAATTGAAAAATATGAAATTGTGGTTATGTGTGGACGACGCGACAGATCGTAAAAAGGTCCTGTGTTATGGTACGTACAAAGGAACTGCTTCAACAGTCGTCTTCGATTTTACTATCTTCCAGAAGAGTATAACAATGTACTGCCGAAGTTTCAAAGTTAGTGTTAAATGCATTGGAAAATTTTGAACTTTCATCAAACAAACTGTTAATATTTATGAGTGAAGGATCTGCAAACATGCTTTATGTATACTGGTTTCTTAAAAAATGTGAAAAAACGCGTACAATTCATGCTTTCAGTCCAGTGGCAAAAACTATTCTGCTATCGTGACGTAAATAGCGCATACAAAAGTAGTGTTTGTCAAGTCTTCAAAACGCGTTCGCGAGTTTTACGAACTGTATCCCGGTATCCCTGAACCAGCAGAGCTAATTCCTACAGGTTGAGGAATGTGAGTACAGACAGCTATTTACTATTATAAATAAGAACGTGGTTTTAAAATTCGATCCGAAAGAAGCTTCAACTCTATTAAGCACAACCAGTCAAAATTTCAAGATAGGTTAAAACAGATTTAAAAACTGTTCAGAGTTGTTATTTCAGACTAGTGGAGGAAATTATAAAGTCCTTCGCTGTCGTTAGTGGCATTTATCAAAATAGTGAAATAAGTTCACGCACAACTATATGCAGTAAAACACGTAAAAAATTCTTGTAATACGAAAGTTTGAAAATGTTTTAGACAAGGATTCAGATTTTACCACATTAAAACAATTGTGTAAAGGTACGTCTACAGATCCATTAAGTTGTTCTACTGATTATTGTAATTATATATAACGTCACTGGATACGGAACACTCGTTTTCTGCATATAAACACATTTTTCCCCACGTCGCACTCGGTTTGCTGAAACAATTGTGGAAACACACCTAACCTTGCAAATATTTAACCGATGCTATCCATTTTGTGACATGGAAGACCTTTAACACTGTAAGTGTTCCACCACGTTCTATAAATTTACGAATCATTAACTCTTTTACGTACATACTATCAAACGCGCACTTACGACGCGCCTCTCAAATGAGCTTTTCTAGCAATACATCTATTTTTTTTATTTCAAGTTTTTATTAACGTGACTTTCATATTCGATTGGAGGTGACACTCGAAGGAATAACAAAGACGTACTTGAAAAACGTATGCAAAATATGCTTATTTCATTCTTTAATAATCAAACGTTTTTAAATTGCATCATTAATTTTTATGAAATTGCATTTATTGAGTTTTTAATAATTATGTGTCTCTTGATTGAATGTGCGATATAGCCACGTTTAATGTAGTAATAAAATAATTATAAGTGTTGTTAGACAAATAAGCAATCACCTCAGTAAAAGATTGTTTTGGAATGCATCTCTGTCTGAAGTGAAAATCATGGCGACAACTATCTGGGATGATATGAGAATACAGTGTAGTAAAACTATCCAAAAGTTTGAGAAGTTATTGGAGCTTACGTCAGTAGTATACCAACTAAAAGAAAAGATGATTAAAGTAAGGTCTGTAAATACCATTTTTGTAAAATTTGCATAATAAAATAATTATAAATAATGTTGGATAAATGAATAACTAAAGGGTTATCACGATAACAGTTACCTGAGGCGACAGGGAAATATTGGTGACTGACTTAGACGAAAAAAAGCGCTACATAAATGTCCAACACTAACTAACTATATACTCATAGTTCTGCAGAAATTTCAAAATATCATTAAAGAAAAACGATCGGATATACTGACTAAAGGCATATAATTTCATGAAAATTTACCTGAACATAAGCTAGGTTTGCCCAAATTATTAAAAGTTGTAACTTTATTCAGGTAAATGCCTTCCCATATAGTTGTCTGATTGCTCCAAGTGAAATTTCAATCGACCAGAAAAATCCGGTTTAGCAAAACATGTGTTGGAAAGTAATCATAGTGTTAACGCGGATTGTTTGCATTTGATAAAGAACGTGTGTAATTATCGTGAATTAGATACGTATGAAAGCATGTATGTACATTTTGAAGAATAAAGGCCATTGGTTGAACACTGACCTGCGCCCCAACCATAACTCATCTCTTTTTGATCTCTTAAACGACAGACAAGGAAGAGTGCAATAAACCGCATGTAAGTACTTGTCCTTCCTTTCCCCTTTTTTCCTTTTTTCTGTCTTTTATCTTAGTTTAAGGCTAGAAGACAATCTTTTAAAAATATTGTGAAAGGAATATACAGCGTGCGTTTTGGCTTTCAACGCTACAGATCGTGTGATACTATTTAATTATCAACTTAGTTGTCGAAATACGTACATATACAGAATACGAAAATTAATGTGGAAAGGGGTTAAATATCAACCTTCAGTGATCAAGTGAAATTTGCTTCTTATTCTGTTAAAAAAACATAAAGACGCTCTTTAAATACAGACGATACATTTAAAGAAATAGTAGTGGATTATTTCGATGCTAATTGCAAATATTATTTCGAAGAATAGTACTTAATTGATTTTGTATCTCCTCTCTATAACACTTCGTTGGCTTCCACGGCCGGTAATTAATTAATACAATATTCTTCCAAATTTTACTAGGTGATTGTTGTAATAATCGACGTCTCGTCGTTCATACTTCCAGTTCTTTCACCATCTATTAGCAGTCTGAGAATTTGATAGCAAAAACATCATTTATTGATTATTTTCATTCTGTACTAGAATGATCAGTTACATAGCCTTTTCCGTCAAAGCACGAGTATGTTATAAAGGCTTAAAGCATAAAATAAGGCTGTATGAGTCACGGAAATTAAAAAATGAAATCTTACATCTCAGATAGATATTTTAAAGTCAAGCAAAAAGAACTCATTCTAGTTGTCGAAAATAATTCTGGAGAAATATCTATTAACAGAGTTATTAATTGGACATAAAAAAAGTAGCAGAAAATTCTCAAAAAATGGAATCAAACTTAATGACTCCAAAACTGTACAAACAAAACAAATCATCACGTACTGCCAATTAATACAAATAGTAACTACATTCTCTTTGCAAATACAGCAAAATACCGGGCATTATACTGGAATTTCTTAATTCAACAAATTATTTCAAATTATGAAATGCATTTTTGAATAGCGTCTAGGAGTCCTTAGTTATTCACACTTAATATTCAGAAAGGATTTCTGTCCCTCTCTGTACAATGATTCCAAAATAAAATGCTTGAAAGGTCCTTAATACATCAGAAGCATCAACCTTCACTGGGACCTGGAAATTCGCCAAGTGTCATGAACAGTTGTCATCAACATGTATGGGTGTCGAGGCTATTAAACTCGTTGACAACAATGGATTGGTAAGAAGACTTAAGAGAATCAAGCTAGAATTGATAAAATAAATGTGACAAAAGCAAAATAGGTTGTAAAGTTTTTGTACACGTCAACGTTAGATAACAAGTTTATTAAAAAATTAAAAGTATTGTTGAGTAAGATCTTAATCATTCAATTTTGAAGGTTTAGATCTAAATTACTTATTGATACACTTAGACCAGATTAAAATAAATGCAAAATGTATTGTTTAAAGAAAAAAGTAGGTCGGGAATTTACGAAACAAAGTAGTTTCGATATCGTTAAGTTCAAAACCGAAAATTTTAGGCGTAATTCTCCCTTAAATTCTAATAAGTGGAAGGAACTATGTATTTTTATTTGTTTTCGTCAAAGCCCGTAATAAATTTATTATAGAATCGTTTATGTAAATATAACGTATTGTAATACGCATACACATATTATACGGATGTTCTTGGGACATTAGGTGCGGCCAAGGAATCGTTGGGGTCCGGTTTTTACGTTTGCCAGTATAGAAGGAGCAAAAATTAACACCTGTTGATTATATCTACATATATCTAACATATAGGTCTCCGTTTTATTTTCCACATAACAATTTTGGCAACGTTCCAAGGACAAGGACGCCTTTGCATTTGGCTTTGCTAATAGTTCGTCAGCAACGATAGGAAAGTTTGCCCTTTCGAAAGAGATACGTATATAAATAGGCGGTTAAATTTTTTTTTCGCGTATCATTAACATACATCATATGTTCCAACCTTGTTGTGTATTGTTTTTTTTTCATTTACATATTAGCATTTTCTTAACAACCAATTAATCTTATTTTTGACAGTTTATTTTAGACTTATTTATGACCATGCATGTACGTATATACGCTCATAGTGCTGTGTATTTTTTTTTATTCATCGTTCTTTACCCTTGATTCGATGTATTTTTTATGGTAATGCGTAATGACCTTGTTGGCAATGGCGCTAACTGAACGAGGTGAACTTTTTCTTGCTGGGACACGTGACCAACACAACGAACGCGAGCACTTTCATTTCTTGGATCATTTTTGTTTGAGCACGGGTTCAAAGTACGATGCGTTTTCCATACTTGGACACGCCGAAATTGTAAAACGTTCGATAAAATTGTAGGAGTGAATATTTTATGTATGTATGCATAGAGTGTGTAGAAATGATGCAAGTAATCTTCTGGTCTAATTTCCAAACGATAACGTCTTTAAGAGGGTTTTAAATAATTTAGTATAAAATATTCGTAGGCCTTAATGTCAAACAGAAAAGTTTCTTAATATTAAAAATAACGATATTTATTAAAGATTATATTTCATTTCAAGAACACAGAACACGTATCAAAATGCAGTATCTGGCAATTAAATTGGAGCCACCTTCTGATTTTGACATTTTTTCAAATTTATCAGAAATAAAAAAACAGACACACTAATACGAGGGTAGCCGTTTATATTTCGGGAATAGCAAAAAAAAATTTTTATTATCGAAAATAGTTTTATTGCTTTTCAAAATATCCTCTTTGAAAATCAATGCACTTTTGCATTCCTTTAAACCAATCCGAAAAGCATTGCTGCCACTGTGAAGGCGGTATCTCCAAAATATGAGTTTTGAATGCCTCAACTGCGAAGTTTATTCTTCACATGTGGGAACAAAAAGAAATCACAGGACGCTAGATCAGAGCTGTACGGCGGATGGCTCATCAATTCGATGTTTTGCTCGGTCAAATATTCAATTGTTTGAACCGACCTGTGAGAACTCGCATTGTCATGGTGAAGAATGATTTGGCGTTTTCAGTTTGTTTTCTTTTTTACTTCAAAAACTTTTGGCAAATGTTTGACGCGCTGAAAAAACAGGCGACCATTTGTTTGACGCGCTTCGAGCGCCAACAACTTTTGTTGGTTTTGGCTGATCTTGGAATACCCACACAGTCGACTGCTCTTTACTATCGGGCTCATACGTATAGATCCAAGATTCAACATCTGTGACGACTTTGTAAATGTTCTTTGAAGCACCGCCATTGTATTTATTGTGCATTTCTTGGCACCAATCGACGCGAGTCCTTTTTTGAGAGGTTGTCAAATTATGTGGTCCCCAATGTAAACATAGCTTCTTATCGGCTAAATTTTCATGCAGTATCTTATGCACGCTGGTGTTACTAATACCTAGAGATGCCTCGATCTCACGGTATGTCACATAACAGTCTTGCATTATCCATTCAGACACTATATCAATGTTTTCCGACACAACAAAATTTGTCAGACGACCTTCACGAAATTCATCGTCCAAAGAACGCCGTCCAAGTTTGAATTCACTATACCAACGACATACTGTCCTTTTCGATGGTGCTTCATCACCATATAAAAAAGCTCGTCGATGCATTCTTGTTGAGATAATCCACGCCGAACGTTATGAAAATTAATTGCACTAAAATGTTCGCGAGTTAATTCCATTTGTTCGCTGACATAAAATTTTCAACAGTGTTGCCAGTTCCCCAAATATACACGGCTTCCCTTGTACAAAATGTTTATTTATACTTTATAGAAAATTATTATAGAATGTTACTCCATTCTTCCACAAATATTAAAAAGTTGATTGGCATTAGTTGGGGACTTAGTTACTGCTCAATTCAATTTAAATAATCTTTAACGATCCTAGCGGAATGCTTCAGATCGTTATCATGCTGAAAAATATAATTTTTTCACAACGTCCAAGTCACTGAACGGGAGAAGGATGCACAGAAACTCCTATCGATCAAGAAAGATCTGTTAATTCTTTGGATGATTAAAGCCTATTTCGAAAATGTTCATCATGAACTTCTTTTACTTCTCTAGACCTTCCCGTCCTCTTTTTATGACCCACCAAACCAGTTGCTTCATGCTTCTTGATAATTTCAAAAATCAAGAACTTAGAACGTTGCGTTTTTTCTGCAATTTGTCACTGATTTGAGCCTTGTTGATGAAAAAACACTAACGGTGGCGATTTTTGTTAGAAATTCTAGACATTTCATTACCCTTGAAAGAAATTAACCTAATCAGAATACTGATGGATAAAATGAATTGTTACTGACAGTGTCAAAAAAATATTCACAGGCCGCTGGCCGCTTCGAAATTTCGAAATTCAGTGATATACTAATCTACATTACGCCAATCTTGAGAATGTGCGAACATGGAAAATTGTGGAGCTTTAAAAGAAAACAAAAAGTAGAGGAAAGATCAATTACATTTGTAGCATAAGAAACCAATCAAATTATTATCAAAGAACTTATCAATACTCAGTCAACCTACGAGGGAAAGCATTGCTTTGATGACGAATTTGTTGGTACAATATCAGGTGTGCCTCAAGACTTGAGACCGCTTCTTTTCTCTTCTTGTTTATTAAAGACCTGGTGTCCACTCTCATCTGTCCAGTTTTCACCTACGCAGTTAATTTAAAGATATATATTGAAATAACCAATTCCGACGGGATTTCTCATCTACAAGATAATTTAAATACGATCACAAAATGGTGTATTTTTAATTAGAACTACATATTAGTAAGAGCAAGAGTAACTACACCTAGACGTATTATTTGATTCGAAATTGTCTTTTAGACCACAACTGGAAAAATTTGATCTGGACTGTAGAGAGGGTGCTCGAGAACTTTCAATCCTGTCGTAGTCAAATATTCGATGCAGGCTTTGGCGCGGTGAGCTGGAGCATTATCGTGATGGAGGAACCAGGTGTCCATTCTTGACTTTGACCGCAGGTTTTTCATAGATCCAATGACTTTAGGCAGGCACTGTTCAGTATACCACTTAGCTTTGACTATCTTCTGTATCTCCGAAACGACGCGTTCCACGATTCCACTCGTTTTGAAAAATACAGCTATCATTTTCTTCTTTACAGATCGGGATTTTCTGACAACTACGGGTGTGTCCTCATCATCAAAGACACAAATTTTGTTTTGAGCTTTGGTCGCCACATCGTAATAGTACAACCAAGTCTCGTCACCTGTCACGATGTTGTTCACATACCGAGATTGTCCCTTATTAAACTTCTTTAGCATCTCCCGGCACCAAGTCACACGTTGTGTCTTCTGCTCTTCAGTCAGTGGATGCGGCACCCAGAGAGAATAAAGTTTCTTCACGTGCAAATGATCACGCAGAATCGAATGAATTGCTGGTGCATTTAGGCCTGAAGTACCTTCTATCTGTTGGTAGGTCACTCGTCTGTCTTCGCCAAGCATTTTCCACACAGTAGTAACGTTTTCTTCCGTAACTGACGTTCGTGGCCTTCCCGGCCTCTTAGCATCCTCCACAGTGAAATTTCTCCTTTGGAATTCTCTATACCACCTGAATATTGTTGTGCGATGTAGACAAACATCAGCTAGTGCAAGAGTCATTTCTTCGAAGCACTGGTCTATGTTTAAACTACGCACGTAATTATAACGCAAAACTGCCCTTATTTCGTTTCGTGACCACGATGCCATCGCAAACACTTTACACTCTCACTGCTAATGAATAACTGAACCCATCGACATGGCGCGGCTGCTAATATGCACGTATGAACATGTTTCAAGATGCAGCAACAAGCAGCATCCTACGATTCATTGTTGCGTCATATTGCAAAACTTTCCTAGTACCCTTTGTACAACTTCTCTAGCTTATATCAATAAATTATTATAAGATATTCAAAATACTCAATGTATTTCGCCAAACTACTATACGATTATCCATCATCAATTTTTTATATATAGAATATGCGATTTTCCACTTTTTGCACATTCTTAAAAAAGCATTTCGTAATACATACATATGTAGGTGTGTTATAAACTGGACTCATTTACTGGTCTACTCTTTATCCCTGACCTTTTACAATCAATATTTATTTAAAATAAGCATTTGTTCTATTTATAAACTCGTTGTAAAATTGTTTCTTATATCTTGATTTACTCATTTAATTCAATTGTTCCCAAAATTAATTCAAAAAGGACCGAAACAAAATTCGATTACGAGATATGTTCTCATTTGTCAACAATTAAGTAAGCAATAAAGAACGCAAAGAATGTAGGTAATTCGATAGTTTATTGGGAAATACAAAAACAGCGTATTTTGTGAAAGTGACAGTGAAAGTTGTGAAAGTTTTCAACAAAGGCATCGTTAATACAAATATTCCCATCAGGTGCAGGCATTTATTACAATACGGGTAACTAGATCTAAAGTAATCGCTTACCATTTCTTTACTACATACTCCCAATACACAAAGAGGATTAATTGTGATGTAACAGAAGAAAAAAGATAGATTTTCAGCAATGCGAGACGTAAATTTCAAGAGAACGACATCCGGGATATAATAGGGCGCTTACTACTTTGAATACTAAATGGACGTACACAAAATAGAATAATGAAACAATGATGTTAAAAAAGCAAAACGTCACAGTATATTACAAACATAGTATGCGGTAGTACTGTCTTGAAAGTCGGACAGCCTTGAGTTTAAAAATTAGGATAGTCGATGTGGTAACACTGAACGACCGGCATTACTGTTACAATTTAAAGTGCTGATGTCATAATTTAGCAACATGTGAAGGCCGTAAAGAGTACGAGTTTCGTAAAGAAAGAAAGAAAATGAATAAAGCAGCGTTAGTGGCACGAAACGTTACCCAATGCAGACGAAAATTTTAACAGCGAAATCAGCGAATTGTGTGAAAGTTTTTTTTTGCATACTTTCAAAAACTAATTCTATAATAGGAGAGATTCTTGTATACAGTATGTTAGTTTGCTAAGTATAGCGAAAGAAAAATTATAGTGATTTTTCTTTTAACACAAAAAATGCTCCATGTTGGGCGCCATATTATTTTTGATATTCTTAAATATATATAGATAATAATATAGACAATAGGCTATTTGACTAATTTTGGGAAATTGTTTTAAATTATTGTTTATTACATAATAAGGACATATCATTGATATTTCCGACATATCTATTGTATTATCAATAAAAATCAATGTTGAAGTTTAAACGTCCAAGACCGCGCCAAAAACGCTGTTTGTGTAATGGCGCTGGTCATATGGCATGCGTGACGTCACAGGCTAGGACGGGATAAGTAAATCTAGTAAATCAAGAAGTAAACCTGAATAAAACAGCGTCGCTGAAGTTAATTTCATGTTTTCTTCAAATTTATTGGATAGAATGGGGTATAAATGGTGTGTAGTGCCACAATATACAAATACATCTATAAAGAGTCCACACAAACTGTTTGTTTCTGTTCCAAAGAATTCCCAAAGCATGTTATTTTTTAATCCAGTTGTTGCATAAACATACAAATATAAAAGTAGAACACATTTTGTTATGCTTGAAAAAAATTAGATTGAATAACACATTTTCTGAATTAGAGGATAATTTTGGAATATCACTATCTTATGCTAGTAAATTGTTTTTGCGAAATATATCTATAATAAGTTGTTTTTTAAAACCCTTTATCATAAACTTAGACAAAAAATTAATTAAAAAGAATCTCCCAATTGCATTTAGACATAACTATCACAATGTGAGCTGCATCATTGATTGTTTAGAAATCGATGTACAAATACCATCAAAGGCTCTTCATCAGGCACTGACATGGTCAGAGTACAAAAAGGGGAATACGGTGAAGTATTTAATATCCTGCACTCCGAATGGTTTGGTTAATTATATTTCAGAAGGGTTTGGGGGTAGAACAAGTGATGTTACCATACTAGAAAACTGTAACTTTCTAGATGGGTTAGAACAGGGAACTTGTATCTTAGCTGACAGAGGCTTTAAGCACCTTGAACAGGCACTTCATCAAAAAGGCATGCAATTATTAAGGCCACCCAGTGTAAACGCTGGTGCAAAACTATCAAAAACAGAAGTTCGACAAACTAAAATAATTGCTAGCCTGCGAATTCATATTGAGAGGGTGATAAAGCGATTAAGAGAATTCCATATGCTAAAGCAACATTCAGTTATAAATAATAACATTCTCCGTGTACTTGATCATGTCGTTATTATTGCATGTGCTCTAATAAATTTGCAGGATTCTCTTATTAAATAATGTAAATATCTAAATAATGTAAAATAAAATAGTAAAACAAGAAATACAGAATGGTTTTTTATTTATCATAAACTGGTGTTACTATACAAAATAGGATATGTATTTGTTTTCCAGAAAACAGCTTACGTTTCGCCAGTATCGCCGTGTATGCTAGCCTATGACGTCACCAGAGTTGCCACCAATGACATAGTGTTCCCGTTACAGATAAAATTTCAAAAATTATGAGATTGTTTTTTGTGTAATTTGTCAAAGACAAACATAATTTAGTATAAAATAAAGTGAAATATGTTCTTTTACGATATTACCCGATAGGATGACCACATATTGTGGTATATTTTCAATGTAGTCAAATACCCTATTGCATAAATCTGCATGGTTCATAAAAATTGTATTGTACGCTTTACCGAAATTCCAAAAAAGGATGTGAAACGTAATATAGAATTTTAAAATACGAAAAATGAATCTGTTTTCTAATGCAAATATTAATTTAAAAAGGTACATAATTATGTATGCGTTTAGTTGTACTTTGATTAGATTCTTTCCATTACGATTACTATTCATTCGAAAGAATGAAAGTCAAAAACGTATCTAACAAAAGAAAAAATTGTCAGTGAGAGAAGTAAAGAGATTATTTTAAAAATCATCGCAAAAAGAGAAAATTTTGTGAGACTATAGCATCTTTGGGAAGACGTACAATGGCACAAAGTATTGTTAAACGAGTTAATAGTAGGAAGAATGCTGCTAGTAAAACAAGACCCGGAGTACGCTGAAAATTAAACGAACTGAAGAAAAATAGATGTCACGTGCCGTTAATAAAGAACCTAATTTAAAGTCATGATAACTAGAATTGTTGAATTACAAATACATTTTGGCACAACTGTTCACAAGTCTACAATATCAAGACCTTTGCGTCGTAAAATTTATAAAACTAGTGTTGTAGTGAAGAAACTCAATATCTCAGCTAACGATAAAACAAAGAGATTGGCATTTGCAAAGTGGTACCTCACCAAACTTATAGAGTTTTGGAGAAATATTCTTTTCACTGACAAAAATCATATTTTATATATTGGGCAATTATACATGGAAACGCTTAAATGCATATTTTTAAGCATAAGGCACTTTGTATGAAGTTGTGCGTCAGTAAGTGGAACTGGAAACTTAGGAAACTAGAAATAAAATATGGCAAAATTAAACCCACTGTACGATCTTCACTTTCCGCATGAAATCACACCAATTGTCTAATAGTCACTAGTCGATCTTGCAGCACGAGATCATGGACCTTTTTAACATTTTCTTGGGTAGTGACGCTTATGGGCGCTCCACCTACATGTTCGTTCGTACACGACTGTCTGTCACATTTAAACTCACGACACCACCTTTTAACTATGTCATATGATACTGCAGATTCCCCTAATGTATCCACCAAATCTTGATGAATTTGACTTGAGATAATCTTCATTAAACGCAAGTATTTAATCGACACGATCCATTTTGATACTGATATGTAATTCTCTCGACCTCGGGCGTCTACTGTAGGCACACTTTAACAGGTCCGGACTTGTAAGTTCGTAGTGTTAGTCAATTCATAGCGGGTTACAATACGACGTGAAGATAAATAATTGTTTTAGTTTATAAATGAGTCAGGGGTCAGCCCTCGTACTAGTTAGTATGGATCTTAAAGTAACAACGAGATTACTTTTTGGTGTAATCCAAAAATTTCGTTTAATCATGAGGAGGATTTTTATGTACAGGAAGACAATTTGAATAATAAATTTGTCAGCATCTTTTTTGCTTCTAAAATGCTCCATATTGGATGCAATAATTTCTACTTGAATAGTTACTAAAATTAATAACACATTGAAACTAATTTTATAATTTAAACATAACAAACGCGAACTAAACATTTGATTGTAAAACTTAAACGTTGATTAGAGTTTATTTGCTTCGTTGTCTGTGGAAATATTTTGACATTGATTTCGTCAACACTAACTGCGTTAGACAATTTTTTTATAATCGAAAGTATCTTGTCTCAGAAGTTACTGACACAATAAACATAGATCATGATACGTTATTTACAGTAATAATATGCAATAAATAGCATTACAAAGGTCAACGATAATAAACGAAAATATCGACAACCCATTACCACAAAGGATCTTCTAACAGCTGAGCTCTCCTTAAAATTCGTTTCGTTGCAATTACTGTTTAATTAATAAATAATAAATTAAGCAGTGGTAAATAAATTTCATCAGATTGTTTCTATGGATATTTTTATTGCTTCTATCTTATTTACGTTTTATTTGTTTCATAGATGTTTGATTCTTATTAAGCAAGCGCATCTTGTTTGTCCATTGTACCGAAATGTATTTGTAATTTAACAATTCTAGTCGCCATGAGTTTAAATCGTATATTTTTCTTCAGTTTTCGGCGTCTTCTGTGTCTTATTTTACCAGCAGCATTGTTCCTACCATTATATCATTATAAACAATTGCTATTTTAAGCTAAATAATTAATCAATTTTTTTTGTAATTTCCCACTGTGCACGTGCTCAAAGTATTGGGTCTGGGAAAAAGTTCGTGGCGTTTTTCCCGATAGATGGCATTGGTTGCCGATAACTAAAGAACAACAAGTCACAGCGACACCACCGACGGCTCGTTTTTTAGATGACCTTCCGAACGTTAGTTTGAGCGTAGAAACATTGTAATCGGTGCAGTGGTTGGAAAGTTATTCGCACTTGAAAATGGAGAAGAATAATGAGAAATTTAGATATATTCTGCAATATTATTATGATAAGGGGAAGAACGCTGCGCAGGCTTGTGATAAAATTTGTGCTGTGTACGGTGAAGGTACTTTATCGAAATCTGTTGCGCGGAAATGGTTCGCTCGCTTTCGTTCTGGAAATTTCAATGTGAAAGATGAGTCACGCTCCGGTCGTCCAATCACTGAAAAATCTGATGAAATTCTTGAAAAAGTCCAACAAGATAAGCATATCAGCAGTGTCGATATTGGCATGGAGCTAGGCATTGACCACAAAACTGTTTTGAACCATTTACACAAAGCTGGTTACAAAAAAGCTTGACGTATGGGTTCCTCATGAGTTGAGCGTGAAAAACATGATGGACCGAATTAACATCTGCGATGCGCTGCTGAAACGGAATGAAATCGAGCCGTTTCTGAAACGTTTAATAACCGGAGATGAAAAATGGATTACGTACGATAATCGGAAGCGTAAAAGATCGTGGATAAAGGATGGTGAGCCGTCACAAGCGTTCGCTAAGCCAACATTGACGCCAAAAAAAGTGATGCTGTGTGTATGGTGGGACTGGAGGGAATCGTCCACTACGAGCTACTTCCAACTGGTCAGACGATTGATTCTCAACTCTACTGTGCACAACTAGAGAGATTACGCCAGGCGATTGAAAGAAAACGGCCCGAATTGATTAATAGGAAAGGTGTTGTCTTCCATCATGACAACGCCCGACCACACACTTCTTTGATGACCCGTCAAAAATTGAGAGAGTTTGGTTGGGAAGTTTTGATGCACCCACCTTACAGTCCGGATGTAGCACCCTCTGACTATCATCTGTTTCGATCTCTGCAGAACTCTCTCAATGGAATTAAGTTGGTTTCAAAAGAAGCCTGTGAAAACTACTTGATTCAGTTTTTGGGACCAGAAACCACAGAAGTTTTTCACCGATGGGATCATGGATCTACCAAAAAAATGGCGAAACATTGTCGATAATAATGGAGCATATTCGGTTTAAATGAATTCTTCCACGCGCCATGCGGGGACCAGTTGAATTTTACTGAAAAAACGCCACGAACTTTTTCCCAGACCCAATATTTATACCGGGATTTAAACACGACTTGATATGCCTGTTTATTTTGAAGATTTGCCGAAAGATAAGTTTTTGTGTCTGCTGCGGATTACATTGTCGATAATGTTATTCGGAAAGCCATCATTTCATGTCGGATTTATTTTGGCAAGCTCTAGGTTGCGGTTATGTTTCTGCTCCACTTTGAGAATGTAACCGCAACCTAGAACTTTCTAAAATTAAAACAATAACTTAATTGTAATGCACGTATATATATATTCTGTTATTTACAATGATATACCACAAAGTAAAGGTTGGCAGAACTAATTGAAATTGTATTTATAACTTTCAAATTTGCTTCAAATAGAATTACTAGATAGATAGAACTTTAGTAACATAAACGAACTTTCAATCTAATGTCAGGGTATACAGCTTTGCAAAATTATTTATCTCTTGAACTATTACCACAAATTGTTAATATTACATATACGATTAATGTATCAACTACGTTCAGTCCTCCAAATAGAACGACGCTCGTTTTCATTTAAAAAAATATTTATATGTAAGCTCACTATTTGTCAATTACCTGAATCAATCATATCTTCTTCTTTTATGTTTGTTCTTTGCGCAATAAAAGGTTTCTATGAATAGTTCTATATAAAATGAAGAAACAACTAGTGCTGTCGGTTCTTGACGGCGAATCAGAGTCACCGTGAGTCGGGGTAAGTGTATCTAGTTAATTCATGAATTTAGTACATCGCTTGAGCTCGATGAGAACAGTTTTGGTATTTTTTATTTTTCCGTTTTCATGTATAACGTCAGAAGGTGCTATAATTAGTAGTTCATATGAGAATTTCTGCGATAAATATTTGTTCTTCCGGCACAACTTTACGTGTAAAAAGGCACAGTAAAAATTGACAACATGAAAACGCAATAAATAACGTAAATGCTTACAATGACTTTATTTTTGATTTAATTTTGATGCTTTTCTTTACTTACTAAAAATGGAAATCACCATCTCGAGGCACATTACAAAATCGTACACAATAAAATTGGAAACAATATTAAATCCTTCTTATTAATCTATTTAAATAATAAAAGGCTGTAGTTATGTGTGGACGAAACTGCAGACTATACAAAAATCTGTTGTTAATGTTATAATACGAACGCTAGAACTTTTTAAAACGCAAATGAAGCAATAGTGCTAAATACATTGACCAAATTTTAGCTCTCAACAGATCAAAAGTTAATGTTAATAACTGATGGTACGGGGACCATGTTATGCAGGGATGGCTTTCTCCTTAATACATGTGTAAAATTTAATGCTTTACAACTTGTAGCAGAAACTGTTATCTATAAATGATTTATTTGCTCATACGAAAGCCGTTTTTTCTTAAATATTCGAAACGAATTCGAGAACTTCACACACCACAGTCAATTCCGAGAAATGGCTACAGGCAGCGTTCTATTATTTTAAAAAAATTATAGACAGTTAGAAAAGGTAATCACTGAAGGTTGATATATAACCCCTTTCCACATTAATTTTCTTCATGTTCTGTATATATATTTCGACAACTAAGTTGTCATCATCAGCAGATAATTAAACAGTGTCGCACCTGGAGAACAAGACAAAAAATACTCATACGAAAACAAATTCCGCACACGATCTGTACCGTTGATAGCCAAAACGCACACTCCGAAATTAGAAAAGGAATATTTGAAGCTATAGGCAATTTATTGTGGTTACTTAAGTCGCTGCAAATACTAGATGATACAATTACAGTTAATAAGAAAAAAATCATGTAGTTATAAATGAGTTAAATAGTGTTTCAAGCAAAGATTCAGATTTTATCAGAATCATTAAGACAAGTATGTAATAATAGTGATAGTGCTTCTTCGGATTACATAATTTCAAAGGTTGTCTTACGATATAATAATATACAAACGTTACATCACTACATCCTTTGTATAAGAAAATCTTTCACAGAAGTGTTTCACATTTTTCATATATCATTAAAATTTACTAGTATCTAACGTGTCACTACTGTTCATTGAACATATGAATGGGGCTTATTTACTAGCTGGGTAAAGAACCAAAATTTACGTTTCCAACATACGCGATTCAGATATTGATTAGTCATTTAATCTACTTAAATTGTTATTTGCTCAACAGTCTACTGAAATGCGCGAATATTTTACAAGATTTAAACCAAAGTTAAAATTATTACGTACAACCTGTTACCTATTATTTACTATGATGCAGAAGGCTGTGACGCGCCGCCCGACTTAGCAGCTCTAAGTAGAGTAGAACATTTCGAGCATCGCAAACCAGTGTTCTTATGATTTCCCTCATTTTCCATCACCTAATAAGTAAGACCATTCCACAGTTTTCTGTACAGGTACTTTTAATAATAGGAAAAACAAGCCAAATTTCTCGGAATGTATATAAAAATGTTTAGTTCCACTCAGAGGAAAAGTGCATAATATAGGTTCGTTATCATTATATTATGCACGAAAACTTATAATGTAGAATTCTTTAATAAAAACATTTTCATTCGATAATTAACAAGCTACCAATGGTAGGGAAGGAAAGAACCCCAAAGTCAACGTAAAAAAAACCAATGTAATACGAAGTTTACAGATTACATACCTCAAAGTTGGTTTCGAGGATTAATTTATGAAAATAAAATCGTCCGTTTACTAAGATGCCAATGTTAAACTAACTTGAATCGTCAATGTGTCGAGGTTAATCTGTTTATCTCAACCAATCCAATTATAAGTTGATGAATTAGTCGATCAACATAGTATATCCCAACGCAATTGTTCCCAAATATTAGCTTACTTCAATAATATGAACGCTCAATATTCAAAATTGAACTTTTAATGCCATGAACGATGGTAGCCTTCTTAACGGCCGACGTGTAATCGATAAAACAGACCGATATCAGCGGCCATTTAACTTTGTTGTAATTTGTTCGCGAAAAAATTCGGGAAAGAGCAAAACACTGACTCGTTATTATGGCAATTAATTACAAAACACTGGGAATTATCCATAATAAATATTTTGACAATAATAATACAAACTTCACAATTAAAAATAAAAATTAAAACATCGGAGAGACCTATAACTCGTCGATAGTATTGATTATAAACTTAACCTAACAGACACGAGAGGGCGATAAGATATACAGCGGTGTCTGCAAAATATGAACACAAGATAAATTGAGGTAAAAAATGAAAAAAAAATCAGGTAAAAGTGAAAAGGAATTGAGAAGTATAGTGGAGCAAACAAAAAGATACTAGGACCTATACACGAATTAGGAAAAACAATTTGATTTAAAGCTATTATATGTACTCAAGAGCCTTAGTTTGCTTTTACTTTCTGGCTTTTTTTGTATGCCTGCTGGCTTATGTAACATTAACTTGTAATGTGTTATTACACTAGCATTTTATTACTTCGATATTGATGTGACTAGCACAATTTACATATCTACACATATCAGTTTCGTATACGTAGATATGTATGTAAACGAATGCGAAACTCACCTCTGTAATTATTATGCGACAAGACATGAAAAAATCTATCAAGTGGAGGAGAAAGGCCGCGTTGAATACAGGTTGTTATTGCGAAACAGTCATTTCCCAATCTCTCGAATGTCTACACATATGTAAGTACATGTACACTACACGTTGAAGTACGTAAGTGTAGTCAGTTTGCACAAACTTATCATACACACGCACACTCACATACATATAAGTATACACACACACACACACACACACATTCGACAAAGCACAACATACATTCACTGTAACCTATTTTTAAGTGTGCCACATCGAGACTCGTACACGGAAGACAGAGAAGGGGCTATAACACAGCGCCGCTGCTCATTACAGTTCTGTCGAGTTGCGTCGATTACGTAAAATAAGCGGCCTTTTGACGAATTGAAATGGAGAGAATAGCCTTTGTGCAAACGAAGAAGGACGATCGGGGTACATGTGTCGTCTCTCATCATCAACTGTACAACGTACTCTCCGCATGTAAAATAATATGGTGAAAAATTCACGGGTACTTTCAATCATGCACAAACACTATCGTATAAGTGTCGTAAAACTGAGATGCATTTCATGCGAGACAATGTCCTTTCGCTTTCATCAATGTTTACATTGCTTTAAGAATGATATTCGACCGGCTTCTGTGTGAGAGTTAACTGCTGATTTGATAGTTTTGAGTAAAATAGGGCCAAATTTTTAGACGAATTTTCAAAATTACTTTAAATTTGTTATGTGAAGGGTAGCAATAGAAAAATAATATACTTAACTGTTCAATGTTACAAAAATTAAATTCGACATCTCTCCTTTCCATCTAACTCAGAAAGATTAAGAACTTTTCTTATATTTATATAAATAAATTTAAAACTTTTAGTCTTTTCTAGCCTTCTATCGTCATTAATGAAATATTTTTTAAATATTCAGCAATGTTGGCAATCTTGTATTCCACTGGGCCCGGCACCTATTCACCACCTTTCATATATTGATAAAACCTCTATCCCTGTCCCTGACTTCACACAAATTTTCCGAAGAATTGCGTAAGCTTTTAGAAAGTATGGTATGCTACTACACTACATCAAAATTTTTGCTGCACATCACCAAAAGAATAGCCAACAACATGATTATACCTTATCTAAAATTCACATTTTATTCAGTCTCATATAAGTTTCCACATTTGAAGCCCAGCAAAGATTTTAGTTTTAAGGATTTGTGTATCAAAAACGAAAGTAATAATAATGTTTTATTACCCAATAGAATTAGTACTTCAATTATAGGACAATACAAGCATACATAACATAAACAACTATATACAGAATGAGTATTTTTATACAAAAGAAGTACGTATATTTACAAATAAATGCTGAAATGCTTAGTCACTACTCCTTTCAGCTCTCCCAAAGTACTTTAATTTATATCACAACTATCACTGATTTTATTGAAATTACTAAGTAAGATTATTTACTGACGAATTTAGTAATTTATTCTGGGAAACGACTAGTAAAATAGAGCTTGATATCTTGCTCCTGTTCTTGGTGCTAACAATATCTGTCGCAGTACCCAAGGGCGATCGATATTGTTGTAAAGAAAATTATGTAAAAAAGTAACGCTGCTTCTTATTTTTCTCAACTAAAGGAATGGAATTCGAAAGCGTGAAAAAAGAAACGAGTGGTCAGCATTTGTTCAAAAGTAAACATGGTCTATTCTAAACCACAGAAACTTCACAAATATCCTCCGAATCATCTCCAATTGGTGTTTATGATTAAGGTAAAGTAGAAACCATATTAGCGACCAATACTTTAAGCGAGACCTTAACATTGAAAAGTACAATGCTACTAGCATTTGTATATTATTGAATATCTTACAATTCCCAATGATAAATCGTAATAAGCACATAGCTGCACCTGTCCAAATTAACGTCGTTGATGTTATAATTATGTAGTGAATGAAATATGTTTTTATTGTAAACGACATTGCTTTACATTTTCAATGTTTAACAAGATTCAGTTTTGACTGCACCAATTTGAAATATTGCCTTAATACCTTGTGCAACATAATCATTCTCGGTTGATATTTCATGAAATATCATCTGAGAAAAGTGGTTTACTTGAATCAATAACATTGACGATGTCATTAATAAAAATGTTGAATAATAAAGATTAGATTGTTGAGTCAGCATGGATAATACCAAAAAATTCTCGGAGGATTAACCATTGAAAAACACGTATTGAGGTCTAGATGTAAGATATAAAGCAAATAGTTCCACGAAAGGCTCACTGAAACCAAAATCTTTGAGTTTGAGTAGAAGTATAGAATTATTTAAATGGTCTGAAGTCTTTGCGCAGTCCGTGTACACGACGATTTTTGCTATAAATCATGGGGCACAAACTATTCGACCTTATTATAGACGTATATAGTTTAACGGTGCATACAAAAACAGCAATTCCCAAAGCGTGTTCACAAATTTCAGAATATCCCGATATCCCTGAACTTCTACAATCCATTTTTATACACTAGGGAACATGGTTAAAAGCGGGCTTTTATTACTTTTACTCAATGAAGTAATGGCTATCCAAAACAATTACAATGGACTAGTTAAAACATTTGGAAAATTACAAAATCCTGTCGTTATTGTTAGGAGAATTAAAACAAATAATGAATTCTTGCGACACCCTGAATAATCCGAAAAAGTTCTCGAAGAAATAACCATTGAAAAACACGTATTGAGGTCTAGATGTAAGATATAAAGCAAATAGTTCCACGAAAGGCTCACTGAAACCAAAATCTTTGAGTTTGAGTAGAAGTATAGAATTATTTAAATGGTCTGAAGTCTTTGCGAAGTCCGTGTACACGACAATTTTTGCTATAAATGTTGGGCCACAAACTATTCGACATTATTATAGACGTAAACAGTTTAACAGTGCATACAAAAGCAGCATTTCTCAAATCCCCAAAGCGTATTCACAAATTTCAGAATGTCACGATATCCCTGAACTTCTACAATCCATTTTTATACACTAGGGAACATGGTTAAAGGCGGAGTTTTATTACTTTTACTCAATGAAATAATAGATATCCAAAACAATTACAATGGACTAGTTGAAACGTTTGAAAAATTACAAAATCCTTTGTTATTGTTAGGAGAATTAAAACAAATAATGAACACTGTACAAACACAGTTCTTGGTGATAATAGGTCTACAGATCCATTAAATATTAACAAAGATTACTTTAATTATGCAAGTGTTTTCTCATTAGATTTCGAACATTTGCTTTCTGCATATGTATAATAACATTTATTTCTCACTATGGCCATGGTTACATGAAGAAACTATTGAAACATACATGATGCTGCTAATATTTAACCGATCTTATCCACTTTGTGTATCTGCATACTAAAAACTCTTAAAAGGATGTTTATTTACATTTATTACGTGCTAAACTCCTTGTGCTTCTTCGAAGCAATCGCTACTAATCGAACGCTCGCATAAATTACTTTGCATTATAATAATAATCCCTGACTTTATACCCTCTAACAACTTAACACCAATTCTAGGAGCATTAGCATGGCATGAATTATTATTACATCCGGTTTATGATATAATTTCAGATATTTGGTAGCCGGCATTCACCTTAATCGAAAACGGAAACTAAGGAAAAGCTTTTCAGACACCAGCCTTCGGATTCAATCCTAAAGCATAGTAAAGCGGTAACTTACTGCTGAACTGTCGATATACATCTTTAATAATTACTTCCATACGCAACTTATCTTTATTCATTCTATCTCATTATTTGATTGTATTTACGCTTTTATAATTTGATCTGTATATAATTTTTATTAATACTTAAATCTATATACATGAAAATATCAATTGCATTTTCATATACTTGAGCAGAGTGAATGAAATTATATACAAACATGCCTATTACTGATTGTCGAACTTGACCAACTAACGAACGACATTTTTAAAAATCCGCCTTTATAAAATGAGTGCATTTGCATTTGCATTATAACATTGTCAGTGCCTCTGGTTCGGTGGCATTTGGAAATAATTAGCCACTTCTCAGCCAGACATTCAATCACTCAATGTGAACGTCCGTGGGTGCCAAAATACTCCGATTGTTTGCATTTTTTTTAACGGCCCGTTGACATTCAAATGGCAACCGGTCGTGATCGATAACGTGAGTGAGGTGTCGAGGCGTTACGAACAATTTCAGGGCTTTTCCATGCCAGTAAGTCGTATATAGAGCATCGGCGGCTTTAATATAAAACGGACAAACAGCGAACAACCCGTGCATATTGCTACCGGTGTCGGCGATGCACGTGCTGCTCGCGTTACAAAAGTAAAGTAGGTCGCAGGTCGATGCCGAAAATCAGGTCACACGCGTTGTATCCCGGTTATCTGGGCCAAAGCGAGGAGGAGCGACCCATTTTGGCATCTTGCAACGACATGCATTGAATGCCAACTAAAGAGCTTTTTTAATTTTGCAATGGTGAAAAGAATGTCGAACATTTGTTGATTTTACTTAATTTTTAAATGAAGGCCGCTTTTAAAGTAATACAACAGGATTAATTTCATGTTATTTAATTTTGCAAAAAAAAAAAATAAATCGTGTCACTTTTAATAATAATAAAAAGTAATCGGTCTCTTTAAGAGCTGTAATTTAAACCTGTTTACCCTGTTACCTTCATCCATCAAATGTTCTTACGCCATAACCATTAACCTTAAACGCCACTTCGATTTGAATTACAATTACAAAATACATAAAAACGGATCAACCTTTTCCAAATCTTTCAATATCGTACGTTATTAGACAAATACGTGAATAAAGAAGCGAACAATTTTACTGGACTTTATAAGAAATATTACGTTAAATAAATTAATAAACTTTGTCTCACTAAATGTCTGTATAAAAAACAAAACTCTATATGTAATATTGTAATTGTTCTTGAAATTGTTTGAATTCCATAAGAATAAGCTATTAACTTTGTTTTGACGAATACATTTTTATTGACCTCAAAAAAAAGCGTTTAATAGACATTTTTCAGTGGCGCGTTCAAAACTTCCGCTTACACTTCTAGAATTAGAACGTATTATATACAATATACATATTTATATACAATAGTGAAACTTGTACAATCTTTGCTAGACGACCGCTTGAGAAATCGCGTTTTATTTAGTATTAAATCCCATTCAATACTAAAATATTAAATGTATCTAATTTAGAACCTCTCGAAACGAATATATTTTTCTAGAACCATCTAGACAGAAGTTTTACAGAAGTTTTATTGTATATTGTTATGAAACAAAATCACGAATACCAGTTTAAATGTTAACTTATTACACTTTAAGTATTAACATAAAATAAGACCAAATATATATTACGTGGTTTGAACTGATTAACGTTGCTGCAGCTGCATTTACGTGGGGCCAATTCAAAAATCAGTAGCATTTAATATTAAAAAATTGTTATTAACAGTGACAGGTCGAGGATGCACTGGAGAAGAACAAATGTAGAAATGCAGAAATAGGAAGAGCCCTAGAGAAACTCAGAAAGGAAACGCCACCAACAGAACAAAACCAGTTAGAGGATTCATCCATCTACCTTATATATCTAGAACAGTTGAGAAGATAGGAAGAATTTTAATGAAAAATAATGTGGAAATATATTTTAATACTATAGCCACCATTCCGCATAACTTTTATAGAACCAAGCACAAATTGTCACGAATAATACGAGGAGGAGTTAACAAGTTAATATGAAAGATCTAGGTCGGAGAAATAGAGAGATCAAAAAAACAATTAACGAACATTAGAGTGGTACACGAAGGAAAGGAATTAGGCAATAAGCAATCGCAGAACATGATCACCAGAACAAACGTAAATGGCACTTTGAAGAAATGAAAGTTATCAACCACTACGAAGAATCATCTGAGAACCTACCGAGATAGTGCAGCATCCAAATTTCAACCGTGAGGACGGTTATAGACTCAGCAGTGCATAGAAAAGCCTACTGAGAAAACCTGTCACGACTAATGTAGCACGACGAAGACGTACCGGCGAACCGACATATATTAGAAAGAATGACAACGAAAGAATAAGTCTAATGGTAGGTCTTGAAGAAGCTAATACAATGAACAGCGAACCGTCAATAAAAACTACGACAACGCGACGAAACTCGCCTGAAGATTGTTCTACAAATGACGCATGTGGTGAAAACTTACGTAATTTTGTTAATAATAACTTGAAAATTAAAGTTTGGGAAGACTATTTTGCCTTCATATATCAAAAATATTCTTATTTTTTTTCTTGTCTTGCAATATATATATATATATATATATATATATATATATATATATATATAAATTTATTTAGAGAGGGGGAGAAAAAAAACAAATAACTTAGTGATAAAGTAAAACAAATGGAAAAACCAAATACAGTCAAAATAGTGGACTGCAAAGAGAGAACCGTCTCCAAAAAAAGCAAAAACTGTTTCATCGGCTGGAAAAGTGATGGCGACTGTTTTTCTTTTTGGGATAGTCATGGAATTATCTTAATCGATTATCTTCACAAAGGAAAAACTATTACAGGAGCATACTACGCATCATTATTTGACAAGCTGAAGGCAGAAATTGTGGAATTTGCATAAAAAGAAAATTCTATTTCATCAAGACAATGCGACGTCTCACACCATGGTGAAAATCCACGAATTACTATTTGAACTGCTTGGCCATCCGACTTATTCACCATCTCTAGCCCCGAGCGACTTCTTTTTGTTCCCTCATCTAAAAATTGCGTTCGGAAGACAGAGATTTAAGTCAAATGAGGAGGCAATCACCTTCGTGAACAATTATTTTGCAGAGAAAAACACCGAGTACTATTTGGACGGGTTAAAGAGATGGGAGCATCGCTGGGAGAAGTGTGTAGAGTTACAAAGAGACTATGTAGAAAAATAAATATAAATTTTAAGAAAAAATGTCTTGTATCTTTGTTAGGTGGGAAACTTTTCAGACCACCCTCGTAAATATAAATATATCCAGAAGGAATGGTAAAGTAAAAATTAAAATATTTACAAATCAGACCCAAAGATTTGAAATAAAAACAGTATTTATAAAAAGCAAATATGATAAGCATATATACAAGAACATGTTCAAAAATTGGTAAATTAAAAAGTAAATAACAAAATGAATGTAAATACATTTTAAAAATTTTAATAATTATGACAGAAGAAAGGGAATTATTGATTAATTTATAAATATACAAATAAAATTGTACCAGAGTATTGGTAATTTTTGTAGCTGGAAATATATTATGTATTAGTAATGGTTCGTTATTTATATATCAAAGAATTAATGCTGTTTACTACGTGCTAGTTAAAAATGTCTTATATTAAAATAAAGAAATTTCAATTTAAAAACAATTACAATTATTTTTTTTAATTTAAATTTGGAGGGAGGGGGGTAATATTTTGAAACAAAAATTGTTATTACCAACACAAAAATCAAAGTTTAAAAAATTGATTTTGTGTTCTTCTTGAAGCATCCCAGAGAACTTCATTTTGCTGACGAGTACTAATTAAAAGGGGAGATTGATGCCTATTTAGAAGGTATTTCTTTTTCTAATGGAATAAAGATGTTGCAAGACAGGTGACGCAAATACGAAGAGTACATTGAAAAATAAACTTATCAAAAGAAATCGTAGTTCTTTTGTACTTTTCTAGTATCCCTCGTATATACATATCCCAGCATTTTGATTATAATCACCATTAAAACCATAATATCTTGATATGAAATCTTTTAAGATGTTTTCGGTGTACAGTGCAATTAAATGAATACATTTACGAAATAATTACTTTCACTATTATTTAATAAAAAAACATCGTCATTAACAAGCCCTCTTCATTGAACTGTATCAGAACAATATTTCGATTTTTAAAAGAATTCTCATGAACGAAATTGATACAAACGAATAGATCACATGCACTCACGAGATTCTAAATGGTAATTTTATCACCCATAAAAAAGATATCGTTCTGAATTATCTTACGGTAGCCTCGAATTTACATTTAAGAGCATTATGGAAGTTACTGAAGCTATTGTATTACAACTACAACATTCGCATATGGAATGATAAATCTCAATTTATCATGCAGTGTAAATAAATACATATACTCATATCTGTAAAGACCTTTTATAACTGCATATGTTATTCAATATTTGCATACAATAATTGAATGGAAGCGGAGGTATGCTGTTCCAATATTTACTCTGCAGTAGCTTAGCTTATCACATTAAATAATGTTAATGTAATATAAATAGCCAAAATTGTTATTAATATATTTGAGTAAGTTAGAATAGCTATTATAGTTCTCATATATAATGCAAAGTTTTCATTTAAAATAAAATAAAACATTATTAGAGGAAATAATCAAATATTCGGGTGATCGAAGTGTACGTGGGTTGTCTTTAATTTTGCATATAAAACTGGAATAAAACAGTAGATAGATTTTAAAGACTTCATTGTTTTTCGAAGTATTCTCCACGAAGATTAATGCACTCTTGCATGCGCTCGAACCAACTCCGGAAGTAGTTGTCACTCGTTTGCTGGTACAGTCAAAATTGTGTTTTTGAAGGCATCAACTTCTGACGATTGGAATCTTTGACTACGCTGTCCGTTCTCGACTTTCGGAAAGGAAAAGAAATCGTTGGGACTTAGGTCCGGACAGTACGGAGAATGGTGCAACAATTCGACGTTTCGTTGCGTTAAAAACTCAATTGCCTTGCGTGCTGTGCGTGAACTTGCACTGTCTTGGTGGAGGATGATTCGTTGTTCGGGGTTGGTTTTTCGAAGCTTAGCGATGACTTGCGGCACACAAATGGTTGTATACCGACCCGCAGTAACAGTTCTTTGACCTTGTAGAGAAATTGTTGCTATATGACCTGCTTTCGAGACCAATATCGCGACCATTTTTTTGGAGACACTTCGAGAACGGATGACTTTTGTCGGCTTTTCTCCACTTTGGAACACCCAAACAGACGACTGGCGTTTATTTTCTGGCTAGCATGAGTAAATCCAAAATGCATAACCACTGACAATGTTAAACACGTTTTTAGAATTTCCGGCGTTGAAGTGATCTAGAGTTTTTCACACTAGCTGCTTTCCGTTCTTCGGTCAACAGATGCGGTATCCCATGGAAAACGAATTTTTTTTACACACAATTCTTTACGCAAAATTTTTTGAATTGAAGTCTTTGAAATCCCCAATAATGCTTCAATCTGGTGATATGTCACATGTCGATCTTCGTTGATGATCCTGCGCATCAACGTTTTCCTGAGTGACTGCCGTTTTGGTAAGCCTGCCCTTAGATCGTCGCTAAGACCAATCCGTCCATGTTTGAATTCTCTATACCAACGAGAAATTGTTAACTGATGTGGTGCTTCATTGCCGAAAATAGAAATCAACTTGGTGAAGCATTCTTGCTGAGATAAATATTATATTATTCCACGAAAATATTCTCGGTTTAATTCCATTTTTCAACTAACTTGTCAATTTTGACAGTTCGTTGTAGCTACAACACAACACATATCGCACTGAAACTTTGGATGTAGGTTAACTAAAGATGAAAATTGATTTTTAGTACTGACATTTGATTAGTGTCGCTCTCTATGTCCCACGACGCTAAACTTAAAAGACATCCCACGTATTATAGTCCTCATAAATAATGCATAGTTTTCATTTAAAATAAAACAAAACATTGTTAGAGGAAATAATCAAATATTCGGATGATCAAAGTAAACATAAAGTATTGATAGAAATATTAAAATTTACGTCCTCTTTGATATAAATTAATACTTCCTTACTTTAACTGCTATATCGTTCTTCGCCCTTCTAATTTTAGTTCTGTTCAAGGATAAGATTCCTGTTTTATCGATTTCTTGTTTTAGTTCAACGGATATTATATAAACTTTTTGATAAATTGCTAAAATTAATTTTTGTCAAGGACATTTCGATATTTTTCCCCGTTATATAAGCGAAATTTATAGAGTTTAACAAAAATGTTTAGATTTAGTAGATAAATGTGTACTAATATAAATACAAATCCGTCTTTCAAGCAATTTTAATAAATTTCTCTTTATTTAAAAAAAATGTCAAAAAGGATATTTGACTGACTTTCAAAATATAATATAACAATTTAAAGTTGATTTATTCAACACACTAAGCACTCAAAATAAGAGTGTTTCTTATGTACAATTTTTATTTTGGATAATACCTTTGTCGCAAATAGTTTTAATTTATTCAAATTACGAGGGTGGTCTCATAAGTACCCGGCCTGACCTAGAGATGGCGGTAGTTTGAAAAATATCATCTGTATTAGAAAGTACATAATATATAAAGCATATGTTTCAAGTTTGAAGACGCCACGTTGTTTGGTGTTTGTTTGGCAACCATCAATAGTGAACGTTTTCAGTGAATTTGTAAAAATGGAGAAAATTGGCCTCAACCCAACCGATATAAAAGCTAAACTGGATTCTACTCTGGGTGAATGCCGAGGCGGTACAAGCTGCCAAGACGAGCATCGTAGTGATTGACCAAATGAAGTGACGACTACAGAAATGGTGAAGAAAATCCACAAAGCGGTACTGGATAATCGTCGACTGAAAGTGCGCGAGCTAGTAGACATAATAGTGCAATACATCGCATATTATCTGAAAATTCGGACATGAGAAAGCTATGTGCAAGATGGGTGTTGCGTTTGCTCACACTCGAGCAAAAACAGTGTTGTGAAGATGTTTCAATTGAGTGTTTGTTTAGCGAAGTTTCACAGCAACAAAGCAGAATCATGGATGAAGCATGGGTCTATCACTTCAACCCGAGACAAAAGAACAATCAAAACAATGGACTCAAAAGGAAGAACCGACTCCGAAGAAGGCGAAGACCGTTTCATCTACAGGCCAGGTCATGGCATCGCTGTTTTTGGGATGCGCGTGGAATAATTTTCATTAACTATCTTGAAAAAGGAAAAACTATGCAACGTTTGAGAAGAAGAAATCAAGCAAAAACGGCCGCATTCGGCTAAGAAGAAAGTAATATTTCATCAAGACAATGCACCAGCTCACAAATGCGTTATTGCAATGGCCAAAATTAATGAATTAAAGTTTGAATTGCTACCTCATGCACCCTATTCGCCAGATTTAGCCCCCTCAGATTATTTTCTGTTCCCAAACTTGAAAAGATGGCTCAGTGGTCAAAGATTTTCCAACGATGAAGAGTGATATCGACAGTTAATGGCTATTCTGAGGAGCAAGACAGTTCTTATTATAAAAAGGGTATCGAACTTATTGAACATCGTTGAAAAAAGTGTATAGAGCTGAAAGGAGATTATGTTGAAAAATAAATATACTTCTTTTTAAAATTTGTATGTTTTCTTTGTTGGGTCAGGTACTTCTGGGACCACCCTCGTATTCTAGATCATGAACTGTATTCTTAGTATATTTATTACCTAATTAGAAGTTTTATTAGTCAATATAAATAAATATATCTGTATACCTATTTCTTTTATGAATTGTTTGCAATTTATGTTTATATAATATATCTCAGGATCATTAGTTCTAAGAAAAATAGTTGAAAATTCTTAAAGAATATGAATCATACTATTATGGTTAAAATTTTATTTAATTTGTTGTATTTAAATTAGTTTATTTGATTTACTAATGTTCTCTTTCCTTTTAAAATACCATTACTACTAATGCGCCTTTTATTAAATAAGGAAATTCAAAATTAAATAAACTCCTATATTAACTTCTAATTGTTTAATTAAGTAAATAAATAACAAACAAAATTTGTCTTTACTACAAAATAATAGTTTTTGAAACAATAAAAAATACTTTCTGCAATTATTTATAATGTTAATAAATAAGTAAATATTTATATTTATTCATTAATATTATTATTAATAATTTCAGCATATTTCTGTCTATAAATCCATGTAATTTAGCTTATTAAATAATTCATTTTATAATTGTAACTGACGGTTAATTATCTCTGTTATTAATTCATAACACAAGCCAACCATGAAAAACTTTTATAAATTTGGCTCACCTTTATGGTTTTTAACGTGCTGAATCCGAAAATGAACTTTAAAATACGAGGGAGCGTTTTTATATTCGCGGAATGGGGGACAAGGGGTGGAAATAAAAAAACCAAATTATTTTTCTTTTTCAATATATTCACCTGCAAGACGGATACATTTTTCACATCTTTCAATTAATTTATTTATACCCTCATAAAAAAATGATTTCTCTTTATCTGCAAAATACGCCGAAACTGCCTCCTTGACTTCATCATCGGCAGTAAATTTTTTACCCCGCAGCTCTTTTTTCATTTTCGGAAACAGGTAATAATCACTCGGGGCCAGGTCTGGGCTGTAGGGTGGGTAATTCACAATTTCGAAGCCTACCTTATGCAGGGCAGCTAACGCAACGCGGCTCTTGTGGACGGGCGCGTTGTCGTGCAAAAGCAGAACACCTTTTGTCAATTTTCCCCGTCTTTTCTCTTTAATAGTTTCTTTTAGTCGCTCTAATATTGAAGCGTAATATTCTCCGATTATAGAAACACCTTTATCTTTATAATCAATCAACAATATTCCTTCCGAGTCCCAAAATACCGTTGCCATGAGTTTCCCAGCTGATTGTGACACTTTAAATTTCTTGGGAGGTGCTGTGCCCTTTTTATGCCACTGCATGGAGTCTTGTTTGGACTCAGGTTCATAATGATGAACCCAAGTTTCGTCTCTAGTAACAATTCCACTCAATACACCATCCTTGTCTTCATTACAGAGGTCCAAAAATGCACGCGAACACTCTACGCGCTGTTGTTTTTGCGACGGCGTGAGCATTCTCGGCACCCATCTTGCGCTGACCTTAGACATGCCGAGATGATCGTGTAGGATTTTAAAAATTGTTGTATCGGATACTCCAACCATTTCTGCGAGTTGTTTCTTTTTTAGTCGAGCATCTTCGAGTACAATTTGTTCAACTTTTTGGATAAGTGCTGGCGTGGTCACCTCAATGCTCCTGCCCGGCCTCGGGTCGTCTTCAAGGGATTCCCTTCCTTGTTTAAATAAACTATGCCACTTGTACACCATGGTTTTTCCTGGACAAGAGTCGCCGTAAACCAATGACATCTCATTCATTATGGTCGCGACTGATTTTCCTTGCCTGGTAAGGAACTTTATAACGACACGATATTCGATTTTTTCCATATTTCACTTTTCACTCCTGATTATGTTACTTGGTTGACGATAGCTCAAAGACTAACTGTCTAATAACAATGAAACTTCGTATTTATACTAATCATGAGTCGCTGCACAGGCCACGCCCCCAATGCGCCTACTCACCCCTCTACAACCCGCTCATTCCGCGAATATAAAAACGCTCCCTCGTACCACAGGACGTAAAGTTTCCTCGCATGTTTACTTTACGTTATTTATGCATTGTGGGCATATAATAATACCTTGGTCTCTACACCTAATTAGTAGTAAATGCTCAAAGTGCACTTTTGAGTATCTGCGTGACTAATACAAAGAAAATAACGAAGGCATATACTTTCTAATCTGCAGGTGCATTTTTCACATTCACATTTAATTTTTTTCCCTGACAATCTTGGAGCTGTAAGTGAGGAACAAGGAAAGCGTTTCCACCAAGATATAAAGGAGATGGAGACACGGTATCAGGGTCGTTGGAATGTCAATATGATGGGAGGTTACGTTGGACCCTTCTGCGAGCAACTCCAGAAGCATCACATAAAAGGAAAACCTACACTCGAACTTTTACCGTGAAGAGGTTGAGAAAATACAAAACTTTAGATTAATAAGTAAAAAACTGTTCATATTCAAACTTACACTACCATTGTAATAATAAAATGTTAAATTTTTCAATTATACTCTGATCATAAATTGCGTACCTTTAAATCTAAACTATATATTTTAATATTATCATACCCAACAAAAGATAAAGATTGCGAAAAATTGGTACGTGGTAAAAAAAACTGATTGAAAATTTGGATCCAGCACACCAAAATACATAAGAAACAGGTTGAACTTTGAAAAAAGTGTTTAAAAAATATTTATTGATTGGCCTGTGTAATTTATTTCTCTTTTAAACATATATATTCCTTATATAAATACATTGGTTTAATATTCTTTAGAATTATTATATCCTTCTTAATCCAAAAATAGTTTGAATTAAAAAATAAGAAAATAAATTGCTTGTATTATTAATAAAAAACCATTTAATGTTATAGTGAAAGCAAAATTCATATTTTTTTAGAAATAGATTGGTAGCATTTATGATTCCTTGGTTCTGTAAAGTTACAAAAAGATAAAACAATTTAATATTCTTCATTGAAGAAATTTGAAGATGAAATTTCTTTTCTCTCAGACCCACAAAGATATACATTGCGAATTGTAATTTTACAAATGTTAAACTCTTTCTCTGGCTTGTAGACTTCCACGGCCCACCATCGTACGACCATGGACGACCTTTTGGCTACTGAATTGGGACAGCGACCTAGGTAATACTGCAGTCGACGTTTCGTCTTTGCTTGTATGTTGTTGTTACACCGTGGAGACAAAGGTGTACGGATAATAGGATAATCCCTTTGTGTGTAGAGTGGATAATAAAATTTGTGTTTATATAAATAGACGGCGAATTTTGATTAATCAGGCAGAAGAGAAAAGAATATGCATCCTTCTTCGTAATTCGAATCGCTCTCAGAATTGTGAGAGTAGGATCTTTATGTTCATTTGTAGAGTCACGTGTTTATCTCAGTTTGGTAATTTTTTTCTATAATTTTCAATATTAATTTTTATCAAAGGCGTCCAAAAAATATATAAAAATAATATTTCAATGCTGAATAAAAGTTCAGTAACAATATGGTGCAAAAGTAGGGTAAAATAAACAAGGATTGTAGTATCTCCTTGTAAACCCGTTACATACTTTTAATTACTTTCGTGCTGTCCTTAATTCTACCCTCTCGAGCGCGCACGATGGGTAGCTTTAGCGTATATATTGTTATTTTGTCAAACTATTTATGTAATGTAACTAATGTTATTAATATTATTATCATTAATATAAATATAGTATGGGTTTCATTTTAAAATAAAGATGAAATCAGTTCTACATTCCATCTCACGTAAACAACACATAGTAGGTTTTTCTTAACGGAGCTACTCCTTCGTGTAATAAATTCAAATAACATCTGAACATTAAAAAATTCAAGTAAATTTATTGTTCAGATCTGACATGTCGGTATTTATAAATCCATCAGAAATTAGGTCACCAATGCTTTTTATAATTGGTAAGCAGCTGAATTATACGAAAGAGTTCCACTCCAAAACACACGCTTATCAAAAATACACTCACATAACGTTATATATAACCCTACTTGTATTTCTGCCTCTCACATGAAATGCTAATTTTATAGTTTATTAATTTTCTTTGAATGGATTTCGTATAATTTAAAAAGCTATTAGCATTTAATTCGACTTTATTGCTTAAAGAAAAAGCAAACGTTGGGGATCATGTTACGCAAAAATCATATATTTGAATACGTCGCCTTTGGTGTTTCACAATAAATTACGTGAGGCCATTTTATTTGCAAAAAAATCTGGTTATTTTATTCATGCGTGCTCATTACGAATGCTATTTACACTGCCCAATTACATATGTGGAAATTAATTTGTAAAATTTGAAAAGCCATACGAGGTCATAGTCAACATTTTAATTTAATGCTTCAGATGAGTTCGTCTTGAAATTACTCCACGTTGGACGCACAATATTCGTTGCACGCGTATTTAAGCCAAGAAATTATGACCAGTTACTTTCTGATAAAAATCTCAAGTAGAACTTTTAATACCCAAATAACTTTTGCTAAAGAAATAGAATAGAGAATCAACAACTACCTTTAATTAAAATGTTACAATCTATAAACCTGCATCTGCTAAAATTTCTAACTTTTTGTTAGACACTGCGCGTAGTTTTCTATGTAGATTCGCCTTTAAATAAATTGGTGCATCAGAAGCATTGTAAAATCGGAAGTCTAAGAAGCCTCTTCAAATATTTTGCTTACTTTATATTAATTTGAGTTCCGTATATGATTGGGAGAAGTTCCAATTTGGGAGATTCGCATTTTTTACTAGAATTTGAACTGAATTTGTACCACGCCATTCTAAAGTCTTTGAATACTGAGTTGCTAAATCCGTCCAGGATAATAGTGGAGATATGTGGCGTTGACTAAAACCAACAGCCTTCTTTCCAAAAGTCATTACTGTAAATGTTTGTGCTAATTGCACCTGTGCTGCTAAAAGCTTACCATATGAAGAACTGCTACGCAAAGTTCACTTGCTTGATTACATGAAGTTTCGAGTCGTCCGGGAAACTCGCATTTTTTAATAGAATAAAAACTAAATTTGTACAACGCCGTTCTAAAAGTCTTCGAATAGTAAATTGCTAAATTCGTTCAGGCCAATACTCGAGATGTATGCCGTTGTTTGTACCTGTGCTGCTAAAAGCTCAGCTCCGCAAACCACATTGAAAAACTGTCTACTAAACGGAAAACTGCTATGCCAAATTAACATTTGACAAATTAATTTACTTTCGACTTCTACTATCATTGTGATTACAATTGACGTTCAAAATATAGAAACGTATAATGTAGCAAAATATAAAAAATATTCTTCAAAGTGCAAAGTCTGCCGCAGAGAAAACCTTACTTTTTTAAAATAAAAACAAAAGCTTATTCTTTTGGTAAAATTCGTTTATTTTACTCAAAGTAGTCGCCCTTGGCTTCAATACAACGTTTTCCACGGTTAATTAACATGACTAATCTCTTTCAAGATGTCCTTCAAGATCGCTGCCGACACCTTTTTAATGGTTTGGAGAATAGATAGAAATCACAGTGGGCCAAATCCGGTGAATACGGTGAATGGTTGATGGTTAAAATACCATTTGTAGTTAGAAAATCAGTGATAAGCGTCAAGCGATGAAACAATATACAGCATTGACTGTTTGACTAGTTGGTACAAACTCTTTGCGCACTATACCTTTCGAATCATAAAAACAAATTAACATTGTCTTCACTTTTGACTTCTCCAAACGGCTTTTTTTCGGTCTTTCTTCGCTTGGATGCTTCCATTCAGATCTTTGATGCTTGGTCTCTAGATCATATTGAAAACACCATGTCTCATCGCTAGTTTGAATAGAATACCTGAAGTTTTCG
Organism: Dermolepida albohirtum; assembly: GCA_031893035.1. Lineage (NCBI taxonomy): Eukaryota > Metazoa > Arthropoda > Insecta > Coleoptera > Scarabaeidae > Dermolepida > Dermolepida albohirtum. Next base: position 591,574 of record JAVIWB010005984.1, read on the forward strand.
TCATTTTTTGAGTCTTTAATGAAGTCTACAATGTTGAATTACTATTGTTTGTCGCACTGAAATTCCAGTTTCAGTGAAACAAACAGTAGTAGTAGTTGAGCCCTGAAGATGTCTCATACGAATGGTACGAAACGTCGGCAGTTATACCAGTGACGCGGTTCCATCCCGGAAGCCCAGAAGAGGATAGCATGGACCACAACCGCGGAAGTCTACGTACCAGATCTATTTTCAAGTATTTTTTTGAATTGTCATCAATGATTCTGGACCAGCATAGTAAGTGTATTTTGAATTTGCATATCATGGAATCCTGGGTATTGGAAAACTCAAAATTTGTACTCCAGAAATAAAGAGCCGAGTTCACTATTAAATGAATTGTTTGTTATAAATATTAGCCTATACATTTAAGACAAGGAACTTCGGAGTTGAATAATAGAATCAAATATACAATTTTAAATACGTTTTCGTTCGTGTAATTTATTTAGTCGCGTATTCTTCAATAACATAACAGATTAAATAAAATATTTTATAGGTTCGATAATTTTAATCCTCGTCCCGTTAGAAGATAAAATATATTTCCATTCCCAAGTTCCTGTTTTAAATCGTATCATATGAACTCGTTCACAATCTAATATTTGAATTTTATTCAAATAAAAACTTTAACGCAATTGCAATTAATAAAACACGAAAGAGGTGATGTAATGATTGTGGTATGTTATTTCAAAAATTATATTTCATTATGAAATATGCTATATACTGTCATTTAATTTATTTAAATTTCGATGATCTAATAGTTTTATTATGCTTAAAAATGTTAAATATAAAATTGGAAGAGTTTCTAGATTTATAGAACAGGTAACACATCCCTGTATTATTTAATAAATATATTATATAACTTCCTCAGCAAACTAGAAAGAAATAATATAAGTAGTTTTACATTTTGAACAAATTATTTCAAATTATTTTACAAGTCAAAATAAGAAATTTTAAATATTAAAATAATTCTGGTATTTTAAAAATTATACACGTAATTATTTAAAACAGACTCAGTCTGCTGTTAGAATGAAAGACAGTCAATGGAAAAATATTGGGAAATCAAGAAAAAAATTGTAGTTATTCTAAGAAGTTCTTTATTTTTTTATAAATATTTCGTGTCAAAATTTCCATACTTCATCAGGGTCAAGGAGAAATGGATATTCCAAATTACAATGGAAACAAATTAATGTTAAAAATGCTTGTAATTTGGAGTATCTTTTCTTTAGTTTACCTTGACAAAATGTGAAAATTTTGACACGAAATATTGGCAAAAAAAATGAAAAACTTCATAGAAACACAGAGTTGCTGCGTTCATTCAACATTTCCACTGACTATCCTATAATTATAGATCAAAATTTCCCAAAATAACTTACAGAATGGAATAATAAATCAAGGTTCTGTATGTAGATTAAGAAAATATATTTTTAGTAAAGATTAATAATTTTTTTATTTATTGGAATTAATCTATAACTTATTATGTTTATTATACGCAATCCCTAAAATTTTTCTTTGTGTGGCATTCTGGATCTTCTACTTTCTGACTTATTTATAGCACTTATTGCGTTTTGAATTTAGGTCTCTTTTTTCCTCCTCTCAGTATGATTATTATAATCGTATACTTAAACAGTAGCCTTAGTCTTGTTACTTTTAATTCTTTGCTATCACGCCCGAAGATTTGAAAGTAAGTAATTTCAGAAATCGACGTTGAACGCGTTCGAGTGCGTTTATCTGCGAACCGTACAAGGGATACCATACAGTCAACCCATATTACAGATTATTGGCAACCAATGCAAAGAACAGTATTTTCAATAAGTTAATATCGTTAAAATGCTGTATTATCCTCATTACAAAGTCAGCACTTTTAACCCCAAAACGACAAATATTATGAATATGTAAATTAAAACTCGGTGAGGAACCAAAGAATAAAGCTATAAAAATATATTAAATGTTCGCGTTTCTAAATACGGGTTTTCAATTAATAAATACGACTGAATTCTCTTGGATATTAACTATGAGAAATAATAATGACTATATGAGCTTAATGAGCTATTTATTATTTTATATTATTATTTCTTCAACCTTCTTATTTTTTTTTAACTTTTTCAATACTTAGGACAAGAACCAATGTTTTTTACAAGTCTCCATTAGTACATATGTGCAGAAATGCCAATGAATTATACTTGAATCCTTTCTAATACAGCATTAATCAACAGAGACCATCTTGTTTGGCTGGGTGCTTTTTTTGTATTAAATTAACTGCACTTATTATTCTTAATTTTAGTAATATGTCCTGTAATTGGATTGTAATCTGTTGGGCATTAAAGATTATTATTATCAATATATATCCATATTTGAATGCTGTTCTTCTCATATTGCCCTGCAACTTTCACCTCTTCCGTCGACATATATATTCCATGAGAAGAAGATCTTCATTTTCTTACGCACCATCTCCCATTTAAATTTTTATTTGTCTTCAACTTTAACCTATTCCCCCATTTCAACTTACGCGTCGAATTTAATATCGATTCATTCATTACTTTGTACCTTATGAAGTGTTTCCTAACAAGAAATGAATTTTGTGAAATCACATCACACTGTCAAGTTTCTACCATAGCTAAAGCACTAGATATATCTGAACTAAGAGTTTTAATAATTCTACATGATAAACTGGGCACGAATAATGTTCCAAAGTAGATTCCAAAATTGCTGACTTCCGAACAAAAACTGCGTAAGCAACAAATTTCTCAAAACTATTTGGAATTTTGATTGAGACTTGGTTACATCATTGAGATCTACCAATAAAATTAGAGTACATGCAATCCATCAAGGTTCTCCGCCTACAAAAAAGACTCGCACACAATCTTTAGGTGGTAAACTCATTATCACCGTCTTTTGGAACCAAGCAAGAGTTATTCTTGTTGAATAGATTGCAAAAGAAACTATAATAAGAGCAGTTAACAAAATGATGTATGGCTAAAAAACGTTCAGGACTGCGTCATGAAGAAATCCTCCTTTTCCGCGACCAAATCCAACACGTTCTCCACGAATATAATTTCTTTGAGCTGGACAACCTACCATTCATCATTTTATTTACAAACTTGGCAAAGCACATAAGAAAGCGCCATTTTGCAGACGATAACCAGTTGGAAGGAGGCGAAATTGATGTCTACTTTGAAGATCAACGGAAATACTTTTTTCTAATGCAATAGTTGCGCGAGAGGTGACGCAAGTGCGTTGAAGTTAAGAGAGATTGGGTTGAAAAATAAAATTATAAAAAAAATCATCAGTAGTATTTCAGAGTCAAGTATAAAGCTTTCCTAGTTTCCCTCGTACTATACTAATGCATAATAGTTATATCTCCTCTTATTATATGTATATAATTCTGTAACATCTATTGTTTCTTGAAATTATGATCATTTTACATTTTTAGAAACTATTTCGAATTTTTAATACTTCTAGAACAAAAACTAAAGTTTTCAAACTTGGAAGTATTTCCAGAGTCTAGTACATTTTAATGAAAATTGTAATACCTCCAAAACTACAACTATACAAGTGCATATCGAAGGACTTTTTCTCTCAAAAATCTATTCAAAATTTAATTATTTCTTTCTTTGTTATAGTTCCTGCTGATATCAAATCGTTCTTATTGAATCTGCTTCCAAATCAACACTTTTTAAATAGAAAAAATATGTAATTCATTTAAATTTAGCTTAAGAAACAGTTTAACAAATCTTATTGTGAATAATACACAGCAATACACAGCCAATTTTTACTTCTGGAACTGAAGCATAAGTGAAAACGAAGAAGTTTCAACCTCAGTTTGAACTAATCTATTTAAAATGCTTTTCAGCTGATTTTACATATTCTAATGCTCCCATAAAATTGCCAATGCTTGGAAAAAAGAATCTGTCTTTACTTAATTATTTTGGACAATTCTTTTGGACGAAGCGATATATACAAATTTGTATTCTAAATATACTATTATAAATTTACGCTTTTGTTTAGAATTGACTATTTGTGCTTCTCAGAAAGTTAAAACTCAACGAGTAGATTAAAAATATACATATTTTTGCAAGAACTGGTGTGGGTTACCTTGAAACCATGCATTAAGTATGAACAACACAAACTTTAATTAGCAAAATTAAAATAAAAACAATACACTTTAGTTTTTCATACACGATATAAGTGACGGCATTTTATAAATTTCCATCTTAAAGAATTTTAATTGTTTCGCTTATTGCATGTAAATTTAGAGAAAGTAAAATTTTCTCTGATATAATCGATAATCTATGCCGAAGTTCCAATCTGATGCATTTTAAATATTACGTAATAAGTTAAAGAAGATAATGAATGGTTCGTTAAAATTCAAAAAACATATTCAAGAATATTCCGCGTTTATCGTATAGTATTTCAGTATAGTTAATAATGTTATTGTTATTGTTTACATTAGAGATAGACGCGAGTTGCGTCTAAATTACATACATACATATATGCTCGTGAATGTTACATACATTTACAATTACATGCAGACATTTACATCACGGAAAGGACATGCGAATAAAAAGAGAGATGATGTAAGAGTCCTCCATCAATTAGCCATTATCACTCTACGATTTTACGCCTGATATTTGGCTTCGTTCAGTTTGTAAACAAAATTTTAAACGTTAGATGTAGCCAATCCCAATGCTAATTTACAATATTTATATGGATGCTTATTATAATTTCTATTGTGCAAAATATTTACGTATGAAGGTTTTTCATTATTATGTTATAATATAAAAATACTCAGCGTCCTTGAACAATACTTAGATATTTATTTCAATCTTATCACATTTAAAAATATACATAAATTGTTTACGCAGACTAAGTATGTACAATGTATTTTATACAATACAAATATCTTCTATATGTATCAGATTAATGTATAGATTCGTAGCATATTTAATATCTAAGATGAGAGTTGCTTCAAAAAAGAATTGTTGGGCGCATATCGAAGTTATTTTAATGGCATATTATTGTTTAAATGAATAATGTTTGAATTTGTATATTTATGCAGATTATTTTATTTATTGATGAAAGAAAATGAAGTGCAGAGTATTTCCGATATATTCTTTTGTTCAAGTTCATCAATCATTAGATGAGTTAATAATACATCGAAGCCACATTTGTGTCGTCTACGGAGAAAGCATAATTGAGGAGAGTACAGCATGGAAATGGTTTTCACGATTTAAAGAGGATCATATTGACATAAGCGATTCTCAACATTCTCAACATCAGGAAGAACAACAGACTTTGATGAAGATAATCTGAATTCTTTAATTCATGCTGATATACGTTTAATCCGAGTTTTGGCGCCGATTAATAATTGTATATGAACCTTGGATACACCATTATAAGCCCGAAACAAAAATACAGTCAGAACAGTGGGCTGCAAAAGAGGAACCGATTCCAAAAAAAGCAAAAACAATTTTTTTTGCTAGGAATGTGATGGCGACTGTTTTTTGGGGATAGTCATGGAATTATCTTAATCGATTATCTTCAAAAAGTAAAAACTATTACAGGAGCAAACTACGCATCATTACTTGACAAGCTAAAGGCAGAAATTGTGGAAGAACAGCCACATTTGCAGAAAAAGAAAATCCTGTTTCACCAAGACAACGCGCCGTCTCACACCTCAGCGGTTGCCATGGCGAAAATCCACGAATTACGGTTTGAACAGCTTGACCATCCGCCTTACTCACCAGATCTAGCCCCAAGCGACTTCTTTTTGTTCCCTCATCTAAAAATTGCACTCGGCGGACAGAGGTTTTCGTCAAATGAGGAGGCAATCGCCTTCGTGAACAATTATTTTGCAGAAAAAAACGCCGAGTACTATTTGGACAGGTTAAAGAGATAGGAGCATCGCTGGGAGAAGTGTGTAGAGTTACAAAGAGGCTATGTTGAAAAATAAATATAAATTTTAAGAAAAAATGTCTTGTATCTTTGTTAGGTCGGAAACTTTTCAGACCACCCTCGTACATTAAAAATTGGCAGAGATCTTCCGAACAACTCGATAAATTTCATTAAAAAGAGGAGTATTGTGGTCAAAACTTTTAATAAAAACATTAAAATTAAACTACGTGTCTGCTTCAGCATATGTTAATTAGAATTAATTATTAATAGAATGTACCCAATATTACCTAGCCGGATATTAGATCGATCATGGCAGGAATTGATCCCTTTGATGTGCTGTCTGCACGTGTAATCGGATTAAATGTATTACATTTGTTGATGGAATAATCGCATCATGTAATTTTTCTAGTAAAAATAAACTCCACTTTATGTATTAGCATTTTATTTTTCCTAGAATACCACTATTAAATTATTTTAACTAACAAAAAAAACAGTGAACTTCAATACTTTCTCTGTAATATAATAAAAATGTCTTATTAGATATAGTTATTATATTAAGTTGTCTTTCTCACAAAATAAATGTTGGGAAGTAACAAATGGAAAAGTTCAATATACATACTTTGAAGACGATAATGCTGTGTTTTTAAAATAATCTCTATCGAAAGTAATATTCTTAATGTTCCTCAGGTTTATTCCATCAAATGTTAGAGCTACAAAAAAGAGTATTCCCGATATATTCTTTTGTTCGAGTTCAAAAGAGGAGTTAATATATCGAAGGCACATTTGTGTCGTTTACGGAGAAAGCATAATTGAGGAAAGTACAGCATGGAAATGGTTTTCTCGATTAAAGAGGATCATATTGATATAAACGATTCACAACATTCAGAAAGACCAACAAACTTTGATGAAGATAATCTGAACACTTTATTCACGCTGATCCACGCCTATTAACTTAAAAATTGATCATTATAATAGATTATACATCAACTACAATACATGCAATATCTGCATTCCATAGATAAAGCTTAAAAACTTAGTGTTGGGTTGCCGCATGTTTTAAGGGAAAACAACAAGAATCAGCGTATTAACACTTGTGGCTGTTAACTTGCTCGTCATCATTTAGCCCATCAACAACGTCAACGGTTTTTGTTCCATATTGTTACTTGTGACGAAAAAATGGTGCCTTCATATTAACATCAAGAACAGAGGAGAATGGAATAGCCCTTCTAAAAAGACATCTCGCAGAGCAAAAGCTGGTACTCATCCGCGTAAGCTGTTGTTGTACATCTGTTGGTACAAAATAGACAGCGTCTTTTTTGCGAGTATAGAATTTAAGTTAATAAAGTTTAAATTCAAAATTGTGAACCGACCGCATCACTTAGACAACGATGAATGTGGTGGGCATCAATCATGTGAAAATCAGAAGATTCAAGAAAACGGGATCGCACTCGAGTAGTAGTCAAGGTAGAAAACGACTTACGAGTGCGAAAAATAATTGCGTTTTGCAACTGAAACTTTCCAGATATAGCCGAATAACTGGTCAGAAATATCTGTACGGGGAAGGTTGAGGGAAGTGAGATTAAAAGCGAATTTTGTTTTCGGACGAGGATAGAGTAATGGTATCTACTTCTGGGCTTCCGGACTGGAACCGCGTCACTAGTATATCTGCCGACGTTTCGCACCCATTTGTATGGGACATCTTCAGGGCTCAACTACTGCACTGAAACTGAGAGTAGAGTAAGTTTAAAATCTCCAGATGTTCGTGAAAGAATATGGCGAAGAACTGGAGAAAGATATCATGATGACTGCAGACTCCTCAAAGGAAGCTTTTGGTGGTGGATCACGAATGTTCTGGGGAGGTATTTGCTTTGATGCCCGCACAGAGTTAATCCCTTTTCCCCAACAGTTAATGAATGCTGAATACTACCTACGAACATTATTCAGAATCATGTTATGCCTTTTATATCATTTCTAGGGAATAATTTAGAGGTCAAGAAGTCAATATTCAAGTCATGGAGTGGCCACCACGAAATCAAGACTTAAATCCAATTGATCATGTTTGGGATGCTCTAAAAGGTCAGTAAGTCGACATTTACCAGCCTTTAGTAAGCTGCAGGATTAATCCGTTCTTCTTGAGTGAGATAATATTCTCCAAGAAGTCATCCAGAATTTGATAGTGAGTTTATTACGGCGAATACAAACAATTTATCAGGACTAAAGGATGTGTCACGCGTTGTTAGCTTTTATTCTTTCGTTCCATTTTTGTGTTTATAGAGTTTTTGAAGATTTCCAATATCGTTTTATTGGGTCTGGGAAAAAGTTCGTGGCGTTTTTTCAGTAAAATTCACACTGGTCCCCGCATGGCGCGTGGACGAATTCATTTAAACCGAATATGCTCCATTATTATCGACAATGTTTCGCCATTTTTTTGGTAGATCCATGATCCCATCGGTGAAAAACTTCTGTGGTTTCTGGTCGAAAAACTGAATCAAGTAGTTTTCA